>CM032660.1:13514387-13659387 GCA_019095985.1 Streblospio benedicti
ACTAAATGAGTGTCATATTCGTTTTTATTCTAAAATAAATCATATCATAGAGCACCTCACACCCATCCCGTATATTTTTTTGTTTAAACCATCGTAGCACAGCTTTGAATGAACCAACAATAGCGTTTAAGGTGTCAGGAAGCTACTTACTTGTATTTTCGTAAGATAAATACAATTGTAATAGTTCATTAAAGTTTCATGATTTATGATGCATTTTGTTATGAATAATTTTGTTATGAAATAACGTGTGCACGCCCATCCCGTAGGTGGTGCGATTTGAACATATTTATTTACATTAGATCTTACTAGAAATTTTCTTTTTACACTTTGGCGCCGGGAAAACTATCGTGTTCAAAGTAGTAATATTATTTGGTACTTGTTTGGATACTACATATTTTTTCAAAAAAAACATACGGGATGGGTGTGACCTACAGGATGGGTGTGCACTGCTCTAACGTTCTCATTGCCATTTTGACCATGCAACTTAGCGGCTGTTATTCAGTTAAAACCTTTGAATATTTAGCATAGTTTCGAAATTATCCATTATAAAAACATGTGTGAATGATAAAGGACGAATATGCGATTGATTTGATATCAAAAAATAATTAATCCAACAACTATAATTTTGTAAAATATTAGTTGGAAGTCGGAAGATGTGTCAAAATGTTTACTCGTGCTGATTTGCGCATGCGCGTTACGACTTAGCAGCTTGCATATCTTCCCTTAGCAACGTGCATATCGTATAATTGACACGCCTGCTCGACCAATCAGCGTGGGTTATTGGGGGTGATTTTTGCACGGAATGATAGAATGTAGAATTTACCCTCGACTAGTGTATATGGTGTGTATATCAGTATCTTACACATACCGTAAGTAAATGGACATGGCCAAAATTAATGAGCTTCCCCCTCAAGGTCAGACTCGCAGTTAGCAGTGTAGATCTAATTACCAAAACATAATATCTAAAGTGGGATGATTAATTAGCTATAATAGCATTAATATTTAGTATAATATGATAATTGACTGTGCATATTTTGCAATTTCTATGTGACATTTAAGAAGATTAACAATTTCATGGCCAACAATTTTCATGGTTTTATTTGTACTGTATACAAGTATATATTGATATTATTATATATTAACAATCTTACTTAACAGTCACACTTTATATACATGTAAAACAATGACATCCCACAGTAATATGCTCGTAGACAAACCACACGAATAATATTTTCGTTCATTGTCTATCAGCAAATGTCGAACCGGAGTTGACCGAAATCATAGCAATCGCACAGAATCACACACACACACACACATTTTTTTAAAGAAATCCGTGTAAACATCATTAAAATATGTTCATAAACCGACTGTATCATTAATCACTTCTAAATCAAACATTTAGAACATACAAAATCTCATTGCCTTGTCTTACAGTGATATACATGTATGACCTTGTAACAATCTTCTATAGGTCGGTGCACAAATGTCGTGAGCAGGAGTCCCTTTCGCAGTGCACGTACACGTACATAAAATGTCAAAATACGAAGATTAAAATAAAAGAAGTAAAATCCCACACATATTAATCCTCCATTGAGAAGAGTATACATTTCTTTTCAAAGTAGCGCTTTTAATCACATGCTACACTTAAGTAAAGTACAGAGGACCCTTGCCATGTTGACTCCATGAGCAGACACAAGACATGTGCACGTTCTACATTTTTTCGTGCGTCAATTTTATGTGTTACGTCTGAAGAAAAAATAGCCATCTCTGGCACATATTTTATAATGTGACAGTCCATTGTGTTAAAAGTAGTCCAAGAAAGTATGCGTCGGTGTTCGATATTGACACTGGCTTTCAGTCATTACAGACTAATTAGTTAGAATCTGCGGGCGTTGAGACTTTCCTCTCTAAATAAAAGGTTCCTACCCAGATCACTCTCGACGAGAGGCCATTGATTTCATTTTTAACGTTATTGTTGAACTAAATACATAGTATATGTATAACAATGCTCACACAATTAATACTAATTGTATTGTATATAAACTAATTGAATTTTGCTTGTTACACTGACTAACCCCCCCCCCCCCCCTCCCAATTTCATTACTGAACATCCGGCCGGAATGTCAAAAAGTCACTCGAAAAATGGCAAAGTCCGAATCCGTGGACCATTTCGGGCCAAGACTACTATGAATATCAGATGTGAAATTGAAATTTGAAATGTGTCACCAGAGATTGGATTATCATAATTTATTAAGCTATGTGTCCTAATGTGTGTTATAAGCATAGAAAAGTGGTATCGGACAGTCTGAAAATCTTTAGCAATGCTTGGATTGATCACTTGACCTAATTCAAATCCTGAATCAAAAGGTCTGTGATTGATCAGAATTTTTAATGAGCAATAGTTATGCTACAGAGTGGCCAAGACCTGCTTGGTCAGAAATAAAAAAGAGAACGTTATGATTTTTTTATTAATATAAACTAAGGAGACGCAATTATTGTGCGTACCGAGGCATCATGCAGCTGGTGGTCCAGCGTTGATATATGATAGGAAGCAATATCAAGTCACAGTTGTACTAATGGTAGTTCAACTATGACCCAACTTGCATATACGCAATTAGTGCTTAAAACACAATGAAAATTCATCATGATACATGTGTGCTTGTAATCTATTATAAGTTGATAATAAAACATACCGCTGTCATACACATAAAATAAACTAAGAAATTTCCTAATATATCACAATAGCCTATTCTTTTTCTCTTTCAAAAACAAATTTAGCAAATGTAAAACATACACACACATACGCATATGCCCTACTATATGCTCTGAAATGTAGTGAAGTACGACGTTCATAATTGTCTGTTGTAAGTGGTGATACACTAGTAGATGCACAGCATCTGCATGCTAGCTGGTTCTCTATGTCAATGTCTGTTGAGCGGTAGTTGAACGCATCTGAAATATACAAAGCATTTAAAACCTAATTACTCTCATGATTAGTTCTACCACACAAGTTACGTAATTCGGCTTCGATAAAATACTGACTCATATTATGACAGGATTAGACATATTTTTTGAATATATTTTTTAAAAATTAGATTAATTAGATTAATTTAATTAGACTAATTGGTTGAACGCAAAAAGCACAAAACTCCTCAACTTATTAATCTTTGGGAAAATGGTCTGATTTAAGAGAACAAGGTCACCATACACCGTGCAAATCTACAATATTGACTATATATATATTTATATAAGTAACCTCAATTTTGCACTGATGAGTCCCAACAAAAAATATTAAATCACCCACACTAATATTAAAGAATAGATTCAATTATATTTCATTACATAGTCATTTAACGTTTTTAGCATTATACTATTGTCATATAATCACGATGATCACCTTGAAGACAAGGCGATTGAGATACCGTGCAAATATGTTATAAAATAAAATATAAATATTATATATATATATATTATAATATAAAATATATAAAATATTGCACATCAATGTATTGGTAGCCAGAACAATGTGTTTGAAACAAAATGTTGACAACGGTATGAAAACAAATGCAAACACAAAAACAAACAGAATTTTTAACAACAACGAAAGCAAAATGGCGACACCCACCTGTAGCCCATGTTCCTCACCAGACGACATCCCTTCCTAGTACGGCCCGCACGGCACGTGCCCACGCACCCACTGACCCGAGGCAGCCACGGTAGGCACGGCGCCAGCAGCCCCGAGCACGGCAACTGTGGCAGTGACAAAGGCTACGATTAGTGTTAATACACGCAATACAATACAATAATATTTCTATAACGCAAATTAAAAAAAAAAAAAAAACAAAAAAAAAAAACACATACACAAAGAAAAAAAAGTCACAGGCGCTCGTAGACCTCCTTAAACAAACAGTGCTTTAATTGAAATTTTAAAATGGTAAGACACTTGGATTTTTTATATGTAGAGGAAACTTATTCCATAATCTAGGTGCTGCTATTTTAAAGGCTCTATAACCATACTATTTGGATCTTGATCCTTGAATAATAGGTTATTTGATAACCGCAGTAATCTAGGTTGTGGGTATCGTAATAAGAGTTCAGATATGTAATATGGTACAAGCCCAGTGAGGCATTTGAAGGTAGGTGTTATAATCTTGATTATTATGTGTTGCTTGACGGGGAGCCAGTGAAGACTTTTAAAAACAGGAGTGCTATGTTCATGCTTTCTGGTTAGGGTTAGGATCCATGTTTTTGGGTACGCTGTAGACATTGGATCTGACAGTCAGGTATTACAATGCATAAAAAAGTGAATTTGCAATGCAAATTTTGCATATAATCTAGGCGAGAACTGATGAAGGCATGAACAGTCTTCTCAAAGGCTTACATTGTAAGAAACTTTCTGTCCAATATGACGAAGCTGACACGGGCGGACGTATGCGGTTATTCCATTGTCATGCATAATTAATTACCACCTCGCTGTATCTTGAATACAATAATTGTTCCAATAACTTAAAATAAAAAAAGCAATCTTAGTGACAAGGGTAATTATCGGCCATTGGCTATAGTATTACATGTGTCATTTGTAAGGTGTTTGTATTATTAGTACGTCAGATATATATAAGGGATCGTTCACAAATGGCAAGGGAGGGGTATAGCGAAAGATGACGATGTGGAAAGGGGGGGGTTATGTCAAAAACTCTCAACAGATTTATGTATATTTGCACTTAAGCAGGTTATTGAATATCATAACACATAGGCTACAATAGTTCTGTATATGTTTGCTTTCTTGGCGCCAGTAAAGCTTCCAATAAAATCAATCACTTGCATCTCCATTGTAAACTTTTAGCTCGTGGTTTCACTACTATTCTTGTTAGACATCTTTTTAGCTGATATTCATTACAAAAGTATGTTGACAACTGCAATGAGGCACAAATGGCTCAAAGATGAATCTTTTGTTCAATGTTGACGATGCTGTTTTATTAGCTTCTTCACCAGCTGCATTGCAGAACTCGTTAAATGTTTGTAATATGTATGCCCATGACTATGAACTGATGTATATTCGAAAAACACGCAAACAGCGCGTGCAGATCGTTTACGATGTGTTTTAACCCAAGTTATTGGTAACAATCAAGTCACCATTTTTCAATTAGATTGTGAGCCATTGGAAATGTTGCAGTTCAAAAGGAATGGCTGTATTCTGTTGATTTGATCGGTAAGCCTATTTGAACAGGACAGGTGCGAATTAAAAGTTAATTACACATACATTGTACGCTTGAAGGTAAAAATAGATATACGTTCACAGGGCATGGCAATTCGACACCTTCATTGTTAGTGGCCAAAACGTAAGGGAAAATAGAAAAACAAACAAATAAACAAACACAAAACAAAAACGACAATGAAAAAACCCCCACGTAACTAAGTCTTGATTCTAGCAAATGACAAACGTACATTGGAAGTTAAAAGCTTTCAAAGATCCCAAACCAATAGCCACCAGAATTTGCACTCATATGAAAGCCGTGTGCGTGAGCATGTGGAGTACTAACGTTAACAGAAAACACGTTATACTGCCGTACATACCAGTAATGCACGTTGTTTGTCACTCCCATAAGCGTTCACTGGCGTGAGTTGTACATATTTAACGTGTAGGTACGGTGGAACTCTGTGTAACTCTGTGTAACTGGTAACTGATGAGTTTGCGCCACACACACCACCACACTTCACCGTACAGTGAGTAGAAAACTCTTGGTCACGAATTCAACTCCTTATTCACTCGGCCATAGAAGTACGTAACATCTGCTATATGTGGTACCGTATTACTGTAAGGATGGTACGCACCTAGACCAACATGATGGCATTGGTAGAACAAGGTCATCACAAAGAATGAAGCGGCAACGTCACATGAGTATCAATTTAAGATTTCATGGGCTTGTTTGCTTCCGCGATTAATGCAGAAGAACAAATACCATATTATTACTACATGTATCTAAATGTAGGTTAATTGCTTACATAAGAATTTAGGATGGTAGATTCGCACGACATGACGTTATCATTGTTTGCCGCAGTGTCCTCTGAAAATGAGGAATATAATAACTTATGCAACCTTCTATAGTGTGTGTGTGGGTCTCATGAAGGGTAGAATGGTGAAAATCGTTGAAAATAATGGATAAAATATGTATGCCACGTAATTGAATATATATGATAATTGGAAAAAGGTGTGAAATGTTCAATGTGGACGACCTTGTACAACAACGCAATTAGAATGATAACATTTCAAATACCCAGGAAACTTCCATGATAAAATATTATATTAGTACTGCGTTGGCGTCAATATGTGCAATTGTATAAGTAGGCTAAGGGCAATACGTGCTATGTTTGAAGAATCATGGTTTGTTGAAGAAAGAACAGTGACATGGATATGGATGAAATAAAGGACACCCGACATAAAGTTCTTATGAACTCGTCTGACATGTAATTTGCAGTCTGTCAAAAGTGAGATGTCGACGCAGGTGTGTATCAACGCCTAGGGATGATAAGTAAACACAAGACAATGCAATAACAACACCGAGTAACATTGATACCAAGAAAACACCGCCACGCCGAAAGGTAAATTTACGCCAACCTCTCACCGTCCTCGTATTATCTATTTCCGCAACATGACCAGCGTAATCACCAGAGCTACCGATGTGCAATGTACGCATGCGCAATTGAAGACACTAATGACACACTTACCCATATAAAATTAACTAGCACCGTGATGAACATGTAAACGTAAGTAATATAATAAGTAATAAGTAAGTATTTAAAACTATGATATTTGCCACCCAATTGTAAATTATCATTTAAAATAAAAACAAATATATAGTATGTAGTTAAAAAAGAAAAGAGTATGGTGCCTTTAGAATGTTCCAAGAGGGACAGTTCCTCTTGGAAAGTGATGATTACATATTATAAACTTTAAGTTTATATTTTGGATGCGTCCCTTTCGAGGGCCGAGAGAACTTTCCGAACAAACCTTTAATTATGTTACCTTAGACCAGCGATTGTTAGACAGTCGCTTGAGCGTACACTGGACCTATTCTCCGAGGGTGTTCGGACTACCCCACTCCGTTATCTAGATAGCAATCCTTACTGATCCATGGTTACAAGGCTATAACCTTGACTATAGAGATTTTGGTGGTCATTTTGAAATTTACATGAAGTATATTCGTTGTGGTGCTCATTTTGAAGGGGTTATAAATAAAAGTTTGTTGCATACACCATTTATATGTCTATGAATTATTTTCTTTCGTTTTCAGACACTTAACATTGTAAAACACACGTGTGTCTGTTTGTCAACACATCCACCAAAGATGTAATACTGGCCCAAATAAGGAACACAAAGCAATGATTCTCTACTGCCTATCTATTTCAGAAAACTCAATGTGACTGTGGGGATCGGTGTATGTTCAATACTCCAAATGTGCGGCTGAAGCACCTTTTTGAGGCAGTATCCATGGAGACAGTAGAGAAAGTATGTTTGACCTACCAAGCCTTCTCTATGGTCATTTAAACAGTTGCCTGGACTTAGGCACTTAGGCAGGCATTGCAGAGCCAGTATAGACTATAGAGCCAGTACGTGAAGCGGTATGCTATTGCATGCTCTAGTCACACAGGCATGGAATAAACTGTGCTGTCAAAAGTCCGTACCGCCGATTGTGCCCTAAGCGTCAATGTTCAAAAACGTTTTTAAAATACAGAATATTGGTAGACGCTTGCTTGCCATAGAAGAGAGAGAGAGAAGAATATAGTTTTTAAAATTAATGTGTATTTTTTTTTCAATTCCGAGTGCACTGTGACATTTTCTCGTAGCCAAGTGAGCAACATCCCCCTCCTCCGAGAATAAAAAACACAGAAAAAAACACGCACAGTGTACACCGCCCTTTAATCATTTAGGTAAGTGGTCTCAAAACGTCTAATATGTTTGAATAGCATGTAACGGGATAGGACTAAAAAACACAATGACATTTAGCTTGTAATTCTGCATGACTACAACCAAATGATAAGACCTCAGGAGTAGACACTGCGTTTTGAACTTCCAGTCCTCTTATATTGGTCCTATTAGAATTGTTATGCTCTTATGTTTCTGTTCTGTTTATTATGTTATTTTCTCTGCTATGCATGTTTTCGTTATCCTTGAATATGTCCTATTTCCATTATACCAGAAATTAACTAGAGAACAATGACTGAACTTTGATATACCGTTTGTTCTTGTCATCTATTTACAACCAAATGTTTGCATTATGGTCGATTCACCAAACTCCAAATTCTAAATATTTAGTTTGAGAAATAAATAAATTTAGAATTTGAATTTTGAAGTTAATTTTGGAACATAATGAGGTAAAAATATAATCGTAATAGAATTGTAAGGCCCGCTGCTTTATACACAATACAACAAGGATCAACTGGACTTTTAGTAATGTATCAGCAGATGAAATGCACGTCTAAAATCAGTCGCATGTACAAATACCTTACAAAGTCTACCATAGTCTATCAATTAATGTAAAATTAATGAGGACACAGTGTCAAGGTTGTATTGCCGACAAAAGAGGTTATGGAAATTAGATGAAAATATTCAAATTGTAATAGAATATTACTGTGTAAGCTTATTTCCGCTTATTTCAATAATGTGAAGTAATAATTAGGCCTAGCTTGTAATTTTACATGACGTACTATGCAACCAGAGAATTAGACCTCAGGAGTAGACACTGTGTTTTGAACCCCAAGCCTTCTTATATTGGTCCTGATAGAATTTTAATTGTTGTTATTGTTTAAAGTATATACTTGGGCATACATTCAACTTAAAATGGATGTTCTGGCTCCCCTTGTGCATACATACACCGCCTTCTCGGGGTGCTGGTTCACATGTTTCACGTAAAATAACCGATCGGCTGTCTTGGATGATTTGTAATGACTGGTATTGGACCAAAGAAGTGTTATTGAAGTATATGTGTCAATTTCCCGCTTAAAATTTGGTAACTGGCGCATGGAATGTTACTGAATTCATAACACTTGTGATTTTGAATTTGCTAATTCAGTCCTGTCATAAAATCTTTATACTAAGGTGTGCGAGTATATAGAAGAAAAACAAGATGTCCCATATATTAACGATATGCTTTTCAAGCTCCCGCCCCCTTCCACCAAAATATGTTATTTTCATAGAGTTTTCTGCTTGTTTTCTGCTTGTTGGCTATCAATCGCGAGTGCGAAACCCATGAGATCCCCCCTTTTTCTGAAAACCTGGATCTGCCAGTGTACAAACACAAAGGATTTTTAAGTATCTTAAATTGAAAAATCTAAATTACATTAACAAGGTGTACTCTAATACTAGAAGGTACTCACCCCAATCACGTCTATTCCGATGCGTTTCAACATTGGGAGGTCTTCCTCTGTTAATATGCTTTGGTGTTTATTTGTAGACGGATCTTCTACTGACATCTCTAACTGTTTCTCCAAATCTTCTAAAGGGCTTATCGTTGTTTGATTTGATAGACCACCAGTGACATTCAAGTTATAAACGGTGCCTGTGCTCAAATCTATATTTTCTTCTAGCTTTGTCTCGCTTGCAGATGTCGTGTTGAAAACACTTTGCTCCATTTGTTGTTGTTGCACAGTCAATGTGTGGTCAAAGTTACCACCAACAATCAAATCGTCGCTTTTGTCAAGAACTCTACCAGCGTGTTTTAGGAGCGTAACATTTACTGTCGGTGTGTCACGCAGATTGAATCCCTGAATTGAAAGGTTCAAGATTATGACCGACACGCAGAGCCGCGACAGCCACAGCTCCGCTCTGATCTGAGTAATAAAGCACATGTCAACACCACGTAAGAAGCTCATGACTAAAATGTCGTAATGTCCGTACGTGACCATGCCACTGTTTTATATCCCTGCCACCAGCTCTGCGGGGGTGGCATAGACTGCGTAATGAGGTCATGTTGGTGCCTGCTTGCTGGTGCCTAGTTTTTTAATGACGTGCTCGAATTATAAAGTGTCTGCAGCAAAGTCATCGTGACTTCAGCTTATTAGTGCTATTAGACCCACTCGTGAGCAACGCGCAGCGTCTTAATAAGGAGTGCTGCTGAAAATGGTTATTGCATATTTGGGAGTTACAAAAAATACTACAGCATTAGTTTGACTGTGTGTCACTTTCACTTATACTTCCAATTTCTGTTGTTGTTGTTGTTGTTGTCATCGTCGGCGTCTTTGGCGTTTTTGTCCTAGTTCAGTAGAGTCTTCAATTAAGACCACATCACAATTGAGACCACCTCTATAATAAGACCACGTTTCTGGGCCCGAAACCTTCATAAAACTACCAAAATCTGTAGAGGCACCACTTCTCAATTCATAACACTGGTTCCAAAGGTCGTCCTAATAGAGAGGTTCTACTGTATTAGCCTTCGTCTTCGGCATCATCGTTTTTAATCATCGTCTCCGACTCTGTCTCCATTTCAGTCTCAGTCTCCGATTTCGTCTTCGTCTTGTTGGTGGTGGTGTAGGTTCAAACCACAGGGGCAAATTATAGACTAAAATAAATAAGAAATGTCTTAGGTAAACACATCGAATGGTGTAAACATTATTAATAACTAATAACGATGTGTTTACTTAAGTCATTTCTTATTTATTTTAGTCTATAATTTGCCCATGTGGTTCAAACACTAGAAGGCTTGTTTTAAATTGACGTCATTGTCCAAGTACATGACAAATGCGAGCTTTCAAACAACTCACGTGCAGAAAGACAGAAGAAACGTGTGCCATTGCATATTACTAATTACAGGTGATGATTAATGAAATATTCGGAGGTTTTACATTTTACCAGTTTAGCTTTAAGTTGTTTGCTTTTGAAAGTCATTTTATATCTATTACTGGTGGATTATATTGATGTTTTTAAACGTATCACGTTCTTGAAACTTACCGCTAAAACAAATTGCTCGATCACATAATAACAGAGATCTATCCACTATAAAACGTCTAGATGTTGAAATTGTGCAACCCGAAAGCCAGAAAAAAAAACTCAATTGCACAATCATCTAGCCACATTCCTTAGGTCATGAAAACATGATGTTAATAGACCAAAAAACATTCCATAACTGATTGAGTCATTCTATAATTGTTAGCTGGCATAAAAAGGACATTTTCACATTACCAATTTCACTTGAGGGGCCTGGTGAGGTCACGTGAATTGACTGGTGGATGTACTTTGTAGGCAAAACAATGCCTTGTGAAACGTACAAGATGTTAACTTAATTTTCTTCAAGGAAACACGCTGGTTCATCGCTCTATAGTGAAATGATAGGGGAAACCATCTAATTAAATACACAACTTTTGTCTCTGTATTGAAATACAAATGAAGCAAATAAAATGTGAATAATACTAGTCATGCACGTCACAAACTACATGGATGGGCCTACATACACACCAATTTAAACACAGGCCCAGTAAGCGATTTCGTACATTCGTCATAATACATCATGCTATATTTTAAAACCACACAAAAACTAAAACTGTATGCATTTGCACTTTTGATGGACTACTTCGCAAAGGTCAAAGGCTAATAGATGTACCCACACGGCTTTACCCCTGTGATATATGTGTATTTGTTTTACAGTGGGTGTTTTCATATAATTCACAGTTCAACGTAAATGTCGTTTACAACGTATGCAGCAGGTGTGTCTTCGCGGTGCGTCAAATGTCTCGCTGTGTTGGGCGAGTTTTGCCATATTGGGCTATTGATGATTTTTGTGGACCAATTTTCAAACACGTTGGCTAATTTAAAAATTGTATACATATGGTAAGATGAACTAAACAGTGTATTATTTCTAATGCAATGCCTTCATGCAACAAGATTGTTTGACAGTCGAAATAAAGTATACAAATTTCGCTGACCAAAATAAAGCATGGTATTACCTGCTAGGCTGTGTAGGGATGTTACTTTTAATGCAGTTTCAACAACAGATATATAATCTAAATATGTAATCTGTCTAGCAGTTCACATGGCATAGGTCTTCTCAGTATATAACAGTGGAAACTATCGTATATTTGTTCAATGCTCACAACAGCGTTTTACATTACCCAACATGAATTAATTTGTCCAATACAGAAAGCCATGTGTTTGAAGCACCGTGGTATTATTATTACTATATAAACTGCAAATAGGAAAATCAACTTACATAGGTATTGTTAATTCAACTTCAATCATTTGATATTAATAACTTTAATCACATCTAGTTAGAAGTTATAAACAATATATTCCATTAAATATAAAAAATGTACATAGATTACCTTGTTGAAAGTAAAAATACAAATGATCTCGAATTGCAAGACTAATAAACTGAATTCATATCAAATGTTTCAAAATGTATGAAAACAATACATGCTTTAATCTGTCATCAAATACAACAAATACAAAACTAGTTTTGCTTTTAAAACTAAGACACTATCTATGCGTAAAATATAGTAGATTTCACGTACAGCAGCATGCTCTGCTATTTCACTGTCAGCACAAATGTGATGAAGTAGACTTCCAATCTACGACACCAGTGTTCCAATATAAGCTGGTCAACTAAGTTCGGTAAAGCATTAAACTGTTTTAGATCTTGGACTCGCGCTCGTCCAGGAGTTTGTCGTGAGTGGGCAGCAGCGTGCGTGAGGTGAAGTCTTCCGGCACCTCCCACCACAGCTCGTCGTCCATGATGGGGCGCGCCGACCCCCGGGGAGCGTCCAGCACCGGCAGCTTGAGCAGCAGACCTGCAGCAGACGAAAGCAGCAGCATACATTACAGCTTGTCAGGGGAGAGTGTGAAGATTGGAATTGTTATTGGTGTGTGAGAACTTGGCTTACTACAGAAATTAATTAAGACCACTTCTTTATAGAGACCACCTCTATAAGCATACCACGCACGGTCCCAAAACCTTCATAAAGCTATACAAAAATAAAACTCTGTTATGAGAGCACCTCACTATTGAGAACATTTAGCACGGTTCCAAATGTGGTCTTAATAGAGAGGTTCTAGTGTATATCACTGGATGTGGAAATATCATATCAGTTACTAAAAGTACACAGTGAAATAGAACAGTGGTGACCATTTTTCTAGCTTGCACTCATATATAGGTAACCCAACATGCAATGATTACCCCCAAAGAATCTACTGCAGTAACACGCTATAGAAGATATACATAACAACAATAAAATACTGCCGAACATCACCTGTCAAAGCCCCGAAGACGGAGGCGACAACCAGGGTGGTGGCGAGTGCGGCAAACTGCCACACGCCCTGCATGACGGCGGTGCGCGCCTCGCCCGCCTCCACCGACGACAGCACGGCCTGCACCTCCAGCAGCTCCGTGGAGTTGGCGAGCGGCGCACGCACGGGGAACTGCTGGTACAGGCTGCAAGGCACGGAGGGCAGACCACGGTTGAGAGGCAGGGGCTCGTATGTGATCGGGGCGGTGGCGGCGGGGGGCATGGTACTAAATAGTAACCTTCAAACGGCGGCTCATTTGCGCCGGCTGAGATTTTTTTTATGTCGGTTGGTAACGGCGAAAGAGGACGTTGTGACTCTGGTGTTTGGATGTTTGTACAGAGACCTACTACGAACTATACAAATGAACTATTTACTACGAACTGTGTAAAGTAGGATTGAATGCATGGTTGTGATATATAGGATATATGGCGTCTACGTGCCAATGTGTGTTTTAAGTGACAATGTACAAATCTTTAAGCAGGTGTAGATTGAGTACACTTTTACTAAAGGTGATGACGGCGTACAAATCAAGTATGCTATGCCTGTATTCTCGTCGCATATAAAATATCACCACTATGTTGCATTTACGTTTCTACATGTAAGTATACATTGTTTTGTTTCTATAACGAATTACCTTATGCGTAAGTCACACAACTCGACAGATACCCGGCATCGGTGGAGCTCGGCGGACTTTCTAGTTGTTACCGACCTCCCCTCATCGGTCGCATAGCTCGTGACGTGAACGGGCTTCGTCAGCAATGGTCAGGCGACAGGCCGATGTCCGCATGTATTTTTATGCCGATGTGCTAACAGCTACCGGCCGGTAGTAGTGAGACATCTACCGGCGTCTGACAGATTACTATATGATTGTCGGCGGGTCTCCGATGGGGCCTCTAATTACCGGCCGACCACCGGCTAATCGCCGGCTGTATATCGGCGGATAACCGGCCAATACCCCGTCATTCATCGGTGAAAGATTACTTTCAACAATTTTGTTGTTGGTTGACAGTATCCGTGCGATACCGGCCGAGGCGTATTCCGATGAAGGGAGGAAGTGACTCTGATGGGTGAGGTCGGTGGAAGCAAGGCGAATTTTAACTGCGAAGTTAAATTTCCCCCGATCTGCCACCGTTGCGGTGTTACGCTCCAAATAAAACGCCGGCCGGTGATCGGAGGAGCTTGCCCCGTGCCCGGGTAAAAGCGCATCGGTGGTGCATCGGAACCTCATCGCCCGAGCTTTGTATGACTATATCACAGGTAGTGTAGTTGTAATCAGGACAAAAGCTGCAAGATATACAGTGGCAAACCCAGAGACTGTGCTGCGACACTTTCCTGACAGCCTTTGTCATTTTAACAACTCAAGCACCTGTATATATTTTGAGTTGAGGGGTGCGTATAATTGAACGACTCCACACCACTTCCAAGAATTCTAATGCTTCTATAAACGACATGTACAAAGGTATACTAAAGAACAAGTTAACATCTACTTTCTCTGGATACTTTATTGAAAACTATCGCATCCTGAAGAAGCCCATAGTATGGGTGAAAGCTTGACTTTGGTTTTCAATAAATTATTCAGAGAAAGTAGGTGTCAACTTGTTCTTTAGTATTTAAAACCTGGATAGATAAATCTACATTGGCATGTGCACTGATGACTTGTTTTGAACAACTATACATAGTTGACACATAGCAAGCCAGCAGGCCCACAGGCACATGCTGACAAGCAGCAGTAAGTGCCCACCTGTAGCCGTAGTCGTCCGTGCTGGCGAGTGCGGCGACCACGGCGCCGATCACGCCGGCCAGCAGTCCCGGCATGCCGTGCAGGTTGTTCACGCCGCACGTGTCGTGCAGGCGCAGACGAGACAGCAGGCACGGCTGCGGGGTAAGAGAGCAGGGTCAGTGTGGGGAGTGGAGGCGAGCTGGGTACTACAGGACGTATATCTGGGTCCTTTTACTACACTCGGCATGGAATTATAGGGTAAACCATGGTTATGCAGGTATTGTTCTCCTTTTTGCTTTTCAAGAATGCGTTCATACCAAAGCGTTGTCAAGAGTATACTATACGGCGCATGTAGCCTACCGTGGCTATAGGGTCTAATGGAAAAAAAGTCACCATAATGATAGGCCTACATTACTAACAGTGACTGACCGTCAAATAGGGACACATTTTCATCCCCCAATTCGTATACAAAACTAACAAGCAGTGTTCACGGATAGGGTCAAACGGCTAAATCGAGGTACTTTCCCCTGTACCCCCAGTAAGTCCTCACTAGACACGTCGTCTTGTATCCGTCTACCGTGGACACCTGCGTGGACATTCTCACCTGGATGAAGGCGTAGCCCACGGTGGAGAGGACGGCGGCAAGGCAGCCAATCACCACGGCACCCACGGGCGTCACCATGAGGTCTGCAGACGTGCCCACCGCCACGCCGCCCGCCAGCGTGGCGTTCTGGATGTGAACCTGCAGACAACACACGGGAGAGTGAAACCTCCTCAGGGATCAACGCTGGGCATCATACGCAGAGCCAGCGGGGGTGGGGGTGGGGGCAGGTGGTGCCCCCTTTTCCCAACACTTCATTTTCAATGGGATTTTTTACACGTCTGTCATCAATCACATATAGGAAACCATGAAACCCCCGAGTGTGCACCATTCTTTTTTTCCAAAAACCTGGATCTGCTGTATAGCTTTGGTATTTTTAGCTATTTATGGTACTGCTCATCGTGTGCACTATATAACTACAGCACTATCTACCGTGGACCATCCATCATGTGTGTAACTTGAGTGATTGGAACATCGGGGGAAAATGTTGATAATTAAAAGAGGTGTATTTTTCTTATTTATTTTTTGTTTTCATTCGACACTGTTGCAGTTACACAAAACTGTACTGACTGTATAAAGTATAGTCATCCCAAAGTGAACGAACAAATCTTTACCTATTCTTTTTATGTGAACGTACACCCCCGCTTCACAAAACCAAAACACACACACGCACGCGCGCACACACGCACGCACGCACACACTCAACACACAGGCACAAAAACTGGATCCACTAGTGGTCCACACTACACCCATTGCCGCCCATACAACACATCACACTCACCATGTCGAACTTGCCGTGCGGGTTGGTGAGCGCCGACACGGCGAACGTGACGACGCAGCAGGCGGCGAGCGCCAGGTACGTGTTGATGACGGCGCGCTGCTGGTCGTCACCCACCGCCAGCGCCGAGTTGAACGACGGCCAGTACAGCCACAGGAAGATCGTGCCTGCGGCGAACACGGCAGGCGTGAGTTAGGACAGCTTGGTGCACTTTTTGTAGGAAGTTTTCAACATGAAGCATGTACTAGTGTACGATGCATCGTCATATATCACTGCTATATACGCAGTTGATATGATCAAGGACTTGTAAAGGCAGTGTGAATGATCAACCCGTGAAAGCCGACGATGTGTACGATGCTGTGTTCAGCAGATGAGGAGCTGGTTAGGAGAGTTCGTATGGGGCTTCGGCTTTAACTTAGTTGTTTTTTTTTTTTTGTAATTAGACGTTTTCTACTTGTATAACGCTATGTCTATGAAAGTTGTGGCATCAGCAGTTCCATAATGCAAACAATTTTCAAACGGCATTGTCGGTTATAGAACATGTTGGTTCACTTGCTTATGACTTTGTAGTAAAACGGCCATTACATTATAGAATTTCATATAGTTGAAAAAAGAACACCCACTTAATCATGGAAAATTATTATTTAGTATCAATGCTTAACATGTATGCTAATCATGTGGAAAATAAATCGATTTGTGATGCTTGTATTCCCTCCAATTATTAGAATCACATTGAGATCCCATTTATACACGGGCCTGGGGTATGAGATGATCTCATTTAAACACTGCCAACCTAATTAAGCCATCACCAGGGACATCCTAATAATAGAATATGTGCGCCAATGCACTAGTTGCCCACAACACCCCAATCAGAAGGGGGGAAATGGCAGTTTCCCGGGACAAGAGCACCCACCGATCATGGCGAAGAGGTCGGAATGGTAGTTGGAGCCCTCGTTCTTGTTGTCGTCCACGTCGTCTGTGTACAGCACGCGTGCCACGGCCAGGCCGAAGTAAGCGCCGAACACGTGCACGAACATGGAGCCGCCGATGTCAACCACCTGACCACAGCAGAGAGAGACGGGTAGTTATTAATGTGCAAGTTTGTAGTTTATCATACAATATAGTTACGGGTAGCAAAATATAATAGAGCATTTATTGTCAGAGTCGCGTTTCATTTTATTTTTGCACCCGTGTGTGTGTGTGGGTAGGGTGGGGGTGAGGCGGTGGCGGGGCTGTGAGAGAAGGCATGATTAGGTACATTGTTTGTTTGCATTGTGGCTATTTAACTAAAATTGGCAAATCAATTTCTTGCACTATTAGGTAAAACAACGTAGATTACAGCTCAGCAGCATTTATTTATCAATGTCATGCGAAAGTAATTGTTAAAATTCCTACGCTCATATTACGACAAGTGTGGGGTCGTTTGGCTACTAAGAAGGCTGTACAAGATGATACCTGTCGATTGAAACTACTTAACAGTGACTAACTACGTACAGTTAACAGCGCAACAATGAAGCTACACCCCCAATTTTACTACTAAAATGTACGTCCCACACTTCGCACGAGAAACACACGCCGTGCACACGTGTCAGCAGCAGACACGTGCCGTCGTCACCTTGGCGTCTCACCTTGAAGTAGTTGAGGCCCACGTACTCGTTGACGGCGAATACGACGATCTCCACGGTCGCCATCACCACCATCTGCAGCGGGCTCGTCTTGCCCAGCACGGCCCCAAACGAGATGAGCACCGCGGCCGCCGCGAAGTCCGCTGCCAGCAGGCTGCAGCAGAGTGAGGGTGAGGTGAGTGGGGGTGAGCTGGGGTCACTCAGGGGTGTACGTAGAGCCTCCATGTTTTGGCTATCTCAACTGGGAGATCGCAGCTATGATAAGAGCATTGTTGCGGTACCAAGCCTCCATAACGTGGCCGACATAACCGTACCTCCATACACAGACCACCTCTCTACTGAGACCATTCCCCTGGGTGGTCTTAATAGAGAGGTTTTGCTGGATTGAAAAGCTTGGCTTGTGGTTCAATATCGCCATATTGTTCAATGAACCCAACAAACTTGTGGTTTAGTATATTCAATATACAATTTCACTCATGAACTTCAGTAGTCATAACCAAGAAACTGTGAATGGTCTCCAAGTGACAAGATCTGTATTTACGTAATGTCTCACAACCCTGATCTAGTTCAGAGTTTTTCGTATAAAGGCAACTAGTTTCTTTACACATACATATTTCATGTAAACTCAAATTGGTGTGGACACAAACATTTTGAATAACCATTGCACAAGTCGCTCTTGCCAGTTGATGTACGCGTATCTTCTGTCAACATGAACACAATGTAGGCCAGGAGACATCTGCATATTATTTTTACAATACCCACATCCACTTTTCAAATTGACAATTAAATATAAAACAAATAATTGTAAGTTATATTCTGAAGAGGACAGATGAAACATTAAAAACAAATCATTTTTGATACTACTTTTTGATATTCTATCAACTCTTTTGAAAATAAGTATATATTTGTAAAGAAATAAAACCCACTAATATGATACAAAACAAATAAGTTGCTGTTAACTATTCATAAAAACAAAACAAAACAACAACAACAACAACAACATTATTTTAAAGTAAGACAAGTGTTGCACTCGGGGGCGTGAGTCAAGACGTCTGCATATCTGTTTACAGCAATTATCCACCACTTCCACTTTTTAAAGTGAAGATCATGTTAATTATTCATTAAAAACATTCTTTTAAAGTAAGACAAATGGTGCACTCACTTGGTGATGGAGATGGAGAACTTGCCGCCGTGCAGGTGGAGCAGGCCTCCCATGATGAGCGCCCACTGCAGCACGAACGCCGCCGTCAGGAAGTTGATGCGCCGCCGTCAGGAAGTTGATGCCCACGCTTTTGTGTTTGTGTGTGTGTGTGTGTGTGTGTGTGTGTGTGTGTGTGTGTGTGTGTGTGTGTGTGTGTGTGTGTGTGTGTGTGTGTGTGTGTGTGTGTGTGTGTGTGTGTGCGTGTGTGTGTGTGTGTGTGTGTGTGTGTGTGTGTGTGTGTGTGTGTGTGTGTGTGTGTGTGTGTGTGTGTGTGTGTGTGTGTGTGTGTGTGTGTGTGTGTGTGTGTGTGTGTGTGTGTGTGTGTGTGTGTGTGGCCAAACGGATTCAATTTGAGACCGAAGCCGTACCGCTTGAGGAACGTCATGAGGAAGCCGAAACCCACGAACATCATCACGTGCACGTCCTGGAACACTGGGGGAGGGACAGGCCCGGGGGACGGGGGTTAGTATTGAGACGGGATAGTGTTTTTGTACGTTTTTTGTATATTTTTTGTGTGGGGGGGGGCTTGTGTGTGTGTGTGTGTGTGTGTGTGTGTGTGTGTGTGTGTGTGTGTGTGTGTGTGTGTGTGTGTGTGTGTGTGTGTGTGTGTGTGTGTGTGTGTGTGTGTGTGTGTGTGTGTGTGTGTGTGTGTGTGTGTGTGTGTGTGTGTGTGTGTGTGTGTGTGTGTGTGTGTGTGTGTGTGTGTGTGTGTGTGTGTGTGTGTGTGTGTGTGTGTGTGTGTGTGTGTGTGTGTGTGTAGGATATTATGGGGTCATGTTCACAAGTATGTCTTTTTTGTTTTCAGTTCAAACATATCTTTAGCCACCAAATCTTATTTGTATACTGTACATGTAGTTGGATTTTATATTACACAACAATGTTTTTTGTGGTGTCTACTCTCACATGTTTCTATGCTCGTGACAACTTTATAAATAAATGTAGTGATAGACATCTTTCTAGTGGCTAAGATGTAAGTAGGGAACTGTGTTGTAGGACTAAAAAGCACCTTTAAACACACTAACATTTTAGCACAATTGAAAACTTGTTTTTGTTTTCGTGTTAGAACATATTTAATTATTCCATAGTAAAATACGATTATTTAAACTATGCAAAATACATGTCATTAATTTTTATAGACCGATAAAGTGTTTGGCAAATATGAAGATAGTTTGATGAAGGTTTTTACTTTTTATTCAAAATCTAGTTCATTTGTTTACTTCGCTGATAGAGAGATCACTGTTGTGTGAAACATAATCTAAATATAGATTCAGATCCTTACTTACCCGGTTACTTTATGTTTCATTTAGTCACATTAAGCATTATTTATTTGACAGGTAGAAACACCATCATTATTTAACGTCCTGAAGTTGGTAAAATAGAAAAAAAAATCGTGTCACCTATTGTTTAAGATATTACGTTCCTTTTATTTCAGTTAATATAAAATGAAGACATCTTGTTTTATAGTGTTTAACATGTTTTAGTTGTGTAAGTCTGTGTGTGGGGCGTTGTGTAGTGAGTCGTAAAGCACTAAAGCACTTAAACATGCATGTAAATCTACATGAAGGTTCAGTGGATCGCATTGTTGATATTTCAATATATCTTATGATGCATTAAACGTATTATGGTTCACGCGGTCTAGTGAGAATGCACAGTTTAACATCATTTAATTCAAGTACATGACAGAATTTTCCCCAAGACAGATTGTTTATACAGATTATTTAAACGAACGGCACACACTTGAAGAAAGTGTAACACATTTTTAAAATGTACTTTAAATTATTTTAGAATAGGAAATGCTAAGTTGCATATTTTTTTTATGTTGACTGGACCTGTAGGTGGCACAATACCTTTGATAGACGATAAAAGTGACGTGCAAGTTTTATTTAGCTATCACTTTTATGATCTGAATCCATCAAATTTGACATCAACTCTGTTATTATGCAATCACTAAGCACGTAAAGGAATACTACACAGAGCACGATAATATTGAAATATTTTATATGAGATTCAGATTTCTCACAAGTTTGCTACTTGCATGGCCCTAGATTCAGACGAAGAATGTAAACACGTGCTTTGATCTAGTTTGTCGTACTACATACTTTTGCAATCGTTCCATTTGTTACAATATGAGAATCTAAACCGTAATAACACGGTGCGTGCTACATGATATATTACTTGGTGCTTTTGCACGAATGAGATAAAATACCCCATCAGTCATTTTAGTGTCGCATTGGAAACATCATTAAAAACAAACAAACTTGCATTTACCAAATTGATGTGCAAATATGTCACAATAATAATATATGCATATGTTCAGCATTCATTGGATTGAATGAGTAATCAATATGTTCTGGTACGTCAATGCCCATCATCTATGTAATCCAACTAATACTACGTACATAGCGCAGACTCCAAATAACCATAATGCATAATGATTCTCTACAAAAAAAAGAAAGAAAAAAGGGGAGAGAGTGGTAGAGATAGAAACACACCCACCACAATTCATCAAATAACCAGTGGTCCCCATAAAACTGCACACAGCCCATAGTAGCTGCTCCCATGAGCATACATTACTCACTTGGGTAGTACTTGGGGAGGTCGTTGTGCGCGGGGTCGTCCCCACCGTGCGCCGGGTCCCGGCTGTTCCCCGGCCAGCGCGCGTCCGCGCCGTGGTCGTACTCGGCGAACAGCGCGAACAGCACGATGAAGACGGCCTGCGCTGCGAGCAGCACGGCGCCGAACTTGACACGGCGACCCATCGACATGGCGGTGGCGGCAGCGACAGCAGCAGACGGCTGTAATAACGGGGGATAGTGTCAGCTGGAGCTAGGGTGGAAGCGCATCGTGGTTTGCTGAATTTGAGAACCATAGGCAGATCCAGGCCTGGAGGCCGCAGTCCCCCCACAACAATACATTTTCATAGGGATTTTTACAATGAAATCCTTGATTTTTTTTACAATGAAATCCCTGAAGTGCGCCCCCCCGTTTCTAAAAACCTGGACCTGCCTTTACCGAACTATATATTTCTTCTGGCATTGGTTGGGATTAAGCATAGAATATACATTTGGGTAGTAGCTGGGAATGGATGACACATGAAAGGTGGTTTCAAGCATATCGTGTGTTGTTTTTTTGTGTTTTTTTTTTTTTTTTTGTGTGTGTGTGGTCTCGTTTGGTCTGGAGCATTGTGGAGGATATTCGATTCGTAATGCATAACAAAAATCTAAAATAAAACCAGAATTTTACGGAACGTTGCGACTGAAGACACTCCTAGAACACAGTTCCACGAGATTGGTTACAGGGTATGATGGGTTCTTCTATCCTTATGAAATGAATTGCTAGCATCTGTATATTAGAACACAAATAATATGTTCTCGCTAGAGAGACGATAAACTAGCATTTCCATAGTAGCTAATATATCTATTTCTATTTTTGTTTTCCTAGAGAATGAAAATAAATTCCTTTGCATTAATAAAAATAATACTAAGCACATTAGAATAATACCATTAAGACCAATTTAGATTAAAGACTAAACACGTTAATTACATATGGTTTAAAGTGAAGTCTTATGATTTGCAAATGCCTGTCCCTGCAGGTGGCTGCCTGACTTTCATATGTTGGCATATCAGCTATACACAAGAGCCTTGACTTACATGTAGAGGACGCGCTTGACCTAGCCGCATATTCTGTTTGTGTCCATCAAAGAACCAACCACCTTTATCACCAGACCATGACTTGATAATAAACGTCAGAATTTTCCCATGCTATGTTTGACCTTGCAATTGTCCCCACCATGCATCTCTAGGCCAACCAGTTCTGTTCACCATATTTTTCTGTTTGGTACATCTATTGACATTGTTAAAAATGTTTTATTTTGAAGGTCATGGACATTAAAACGACTAAATAATAGGTCATACTAGACGTAGTAAAAGCTAAACTGTATGAACTAATTGTTATGGTTCTTGATTTCGGGTTTAATGTTGTCGACAACAATAGGCCCATGGTTTTCGGGATAGGGAGGGTGTGTGCAACCACTGGATTTTATGGTTTACGTGTGAAAGCTCATGAACTTGTAAAGAATCTAATGAAAATGAGATTTTTGGCCTGAAAAGGGTGGGCCCATGCGCATCGCTGGATGTAGTCCTAGTATGAGGTATAAGTCGTTCATTTCATTTTGTACAATGTAATATTTTCAGTTTTCTATGTGTCTGTAAATATCGTTATAATGCATCTTTTAAAACTTGATTATTGTATTTGAGGATCAGCAGACGTTGATCTAAACATACTTTTTATCTAAATCTAGGGCCAGAAGAACGTCCCGATTATCAAAACCAAATCAGTCGAGGTTATGCATCCATTGATTGTTATTTGACTCATGGCATTGTCGTGTTTTAAAAAGGTAGAATAATCTCCCCGTCCCACCCAGATAGAATGTTTTTCGTATAGTAGACTTATATTTCACAATTAATGTACAGTGAAAATTCAATAGATATTCGAAACTGTCCTACTTTGGCCAAAGTCATAAAGATTACAATGTTGATTACTCTGTTTACCCCAAAGAAAATCCTTGGCGCGATCCAGATAATGGTGTCTCTTCCAACTTAACTATAACACATATTAGCAAAGAATATGGTTTCTGAAATAACACCTTTAGATATCGACCACGTGATTCTTTTGTGTGCATCATGGCTCACAAACTTCTCATGGCGTATTATTATTTTTTCATTAAATCTAACACATTATGCTTTTTGTATGGCAATGGAAGCCATTCCACGACAATGGCTAGTGCACATTGAACTTTGTAGGCTATTGGGAACCGGGTACACAGGCGCTATTTTTCTGAACCTATAAAACTTGTATAGCCTTCTTTACACGTGTTTACCACAGGGACAATGCCAATATCTTTAATAATGACTATACAAGTAGTAAGTCCTGGGTATGCTGCGAGACTTTCGTAACTAGGTGGGTTTTATATCCTTGGTTAAACATAATTCTCACATTCAACCAACAAGGAGAGATATTTCAATGCTTTAAGTTTGGTTTTATTTAATAGAGCCAAAAGAAACAGTCTATTTAGTTACAGAAGCTGGCTTCCACTGGCTGCTTAATCTTACATTTCAGGGACGAATCATTGATCTATCATTTTTGTTGTTGCTGTTGTTGTTGTTGACCAAGTCTGTTAACCACGTGAGAAAATAGATCCGGTGTCCGTGTCTGACATTGACCACCACAACGCTTCTACGGAGAAATGGGTCACAGCAAATTAAAATCGAGGCTGCAAGTGCAAATCTGTGGCCTACAGATATTGTCATGGCTGAGTTCTGTTGAGCTTACCTCGTTATGGCACAAATACTACACACATTGATAATCAATTTCATTGTAAGGTTACAGCCAAGAATATACACATATGCAATTCATAGGCCTTATTGATCTGTAGTAGGCAGAATCATGAGAATAGACTAAGTTTGCAAAGGTTACGAAAAATAATGCTAACTGAAGCATTAAAATGTATCTTGCAACTCTTAAATTAAAAAGAGGAGAACAAATATTTTTCACAAGTTTGAATTTGACAGGCTGCATTCTATTGATGTATAGAAAAAGGATTTCAAATGTAGCAAAGGTGCTGCTAGTATTCAAGGGTAACTGTGTAAATAAATGCTATTCATCATTGACCTATTTCACGTGGTGTTTGCCACGTGAGGAAATATGGGGTTGAGGTCAATATGTCTGGTTATAACTAACAAAGTGCTTTCATTGAGTAATGCACGATAATGGGCCACATGGTATCAACAAGGAGTTGCAAGATCTGCGTTACCATGGACTTATTAGTGGGGGCATACAAAGGACTATTTTAGCATAATTTAGAAGTTTGTAGTTAGTTTTGCATTGCTTCCGCAGCTGAAGTGAACGCCTTGTGTTCACTTTGTTTCTAACTATCATTACTATGTATCTATGTACAGTGTATGTATATCTTCGGACAAGCTAAAGGGTTGACCGATGCACCGATTTCGTTAAAACTTTACAAAACTATGAGGAATGAGACAAAACCGAAGTGATTTGATTTTGGGCACTCTGCCCATTAAATTGTGCTTTCAACGATGTCATTTATTCATAAAGTTCTTAATTTTAATATATACATTGTTTTAATATATATTTCAATTTCCCATACGTTAACGTTGTTCTAGCGACGCTGGGTTCTTTGAACACGTTTGAAATTTGTTTATGTGTGTGTTAATGTTGTGCCATGCATGTGTCCAAATTCATCATCACACTTGAAATCATTTCTACATGTGCGGTTTTATGTCATGATAACAATTAAAGGTTGTGATATCAACACATATCATCTCCACTCTTTTGTCGTTTTCCGTTGAACACTTTTGTCATGCAAAAGATTCCATCACTGATTCAATCTCTGAAGGCCCACACCGATTTGTATGTATTTGACACATTTTTGAAGTTGATGTTATCTCTTCCTTTTATAACATTAGAGTACAAGATCACTGTGCTAAACCACAGGGAGAATACAGTTATTTACTACCTTCACAGAGCAAGATGGACGACTCACTTCAAAACTTGTTTGGGAATTAGGATCCTAGCTATTGATTTCTCTGATAGACGTCGCCAGTTGAAATCTGGTGGTCAAAGAATGTCAACAAAGCCACTTGTTAAATATTGTAAAATTATCATTCTATCACTCAGTGGATAAAACATCGCCAATGCTGCGTTCTGATTGGTCAAGAGGCGTGCTCAATTATACGATTGGCCACGCTAAATAATGCATACAAGGATCACCGATTCAAAGTGCACTTTCGTCTCTATTCAAATTAAAATACGAACATAACACCAATTTGGTTATCTGTGCAAGCACTAATAGTTTTCCAAAAGTGAAGAAATATGTGTATGTTTAATTTTTGCACAATATTTAGTGGCTATATTTACGGGCCCGTAAACATAAACCTAATTCTATTTTTACGGGCCCGTAAACAAAAGTCAAGCATTGCTCAGAATTTTGTAATTTTGAAAATTAAACAAAAAGTAACATAGTGCACTCAGCAGTTAATGACTAATTTCGGCCTCTTTTTAAAAAGCTCATTGAGATACTTTAAGATAAATATATAATAAAACCAAACGTGGGGTGTGTATTAAATCAAAATATCCAGTTTGTATTAAATAAATTAATCAGTAATGTCATGTGAAGAAATCATATATAGGTGAACAAAATGCGTTTATTGTTTTGTGCCGCTAACTCTCCACTACATGTACAAGCCTGGTGACCACACCCCATTGACCCCAACTCGCAACCCCGCGATGTTTTTAAATGTAGATGCCACGTGAGTAGTATTGTACATCATGTGCCATTTTCATAAGAAAATCAATGCTTGATATTTTTAACATACTTTTGTACCATATGTTCAGCTTTTAATGCTACTATGAATAACAATATCATCAATATTCTGTTGTTGTTTTTTTGTGGAGATTTTTAGCAAGTAAGGTATATTTTCAAGAGTCAATATGTCCTGAGCAAGGCCTGTGACCTTTTATTATTAGTTTATTTTCGACACTAGTTACACCTTGGGATAAACCTTGGAAAGTTTCAATGGAAATTCAATGGTATATCAATTAGGAGCGTACGTCTTTAAGTCCATCTCAGTGACAGATCCAGGATATCTCAGAGGGGGGCATTGAATTGAGTCAAATTGCTTGCATAACATGTGCACCACAAAACCTATAAGCACAGGACTTTGCCAGAATCATGAACATTTAGGCCATGACAGGGACCAGGACCCTCTGAATTTGCCACTGCATCACGAAAATATTGATATCGATTTAAAAAATCTCATTTGCAAGTTTGATCACCGGCAACTTGTTGTAAATGTACAAATATATTCAACATGAAGGCCTAATTTTAAACGTGCTGATTCTTTGTCACCTTCATATACCTGGGATTGTCAACTTTTCTGTCGTCGCGGCAGATTAAGATAATTTTGCAAGATACTATCAATGATCTCTGTGATATAGTGAGCCATGAAGCTGACAATAATTACATGCACCCATAGAAAGCGAGAATTATATCAATATGAATGCGGTATACATGTAACTATGTGGTAAGCTTAGAGTTCCTTATCTTTGTAGAGGTTGATGCAGTTGACTACTTTTTTCCTGCTAATAAAGTGTGCATTTACGACCCCCAGATTTACAAACATGATCTTGACATAGAACATATATGGAAATATAAATGATGCATTCGTAAGGTTATTACCCACAAACAGAAGACACTAAACATATACACAAACACATTAACAGAATTGCAGGACGTAGGAGTGCACACGTGCACACATTATAAATATACTCATTGAATGTGCAAGCTGCGATGTTATTGGATCACTATTGCAAAATGCTGGTATATGGTCTATCAAACCATAGGCACAAATGTCATACGCCCTTTGTCGTGACTTAAGAATATTACGCTGAAACATGAACATAGTAAATGCCGTCTGACTTACCAAATGTGCTCCTCAGGCTAACCTCCCGTATCCTCCGCGGTAATGCTGCGTTAACTGATCTGCCAATGTTTTTATGTGTCAACTATTAGGGGGCCGTATATAAATTCCTATAAATCATAACAGAAGTTTTGGTTTCCATTAACGAGTTCGTAACCCAACAAATGTAAGTTTTCAATTCACATGAGTACAATAAGTGGCTATAGCAATTCGGGTTTTCTTCATTCAAACTGCATGTTTATGGTGTTAAGGTGCTATGTGCGTAAAAATTTTGACTGTCCAAGGTCATGAAAAATTTCGTCAGATGTTGGTTAATATGTGTTTCATCAACTAAAACGTTACACATAATAAGGAACAAGTGTATTTATTTTCATCAAGTTCGCTTGTGGATTCGATTTCAATTTAAAAATAAATTGATAATTATTAAAAGTTCTTACTAAAATATTTGTTATCGTGTTTGGAACTGTAGGTTTTGCTCGTCATAACAGAACATCAAATTGGATATAGGCGAAGTGCCAAAATAGGATGCACCATAAAAATTTATTTAAAAAACACAGAAAAAAACCGAAAAAAAACACAAAAAAACACGACAACAACACACGCACACACACAACTCTGCTTATTTCATGATTATTATATCGATGCACCTTTTACTAGTTACCCGAGTTGTCAGTGTGTGATTATTATTACATCATTCCCGAGGGGGATATCCTAAAATGTATTGTGAGAAGCCTGAAAACAGAGATGAGGCCAATACTTGATTATTGGATTTTCATTCAATGGCTTCTAATAAGGGTGATGTGCATTGAACAATGTTCTTCTGTTCTTGTTCTTGTTTCTTCTAGTTTTTATCTTAGGTGAAGTATAACTGACACTGACAGTGAGTGTAATAGAAAAAAAAATCAAATTCAAATGACGCATGGTTTGTATGGTATACCATGTTATATAATGTTGACAGCCTGACTTTGTCCGCGCTGGTGACCCAATAACCACGTTTCACTGTACACATACGGGGTACACATACCTACATGTGTAGACCCAGGTAACACGCTTGTTAACAAGCTACAAGCTTGTTTTATACACACTTGTACCTGATTTTCTTATAATTTTTATCGCGCGAGGCTGTGTTTTATGTGACTACTACTCTAGTTTTGATGAAGAAATACAGGTATCTAAACAATTGAAGACAGGCACTTTGCACACACGTTAACTGATCTATGCCTTCTTGATAATGTATCAGTTTATTAATTGTTGGAATAAGAAAATTTAGGCTGTAAGTCTGCTAAGTTAACCTATAGATCTAGTGTGAGCCTATTCTAACTCTTCAATGTTGCGGTGAACATTTGTTATACAATACAAAAGCTCGACACATTCAAACATGTATTCGGACATGATATGAAAATAGCTATACCGGTGGTAGCCTATTGAAATGCTCAAAGCAACGTACACTTTTTGTTAGCATAGGGGAGAATCAAAATCAGTAACCGTCTAATTGTCTGTAATTAATTAATAGGAACCCGATCATGCTAATGTCACTTATATCACTTTAGTACGCACATTTCTACAGCATACTCAAATATATTTACCCCATTGTTAATTCTCACAAATATTTTAATACCAGAATACCTCGGGGTTGGGGGGTCTCACACTATCACGATTAGTATGGACGTGCCTCGAAACTGGGTGTCTTTTTTCACATTTTTGGTATATTGCTGGATGTCTTTTTTCACATTTTTTGGTATATTCTGGGTGTCTTCTTTCACAGTTTTGTATATTTCAGGGTCTATTTTTCACATTTTTAGTATATTTATCAGGATAAGAAAATATTGATATTCATTATATTCATTCTTGATATCTATATGTACTAGAATCTGAGTTTGATATATTGGTGTCACATTTTTCTCGGATAGTGGTATATTGGTGGGTCACATTTTCTCAGATATTGGTATATTGTGGGTCACTTTTTCTAAAAAAAATATGTATATTGGCGGGTGCCGTTTTCAACCTGTCCGAGGCACGTCCGTACCCATTTTCTGACCAAGAACTCTCCCCCACCCCCCACCCCCGCCCTCAGCAGAATACACGAAGCTAGGTTTGTGGGTTGGCGTTATTTGACCACAGCGCCACGTTGTGGATAGCAGAGTGTTTAGCCCCAAATGGGCATCAGTATTACATACAAATGATACAAAGTAATGTGTTATACAAAAGCTGCAAAGTTTGTACACATTACACTTGATGTGCAATGGCAACAAAGAAGTTAAAAAAAAGAACTTGTATTAAAAGAAACACGTGGTACCATCAAAATGGATGTTCTGGGTTGGGAAATTTGCACCAAGGTGTTTGATCCCTGGATGCCAGAGCTAGCTGTTGTGGTATACTGTTACACTTATACCAGATGGCTACGTGTATACAAGGGGCGTTGGCATAGTTGGGGGGCCTGGTTGCTATTTGTTTACACAGATTCTCTCTCCTTGGTTGTCAATTTTACATCTTAGTGTCACGCTGGGTTTTTAATAACTACAAACAAGCATCAACCTGAGAATATAAATGAGCAACTATTCTATTCTTGTCCAAGCCGTGTTTTAGACGTAGTAATGGTAGATTACATCTTTGACTATATGCGGTCACTTGCGCCTTTGACTTCGCTGGATCTAGTTTCCTCAGAAGGACGGCGGGTTTGCTGGTTTAGATAAAAATGTCATCTAGAATTCCTGATCTTGTCCTACTTAAATTTACTCACGTGGGGGCCATCTGAGTACCAAATGTGTGATGCTCGAAATCAGCTCCGTATACATTAACATTTATCGAGCTTATTTGTCAACTGCTGACACCAGATAAACTACAACTGCAGGCCATCACATTCTTGGCCGGTAGTACCTGCAATTAAGTTTTTTTTTTAAGTATGTGTATACGTGATTGTACACGTAGTAAAACGAGCCTCTATGCTATATACTTAATAAACAGACCTTTGAATTCATTTGTAGTAGTCAGTCTAACGAGAATATACCTACATGTATTTATGCTTATGTGATGTTGACACTGTCCCTTTATTACTTACCTCATGACGAAACCTTGTTTACCATATTAATTATGCAAATCCTACCCGGCCAAGTTCTATAATGTTTTGATCAAGCGGAGTTGAATTCACCAACTCATTGAGTCAAATAAAGAAGTGACCTTAGTGTTTGCCTGAAGTGGTCCAAGCACGGTTATACTCAATGTTTTTGAAATTTAAGCAATCTGCGTTTTTTAATGAACAGGTCAATATATATATAGTAATGGTACGACAACAAAAATGAAATAAATTCTATATAGCTATAAATGTGGGTTTATGTTATACGTCCCAAAGGCGGTGTTGTACATGAAATTGTATATGCCATATAATGTAAAATATCAGTTAAGAGAAAATTTAAATCTGCAAATGAAAGCAGCAGCATGCCTAGATCTAATCTTAATGTGCATTTTTTTTAAAGATATGATTGTTATTCAAACATACAAGTCTATTAATAAATAATAACAAACATGGTTTTGTGTCTTTAAATAGGGGTAAATCAGTCAAATGTTGACTATAGTTTCATTTTTCTATTAATGTCATGTACTGTATCAAGTCCACGTTTAACTTAACCGATTAACATTTGATTAACTATATATTTTTAAGATAAAAGAACAAACACAAATATAAAACATTATGAACGTAGTGGCCTGTAGTAGATTATTATCAACACTACAAGTCTCCTCCGAGTCTCTGGCGTCATACTCCATCATCAACAAGACGTCTGGGTGTACTTGTGGTCTCTACAACAAGCATAATCGACTTATAACCGTACTTAAACAAATCAGCAATTGCAGTGTCAATGGCTTCCTTATCGTGACTGTGCGTGAATTAGTATATGATTATTATATCTTATTGCATACTTATCTTGTTCCATATTTTGTCTACACTAGTCTCATTCTGGGGTTTGTACACAAGAATCTCACGTTGTGTGGGAAATCACATCTCACGTTCGAAGTATTTGCCGTAGGCTAACATAACTAATCTACAGCACCGAACTTATTAAAGTGTGATAGGTATCGTCTATAAAAAAATAAGTGTATACTTTTACACCTGATAGTAAATAAATGAAAATTTTATCGGCGAGAACTTATATAAGCAACTCTGTGACACAGCCCTTTGTCGTTTGAAAGGGGTCCTCAGAATTTATATAGTATATGATTATATATGAACCCAGGAGGCCCAAATATACTTTAAGAATGTGCAGTCATTATCGAGCTCGATTAAATGCCATGTGACATTGTGACTTATAATATTGTGTGTGTTTTTGGAAGTAATGACGGATATATTACGATGTTGAACCAATAAGTATTTGGTTTGATAAGTGTTTATTTTATTGCAATTGATCTACAGTTTGCATAGTTATTATGACGTCTGTTTCATCCATGTATTCAATTAGCAAAGGTATGTGCTGATATTAAGGGGGGTAAAACTATTTGAAATCATGCTTACACAGTTCATTACAAAATAAGTATGATTACAGCATAACTTATGCTCCAGCACGGTGCGATAACGGCTGACATTCAAATTGTTATGACATCAGGACAGTCAGGACCTTGTGACACAAGAACACCTTCACATTGGATTTAATTACTGATAAACGATCATCATTTTCAATTGACAAACCAATTATGAGCACCATAGTTGAAACAGTGGGACCTGTAGAGAAGTAACAAGTCCCATGTGAAGATGGGCAGACTTTTTTTTAGCGGAGTGTAAAAACGAGAAAGCGTCATCAGAGGTGGCCAACCAAACTGTTCATGTTAGAGCCAAATGATTAATGGTAGACACAAGTCACCCACATTGCGGTTCATATGGAATACTATACATGTACTTGCTACCTTAATGAGCCGTCAGAACTCTCATTTTATTTCATAACTTTCTTAGAATAAAACAGATTCCTGTAAAAGTGCGTGTGATAACCCCCTCACTCTCTGCCCCCCCTCAAGCGGGCGTCTAACGAATGGTCAGTGTGTTTAGTCTGTGATAATCAATTTACCTCACACTCCGCCATAGCTGGTGGGATTATCTTTAATCCTCTGCCAAATGCTTTCTCAGTAAGTTACTATTTTCTGCCGTTGGTTTCAATAGATTAGCAGATCAATGGCAACTCCGCGAACGATTTATGGCCTTCCACTAATGGTGTTTGTAAACAGGCAGTGTTATACTATATTATATATTATACCACCGGACGATACAGTGGAATCTCGTTATGTTGATATTGTTCATCCCGATTTTCATATAATACATATGTTAAGTTTCATATCTTGCAATCACAATGTGAATATGTATCAGTTAGTTAGCTCTAACACCCAACACCTTTGGGTTGGTAAAACTATACACGGGGTTCGTATGCTATGAATTAAGATCACGTTGAGATCCCGTTTCAAACCATTATTTGCTAACCAAATTAATTTTAAGCCTCAATAAACCGATACCATTTTATCAGACTTATGCGTAAGTCACATAACTCGGCAGATACCTGGCATCGGTGGAATTGGTGGATTTTCTGGTTCTTACCGAGTTCCCCTCGTCGGCGGTATAGCTCGGTGACATGAACGGGCTCCGTCCAAATACAGCGGCGGTGATCGTACGGAGCCTGTATCAAAAGTGCCAGCAAATACCGGCCGGTGGTCGGTGGGACATCCGCCGATGTCTGTTTAGATAACAATATGATAATCGGCCGGTCTCCGATGTGGCCTCTAATTAACGTCCGACCACCGGCTGGTTGCAGGCTGTATATCGGCGCATAGTCGGCCAATACACCCTTCGTTCATTATAGGTCCAAGAATGTTGTTGTTGGTTGAGTTACCCTTTGATAGTCGGCCGTACACCGACCGAGGTGTATTCTGTCGAAGTAAGGATGTGACTCTCGGTGAGAGCACGTCGAATTTTAACTGCGAAGCTAAATTTTCCACGAGCTGCCACCGATGCGGTGCTACGCTCCAAACTCCGGCCGGTGTTCGGAGGAGCTCGGCTGGTGCACGGTGAAAATCGCATCGCGTGCATAGGAAGCTCATCGGTTGAGCTTGACAAATCTCGCAGTATCTCCAGACCACTTATACACTTGACTTACATATGTATACGCTGCTCTTATACGCACGTGTACAGCACATTCAGATGCACCATGTTGCTAAAAGTCGACACTGTACTGTTCTGCCAACGCTCCATTCACAGTCATTGAAACATTTGTTTTACAATTTTATTTAAAATGTTTCAAGTGACTGTGGCACCAGCACCACTATCACGATCGACTTGTTGAGAACATTTAAGTGTGATTATGGACGTTATGCTATTTGATGGTGTCGGCGTGTGAGAAAACATGTAACAGATAGGTCTAATATACATTTGATTGTGGGTTGCACACTTTATTATTCACGCTGCCTTCACAAGTCCATATTCATAATACCAATCCATGGGTTAGACCTACCTAATCCCGCGGGACTTGGCAGATATGCCAAAAGTTCGAATTCATGAAGATTCTAGGATCAATACCGCTGAACGTGGGGCTTCAGATTGGTCGGATTTCGGAATCATAACTACATTGTATATCATATATGCCGTTCGTTCTGCACTCCACGAGCATATTTATGATACAGTATTGCATTAGTTACATTGTTTTAACTTTTTATTAACCATAAATGGGCTATCATTTAACTGTCTCAAATAAGTGTAATGCTACGTGCGAGGCATTGGCGTTTACGTGGGAGGCGTCTATATGAGGCGTTAATTAACACAAAACCAGAGATTGGCAAAACTTGGAATCCCTAAACTGACATAATTACCGGCACGTAAAACCAAAGGATTTTAACCACGTAATTATATAGTGACATAATATCCACTCGAGATCCGATGCTCTGTACCATCAGCGCTATAAACCAGCTCTTGGAATTAAAACAATAGAAGAAGAATTTTTAAAGAAGGGCACGTTAATTGCTTGGAGGGTGTGCATGGGTGAGAGTGTGCATATCGCGGGGTATGCTTATTGCCTTAGTCTACATAATACTCGACGTTTACCGAGTGATACCGAAGTGATTTCCGGCCGATTGAGGTGATTTATTGTGTCTGTTGAGGGGAGGCTACACAGTACGCATTGACGCATAAAGCATGGACTACGGAGAGGGCGCACTGATGACATAACGTCCCCCTCGTATTGAATTGCTTTTCACCTTCAACACCTAGTGACTAGAAAGGGAAAGGCAATAATTAACTAGCTTATGACTGAAGACTAATGTAATATTGCTATGATCAGGGGATTTGGGGCCATTAAATAAAGATGTCAAAACTAGTGTCCGTATACTAGATCTAAGTGTCAAAGCTATTAAGAACAGATATACAACACCCGTCTAATACACGTCCATATGTGTATGAGTGTGAGCACAATCATGATAATAGTTTATTTGTCAATCTTACAATTGAATAAGATACATAAAATATAGATACGCATACAAGACCAAATAAATGTACATGATATCAACTATTGAAGCATTATTGAAAGTGGGTTAAACAATAGAATATAATTTCATATAGTCTGTGAAACAACAGAGAATTGCACAAAGTTTTGCGTTGCAAATATTTATATCCCATTTAGTTGAAAGAAGACAATTTAGTTTATGCCTAGGATTCTGTACTTTGAATAAAGAAATCTATAGTTTATTCAGTAAGAAGGATCGAGATACAACATCATATAATTGTAAAAACCCGTCGACGTCTTCGCATGTTACATGCTAAGTGAAAACACAATGCAATCTTCACAAATTTATCGTGGATACCATTGCAATACTACTAGTGGGTCCTGAAATATGAATTTACGAATTGAACTGAGGGATGAATCACTCTATCAAAGGTTCCCCTGAGCGCTCGTTAGGTCTTTTGGAGCACTTGTCCGTGCTCAGGAGTTTTATCTACTCTACTCGTCTCTACTCGCCTCATCTCGGCCTCAAAACCTGGGCTGGGAGGAGGGGCGGGGTGGTTTCAGACGAGTTTCAGACGAGTGTTAGCCGTATGCCACCCCCGCCGCCAATGGCCATTTGGGGCAATTGTGTGTGCACTGCCGCACCAATTGTGCACTCTAGAATCGCCGTAACTTGCAACAATCTGCGGTCCTCGGTCGACAGTGAAATGGGGGTATTAAAAGGAAACGCATCGCGTCAGCCAACCAACGAAATACGTTCATTGTCCATAACCTATTTTTTTACGTACTATTCCAAGAAACGCAACGTCAATGAGCGGTAAACACAATATACCCTACGTTAAACGTAATTCTCCACAACTCTATCACTTTCTAATCTGGCCTTCTAGTGGGCACAAATTTTTGTCCACGATGAGTAATTGCACATTTCAGGTATAGCGCATGTACATCAATTTATGTCAGGGCACGATATTATCGTCTTCTCCAGCGTGCAATGAATATTACGTGATCAAATCGACCAGTATCAATGAAATCATGACATCACTCGTGGCCAGGCTGTCAATGTGATAAAACACACAACAGTGTGTTGATATGGGGCTTGTCTTTATCGCATTCTGTGATTAGGCTACGTTATTTGGTTGTATGTTTCTGTTAAAAGATGGGTACTCAAACATGATTATTTACTTGTTTAAGCATTATTGGCAACAGTAAATGGTCAACAACCACAATGAATTCCCTATATCATAGTATATGCAGAATTGATTTAATTTTTGGATATAAAATGTTATTTGAAAATATCCATCCCCTTATTTTTGCTTTATGTGCTCGACTTAACACTTAGATGTGTGCGTGTCCTTGTGAATTCATTTTTGTATAATTATAAACAAACACACACATGCGCACACGCAATTGTTTGTTTATAATTTATATATATGATTTAATCCACAAGCAAACTTGGGAAAACACATTAGAATTATACATGTGAAGGATATGTCCAACAATTCATTTTCTTGCCTTTTTTTAACATTTACCAATATTTTCGGCAATTGGATGATTCGAATTTACGACACATCACAATTATAAATCTATGGGGTAGATACCCTTCTAACGGACCCTCACCAATCAATTACATATGATGTCTGAGTAAATTTGTGGGGCCTTATTTAGTGGCGCTTTGCTGAATCAATAATCACATTTGATCCCAAGTAGAAGGTGCAACTGGATCAGTGTATTGATTAAGCTGGGAGCTTGTGTTTAGGTAAATATGGTGTTGCTGTGTGCCAGGCTGGAAATGTGGCTATCACAAAGTCTTTGGTTGACTCTGGATACATTGAGTACTCCGCTTGGATACTGATATTCATTTGTAATTACAATAATTTGTACCAATAACTCTAGCATAAGGTATTCCTTTTTTGTGAGATTGATGTCATATAAACTTAATAATGAATAAAAAATGATATCCACTTCAGGGATAAGTGTGTTTGATGCGGGAACTTAAAATATATAGGGGTGTTGAATTTCATAGTTTGATAAATACATTAAATATTCAATTGATAAATCTTAAGAAATAAACATACGAATATGTAAGTATCTCTTTGTCTTAGAAAGAGAAAATAAAGTATAGAGTAAATAGAAAAAATTGTATACCAGCCATTTACGGGTCTTCCTCTATTGGCAGACTGTTCGTCCATGTGAGTGTCCAAACGATCCACCAATGGCTAAAGTGGAGATTATGGGCAGTTGGTTCCCCACGGGATACCATGGCCATTTCCGCAGTAAATCACGCAACGATTTCCTCTGTGAGTATCGACATTTAGCGAAACCTCTGCCACCAAAAGATTTTACAAGGTACTGCTATATCTTTAATATTTTTTAGATATTTGAAATAGAACTACTGTAAAACTAGAATATTTCATAGCTATTAAATGTTGTGATTTTCATCTATAAATTATTTTGTGACTATTTAATTTTGCGATTTTGGTCCATCCTGGACCTACTTTACAAAAGATATTAATGTTTGTTGACTATTAAAGCTTGCGTTTTTGCACCAACACACAAAATTCGCAATTAAATCGTGTGCAAACATTTCTAGTTTTACAGTATATGCTAAGTTAACATGCGGATATTAAGATAAATAGATTATTTATGAAAATATTTTATACTTTTTTGTTCAGACCCACAATAGAACTAAGTATTGTTGAGAAATAATTAACTTGTTTCTGAAGCCTGACCTTAAACTCATAAATATTCTATTCTCCAGGAGGTTGAAAGAGCCAGCTGCTCGTCACATTTTCAGTCATCATGACAACAAACAGTCATTCTTGAATGATGCGCTAATTTTCCAGGTAAGAAATATACTTTGCAGTATCATTTGGGATTACTTCTTGTTTTAACACAGACAGATGACATTAACAAGCAAATTGATGTTTTTACAAAAAGGGGTGTGCATTTTAATACTATGCAACCAGCGAAGGCTCATGGATGTTCCAAAGACCTGATGAAAATTATATTTCTTTGGTGAAAAGGGGAGGTCCCCTGTACTATCTAGAGATGCCTCTGGACAGGTCTTTGGGGGTGAGCCTTCTGTCAGGCCAAGCCTCCAGGAAACCTGCATCTACCATTGATTTGTCCAATGGGGATTTTTAATATGTAGTTTTTGACCTGATATGTTGTTCTGACCTTCCATTTCATCATTTGTAGCCCTTTTCATTTAATTTACATCTATTTTAAGGTCAGTATACTAGACTTAGTGAACACACATATCCACTAGTGTCGATGGTGAAAAGTCCATTGGGTTTTATGAAAGTAGACTTTAACACTACACACATTCATCTGTTTTATATTTAATTTTATTCTACATGTATCATGCCAGTTCATTGTTCAGGTGGATATCCATAATGTATATCTTTTCACTGCACACTTTTTAAAGCTTTACCTTAGAAGCTTTTGATGTGTCACCAGCTCTTTGTCAGCTATCTTTATTTTTTTCGTTAATTTTATGGAACTTTCTAAAACTATACGTAGACTTGATTTAAGACTACATTAATACCATGGGAATGCAGAAACATTATACATCTAGTTGTATATGGGGAAGATATGCGCTTCTGTGGACAACTGTATAGAGAGTTAAACTAGTTACCAGGAAGTCGTGGGTTCGATTCCTGGTCACGTCTGGCGGTGGACATTGAGCAAACTCATTACTATGTGGCTGCTTATTTTTTTGTCAAAGTCAACTGAAAGTATGCATAGTAGATTATAAAACTCTACCTGGTACATCTACAAAATAACTTAGTAATACCTGAGTCATATGTTGTGTGCTCTTCGGGTGGGGCATTGTTATGTGCTCAACTCTTGGAAAGGTAGAACTAGAATACTACTGATTTTGTATATGATTAGTTCAAAACACACCTGATACGGGTTTCAAGTTAGCAGATGATTCTGGAGGATGATCACCAATGAAATTACGCGTCAATGTGTGATAATAGCCTGTGTCGTGGGAGAACTCCTTGATAACATTCACTTATTTATAAATAACACAGAAATAGTTCAAAATGAGTTTGTATCGATTTACAGCAGACTTGTGAACTTGAACATCTAATATGTAGATTGTTTACATAGGTTGTCAATACACTTTGCTACCAAAAAGTTAGTCTGCATTGAATATTTGTTTAGATAGTTTGAAAACATTTGGGCACCTTGTTTTGAAAGGTGATTTGCGAAACTACATTGTACACACATATAGTAATTCATATTCCTATATTTCATGTGTTTTTGACTTTGAAATAAATACAAAATCTATTTTTATATTCCTGTATGTTCTTTTTCTCTGTGGACAAAATTATGGAACCCTCAAATAGTGTGTGCACAATTCTGGGTATCATAGTAATTGAAGCATTGATGAATTTTCAAATTAAATAATGTACTCAAACTGTGCAGTGTATTGCAGTTGATGTATATTTTTAGGAGTGAAAACGTAGTAATATTCGATAAAATCTATTAATTTGTTTCATGGAATCTTTTTATTCAGGAGGGTCTTGGCAAGAGGCGGATTAAAAATAACACACTCGGGTGGAAGCCAGATTTACTGCACTGGATGCCTCAACAGAAGGAGGTTTTGCGACAGGTAAGTAAAGCTATCTAATTGAGCTTTGGAGTAATAATGTAATGGAAAGTTAAGACAAAATAGACAATTAATTGGTGTGGTGTAAGCTATGAAATGCAAAATGGCACCATCTGGTGAAAGCATATTGGGCACGAAAAAGGTGACTACAAAGGTTATTAAATGTATCAATTACAAAGCTAAAGATGCAGTTGCCAGACTTAAGTTCAATTACAATTTTGAAATTTGATTACAATTACAATTACACACTCTTTTTCAGTGTCAATTACAAAAATGCAATATGTGTATGGGCCACTTGAGGTAGTAATATAAAACAAACTGTCTTCAGCTCTGTTATTATAGTGTTAGCAATGTACTTGCTATAGAGAACAGACAGAAAGAAAAAGAATCTAAATGCAATATGTTTTTATCTTTATATTTTCATATTCCATTTAAATCAGAGCCTATATTACATGGATAGTACCCATGGATAATAAAAATCATGAAACTTTTCACCAAGTTTAAGAATCGAAACAGGTCAAACCAAATTTGAAAAACTCATAAATCACACTTTCTTTGAATACAGAACAATCGATATGCAAGAAAAATATAATCCGATCAATGGTCATCCATTAAAGCTATGTACTTAAGTACGGAAATAGCAAATAGTGTTAAGTGGCAAGGTATCTTATCACTATTGACAAAAATCCCCGGTATCATTGAATTATTTATACAAAAAATTGACACAAGATACATAATTATCGAAACAAACATCATAGATCATAATAATGGTGTTCGAATTAGGGTCATATATTGAACAATTTTGCATGATACAAAAAAGATTTTATCATTATTTGATGGTTGCTGTAACATTCTTCATAAAAAATGTCACGCTACTCATATTCTAATTATACATTCTCAATGACGCCTTTATAGTCCAGAACCATGAACCTAAGCATGGGAAAATTCTTATGATGAGAAATGTGCAACTTTTTGCCTATGTATCTACTAAAATGTTTGAAGACCTCTAAGTAAATAGCAATCATGTATTACGTCAATTTGAGTGAATAGCAATAATGTGTTACGTCAGTCTAAGACGATAATGAGAGGGAAATATAATCTTCTGCAAATAAGGATTCGAAATTCTGTTTGGAAAGAATCCACTTGAAGCTACTTGAAACACTTCTTTCACTATTGACGGTCTCTCATCATCCATAAGCTGTTAAAGAGAAACCAATGAAGACTATATATCAAACGTTTCCAATTATTTGGTTGAGTGAAGAAAAAAGAAAATAACAATGTTATTGACAATATGATTTTTGTGAAATTATAGCAATTTCATTTCAAGTCATAAAAGACTTGCTGAAACGGTCATATTATTTTAACACTTCTTTCTCTCTCTCAAGTCTTTTTATCAAGCATATTTCTACCAACGATAGATATAGCTGAAGACAGGTTTTACAACCCTAAGCTTCCATTTGACTACATCAAGTGGCCTTGGCGGGACTCGAACTCACGACCCCGAGGTTGTGAGACCAGAATGATACCATCATTCCAAACACATATATAGGTCATATTATTGTTTGTAGACATTGTGACCAAAAAGTTGCCGCTGCCATACACTAGAATGTATAATTGATTTTAGGAGAGAAGTATTGTGTGTGCCTGCATAATAATGATATTCTTCTACAAAGTTGATGACAACCAAATTTGTCAAACAAATTCATTTCATCCTACTGTATATTGGCTTTAGTTTGTTAATCAATTTATGAAGCTTTTGACTTGATGTCATTTGAAGAATGATGATCAGCCAACTTACTTGATATATGTAAACCAATAAAATGACCCTAACAAGATACTGGTCAAATTTGAAAAGTTATTACGAATTCCATGTTTTGTTTGCTGGCCAAAGAATATTTTAGTCTGATTCTGTCTAATTTTGTTTATATAGTCTCAATATCTGGTGACAAAGATTTCACGAATTAGATAAATAAGATCCCTTTTAACATTTGTTGGAATGAAACTAATGATTTTTCAACTATTGTATTATATGTTATCAAATCTTCTTTTTCTTCTAAGAAATCATTCCATTCATTTAGTTGTATTATTCTCAGTTGCTATTTGCTATGATATTTTATACAATTGTAATGATTTAGATTACTGATAATTTAAACTAAGATCATTTATAGGCCCATGGGCCTTAATACATGAATAGGTAGTATAGTTAAAAGTCAATGTTGTTCTGATCAAATAGTGGAATCAATGTTCAACTTATGTTGAACTGCAATATGTGAAGGACTACGTCAAGGCCATACTGTGTCTGACATGAATGAGTGATATCTACATGTATGTGATGTTTATTTTGTGATGATTAGTTATTGCATTGCCATATAATGGTATATATAAATAAAAACTTAATCCAAAATTTCATCATTCTGTTTGCAGGGACCACTGCTCTCTGACTACAAGCGAACTTACCGAGGTGCTCCTAAAAAAGAACCATATGTGCAGCAAATAATCCAGCGACCAAAGACATCTTTTGATGACGACCAGCCAAGTACCACATCATATAGGTTGGTTTCATAATACGTAGTTGTTTTTCATGGGAATCATGTAATGTAAATTTAACATTTTAACAATTATCCTATAGCATTTCCACAGTTTAACTCTATATTTGAAACCATTTTGAGATTTTGGTGCTTTCCACCAGAAGTCCATTCACTAGTGCTATGATGAAGGTGTTAGTGTTAAGTTGACAAATATATGTACATTGTTCTTGATATCTGATGATATGCAAATAAAAATAAGATTGGCTTGTTGGGAAATACATGCAATCCATAAGTTGATAATATATGGAATTTCTGGTCATGGCCAATATAATAATCGATATGATCACATTAACATGGATTCAGTTAATTACAATAGTTAAGAATGAAGTCGCTGATCATTTAACAATGAATCCATCAATCATTTTATTTTGGATCTGATGGATTTATCGTAATGTAATAAAAGGGTCAGTAAGTGTAAATTATCATCATGCAAATGAACTAAACAATAATAACAAGGACAATATATGACCATATAATAAATAGCTATGTGTCTATATGTAGCAAATCTGGATATTTCTCTATGCATTTATCAAATTAGCATTACTGGGTATAGTTAGAAATACACTTCTCTCCTTTTCAAAACATTTTTAATCAATGCTGTTCTTAGACATTTTATCAATCATTGCAAATTCTTTCAGATACGCCCATGGGAGAGACAACCCAAATCGTACTTACCTCAATGCAATGGCAAACCACAGTCTGGTAGGAAATCAGACGAAGAAAATTGTGCGAACGAATGATGGCAACGACAATGTGGCCTCCTGCTTAAATTGGTACCATCCACCAACAGTAATCAAGTCCCCCTCAAAGACATTATGTAATGCTACAATGCTTGCTTCCAAACCTGATGACTGTCCAAACTATTGCAACAAAGAAGCAGAGACAACAAGCGTTCAACACGAACCTACACCACCGTCTGACCCTAAACCCCCGCCTGCCCCAAAACAGGCTTTCTGTGAATAATTTTCTTTTGCATAGGGTAGTGTGTTTTAGTTAAAGGGGACACATATGGATGATCTGTTTATTTGAATATGAGTAGTGTTTCATCGAGCTATTATCTGTGTTCTTTATTATGATATTAATTTTGGGTGGGGTGGTTATACCTTTTACAATGATGGAATGGGATGCATATTTTATATTTCGATTTTCAATGTACACGCAATTTATAGATTACAACACGACGTGTATTTTTATTGAAGATCTATTATTTTGGTCGAAATAGACCATTTTTTTCCCAAGGCATTATATTAGAGTTTTTTTTTTTCTTTTATCATTCACATAGAGACAAATTTAACCACTGTTTGTGACAATTGAGTAATTCTTTCTACCTGGAGGTATGTTTTGGAAGGTGTTTCAAGGAACAAAACATTAGATAGGATGTCCTAATGCTTGAAGCAGTGAAACGTGATGCTACGGATCATTTGCTATAAATTGGAACCAACTATTTGCTAATACTATGACTGTTAATTTTTTTAAGACTGCAACATTTTCTGAAACTTTTCGTGCAGTCGTTGGATGTGAATATTTTTACATATTGTAAAAGAATTCATTACAACAAATATCTTTTAATACCTCAAGTTTACAAAATTATTTTTCATATAATCAACCAACAATCACTCAGTTACAACTTAGTAACCATGTAACCATCTCCCGCTAATACTAAAATCGATGTACTTTGCTTATTGCTTTTCGCCATATTTGCAACTGCATATATTTTTAAATATATGTAGACAAATATACCAAGTTAATTAAGCTTTTAGATGTTTATTCAACTATGCAGTCATGTCTGAGCAGACGTTTATTAATCATACAAAAAAGCATGGCAATTTATTTTGTCTGCAAGTTTAAGTTTTTGCTAGTGATGTTTACTAAAAAATCTTTGAAAAGTGGCTTTAAAGATTACCGGTATATGCTACTTTTGTATACAATGTAAATCTCATTGACATAATGTACAGGATTCATCTTCAAAAATATTGTAATTATAATGTTTATCAATATTTCATGTTGGGTTTTGTATGTTGCAATTGTATATTAAAGAATCTTTGTTTATATGATTTAATCATATTGAATGGAACAGTATTTGAGGTTTGAGAGTACCATTTTATTATCTGTGATCATTATTATCTGTTGTCTACCACTTAAGCATTACATTAAATCTTATATTTTGTGTTAACACAATAAATTTCATGTTGATATATTTTTTTCGTTTTATGTTTACAAGAACGCATAGATAAACATAATCAAATTATATTTATTGGTACATGTATTTTCCGAGGGTTATCATAATTATATACATCTCCTCATTCAAAATCAAGTCTCTCAATAAATTCATTTTTGGCATCAGGGCGATAACAACAAGCTTAACATAAATTGACATTTACAGTAACATTTCAATAAGCCATTTTCAAGTGAAGTATCTATAATATTTATAATGTATTTGAGAGACCTGCACTATTTTATTCAGATTCACACATAATAGGCATTCAATTATAATAAATCTGCAAGTAGGTGGTAACCATGCACAATAACAACGTCATGATCAGCCATAATCAATAGGTTGTCAATAGTTCAAGTCCCATGAATAGCATATAAGTAGAGATTCATGCCGTCTTATCAAGTAGGTGTGCTGAATTGGAACGGATTGATTCTTCGTTTGTTCAATTCTTCACTACATGTGTGTATTACATCATTATCCAATATTGTTTTGGTGTGTTGAAGAAATGTAAAAAAGATAACAAATGTACTAACCTAAATAGTATTTTTAGCATATCATTATCTACCAACTTTTTTTTAATTACATACCACACAGTGCTTCAACTGTCTCTCGGTGTTGAGGAGTTTATTGAGTCACTTCAGCAGCTGAAGCAAAAGCCTAGTGTTTTGTTTGTATGTATTTATGTATGTTTGTCTCCGGACAAGCTAGAGCTTTTACCAATGAACCGGTTTCTATCAAACTTTACATAACTATGAGGTATGAGGCGACACCACAGTGATTCGATTTTGGGCACTCTGCCAGTTAAATTTTGCTTTCTACAAGGCCATTTATGACATTTTCCCTGGTATTCAATGCACTTAAGACAACAAGAAAAAATCAATATTCCAAACAAGCAGCAAAGTCTACATGGTGCAGTCTGCTGTTTGCTGCTATACAGCAGGAGGAGCCATTTTTGATTAGACAGTGGCTATTTGTGGTTGATAACATACATAGTAATTGTGTACTTTTACTAAATATGTTTGAATGTGAATGAATATGAGCAATGACACAATAGTATTATCTTAGTTCACTGTACTTACATACATAGCTTTGAAACTATTACTGATTATGCAACACACAGAGCAATATATTTTGCTGAATATTTATCACAGCTGTAAATTCATTCCGCGGTTTTCTCTGCAAATTCATAAAGTTCTTAATTGTAAAGTATACATCGTTTCAATATCCTTTATATTAATACGCTAATTTTTGGACTTTGTTCAGCTATCTCCTCTTTAACCTGACTAGCTGGACGCCATCTAACTACAGGAGGTCGTTCATGGTACTGTGTATTTTTGCACGAATATGTTTTTCATGGTCAAAATGGCCCTGATGGTTGTTAATTAACAGTTTTATAACAAAAATAGCAGACAGCGGCAGCCATGACAGCGTCACGTGGAGTAGTGTGATGTCATAAAGACGCCAAAGGCGTCACATCGGTTCAAACACTACGAGTTAAAACCACTTTGCCAATTGAGCTATGTGTACATTAGAACCTTCAATCAAGACCACTTGTATAAATACACCACCTCTGTTATAGGATGATTTATAACAGTCCCAAGTCTTCATAAAAAGACCATTGCAAACGTCTCTAAAGCGACCACCCATATATTAAACCACTTGACGCCAGCCCTTGGGCAGTCTTAATAGAGATGTTCTACTGATGTGTGTGTGTGTGTGTGAATATCTGTGCCATGGAGAGCATTATGTGCCCATTAGCATAGACACTAATTTTTCATCCCATAGCTTTTGCATACTAGATGCCAAGTGCATTGTCAGTGATGACTTACATGAGATTGAGATATCCTCATACGAGCTTTAAGTCGCAGTTAATCCAGATAGTTCTCCGTCTGCGCCAAGTATACTACATCCAAGCTCAGAAAGCCATAGCTTGAGGGCATTGTGTTCCCATTTACGTGAACACTAACATTTACTCCGTAGATTTTTCCTTTTGCATGCCAAGTCAATGGATTTCACCAATGATTTAGTTGGGATCTACTTATACGACACGCAACTGGAGTGATTCAATGTGGTTCTCAGCACCTCCTCTTTGACCACACGGTATAAGCTAGCATATCTTAATTCCCATAAGTCTTCGGCGTTGTTCTAGCGGCGCCGTGTTCTTGAACACTTTTGATCTAGTTGCGCTGTTTCAGCTCAGCTGCTGAAGCAAGCATTGTGTTTCTTCTCGTCTGCTTGTAATGTATGTATGTATGTATGTATGTATGTAATAATGTATGTATGTATGTATGTATGTATGTATGTATGTATGTCTGTATGTATGTATGTATGTATGTATGTATGTATGTATGTATGTATGTATGTAATGTATGTATGTATGTATGTCCGATTAGCTAGCGGGCGTACAAACTTTACACAACTATGAGGTATGAGGCGACACCGAAGTGATTCGATTTTGGGCAATCTGCCAATTAAACTGTGCTTTCTAGAAGCTTATTCATGACATTCTTACTGATATTCAATGCAATTAAGCCAGCAAGAAAAAAATCAATATTCCAACCAAGCAGCAAATATTGATTATTGCTGCTTTGTTGGAAAATTGATTGATATTGATTATTGGGTTTGAAACTGATATTGATTAGTATCTGTTATTCAAATAATACTATTGTATCTATCTTTTCCCTGGATATATTGGTTCTCATTCATTCTGATGTTTTCTCCTCAAATCCATTTCTTGATTGTAAAGTACACATCAATCATTTCAGTATCCTATATATTAATACGCTAATTTTTGGACTTTGTTCGGCTATCTCCTCTTTATCCTGACTAGCTGGACGCCATCTAACTACAGGAGATCGTAATAGTAATATACCTATCACGTAGTAACATGTATTTTTTCTGGTCCACAAAATTTGTATACTCTATTTCTATTCTGTTGAAACGAATTTGTTGCGTGAAGGCATTGTGTGAGAAGAAATGCATTGTCTACTTCATTCTGCTATATTTATACCATAATTCTTACATGCATTTAAATATTTGAAAAATGGTCCACAAAATCAGCAATTCCCAACATGATTAAATTTGATCAACACTGAAAGACAGTTGAAGCACTGTGTACATTGTATGTAATAAAATATAGGATTATGATCAACTCCTGAAAATATATTACCACTTGAGGTTCTCACAAAAACTAACATGCAAACACTTCACAACTTGAGAGATCACTATGAGAGAGAATAAAAAGATCCACACTGAGCTGGAAGTAGATGACTTTTTTCTATATATTTATTTTGTTACCAGCATGAAATGGAAAAACCTTGATGCTGAGCAAATTACAATTTCTACAAATAAAATCATAAACGATATCACAATTGCCTTTGAATTACATATACATGTATCAACAGACGGACAGGTGAGAAAGAACTTGATTGGGTAATTGCAGGTCTGATGTAACCACTAGTGTATATGGTGTGTATATCAATATCTTACACATACCGTGAGCAAATGAAAATGGTCAAAATTAAGTGAGCTTCACCCTTAATTAACCTTTAATTAGGCTTGTCTGTCTGTTTTGTCTGTACTACACGTAAAACCGTGCGACTTACCCGTGTAAGAATCTCACATACATACACAAAATAATGGATTCGTCAAAAGAGAATACCTTGCCATCTTTTCAGGTTGCACTTCTCTTTGAAAGGCTGTTGGATAGACAGTTGTTTACACGTTATTTCACTTACAGCAGAATGTTTATACACGTCCAAAAGCGTGAGAACTAGCTAGCCTGTTGAAGAATATCAATTGATTTCTGGAATACAATCATCTTGAGACAAAAGATGGAAGAACAGCAAGACATGGCACATTATCAGAAGTCACTGGAGGGTGGATATAGACAAAGATTTTCGATACACGTCAAGAAGGGAAAGTGTTCAGTGCGATTTCACATTATGGTTGCACACTGTCGTGCTATTTGTAGACAAAATGTCACGGAGTTTAATAAACAAGATGAGTTGATAATGATTGATAGCTCTTCACTCATTTTGTTATTCTTTGTGCATGTACATTCCTATGCACTAACTGCTGTGACCACGGGTAGTTGGATTGTGCTTGGCACTTGTCTTGAGAGCCTTTTACAATTGATTGCAAATGCGACCAAACTGTCGTACGACCAAGTATGCTCAAGAGGTGGTCCAATAACATCGCAAGGAATTTGTTTTGTCAAGCAAGTGTCATATCAACCAGCCCTGCTCCAGCTTTCAGGTGCAAGAGGTTTGTGTCGTGCAATAGTTATGCAACACTCCCATGATCGCCGAAATTGACTGCAAATCTAAGCATCACTCATGCAACATAACAATTTAAAAACTAATAGCATACCAGCGACCAAAAAGTGAATTTTGTGCATGACTGGTGCATGCAAAGTTATCCCCAGCAGAATAAACCCCATTCGTGCAAGTAATGCAATTGGTCTTGCAAATATGTGTGATGTGATCACAAAGTGGCCACCAACTGCTCACATGCAATGGTGAAAGGAGTTGTTGTTGCTGTGATATAGCTGGACAGACAATACGTTTGTAACTAAAGCTATGCCTTTCACAATTGCATGGTAAACAACTAAGCAGTTAGCGAGTACGTTCACATACGTTTGCAAAACCTTATCCATAAAGACTAATATCTTCCATTGACAGATCCCGTGTGTGGGGCAGAGAGGGGCTTTCCCCACCAAAATACTTCATTTTCATGGATGTTTTGGCATATACGCCATCGATCGCTCGTGCAAAACCCATGAAATCTCTTGAGCGCCACCCCCCCATTCCAAAAAGATGTTGAAGGTAATTTTGTGATTACAAGTGAATTTTAAACATGTTTAGAATTCAGTTTGCGGTATCAGACTGGAGCAGTATTTTAAATTTCTTAATTGCGCGAGTGTTGCACAACGTTGTATGCACTCACATGATATAGCATGATATCATGTGAGTAGTGCACAATATTTTAATGTCACATGGTGATTAATGCCTCTAAGATGATATTGTGTACTTTGAAATTCAGAATTGATGCCTGCAAAACGACCAGCGGAGGTACTGGTGGCTCCCGTCAATACAATATAATGCAATGCTATGCAATCTCATACGATACAATGTAATGCAGTAGAATACGTTATAGTTGAAAGGTAGAAGATATAGCTAGCATCCAATTAAAGGTCAGTTAGGTACACTGTCATCCACTCTCCCCACTGAACACGGTGCGTAGCGTTTCCTTGAGCCTTCATCACTGCAGTATGACGATTCATTTCTAAGAGCACTATCCATTTCTTATGACAAAAAAGATTTGTATATAAACTATAAAATGCAACAAATCCAGACCTGCAGTAGACCTCGTTAGGTTTATCACAGTGACATCTGGAATTCTGACAGCTTATGGGACAGTCTAATAACTATCAGTATGGTCCTTTCCACCAGGACAGTCTATACACTTTACCACAATCAGTCATCGCAGAGGTCAGTGTGATAGTCGACCATACAGCCAAAGGCTAGGAAGTCACACCACTTTGTTTTTACATATTAATTTCATTGATAAGTTTATAATCTTAAAACATGCAAGATATTTAGATACCTTTGTGTGGGAGGTTTTCATGCACAAAATATTCTGATTTGATACTCCGTCGCGATTCTTTTGCGATAAGGCCCGGTTCTGTTCATAGGCCCCTGGCACGATTAAAACGTAAAAGGCTGAATATACATATATACATTTTACATGGTATGTTTACATTATGGTTCACCCCCTCTTCAACTCTTAATGGCAGCATGGACCACCACATAAACATAATAGTCATCAATACAATCCTAAAGAGGTAGAGGTAGAGGTAGAGGGAGAGCTACCTTCAGCTGTTGGTGAGGTAGTAGAAGTTGAGCCCCATTGCGGGCCCCAGTGGAGAGTCTGCATATCAATACAATCCTGCGTTTATAGGGACCTATGGTTCTGGCTTATAGAATTCTTGTATCATTTTCTTTTTCAAATACTAGTTTCACAGTAATTAAACTATATTTTTTATTGTTTAAACGTCACATATTTCCTACCGTCACATTTGACTCTTACTCTGGTATGTACCCCGTTGTAGGAACCAAGAAACATATTCTTAAAGAAATCACGTCTACTTATTCCCCATTCTTATTGATCTCACCCTGTTGCTAAGATAAAGGTCTGGTTCAACTTTGATGCTTTTGGACAGCCATTTCGTATTTCTTAGTTTAAAACTGGAAGAATAAGCACACAAGTGACAGAGTAGCTGGTATATACATTCTTCCATTGTCACTCATCAGAAATTGTCTTATACACTTCTCAGCAATGCATTGGCATTAGCCATCCGTATGCGTTAACGTACACATTGCAACCAGAACCCTAAACGTAGCTGCCGTACAGCGAAAGCACCGTACAATTAATGGTAAAATGTATCAGATTACATGATGCTTTCGAGTGTTGTCAGTGGCCCTCTGCCCCACATTCAACACAACAATACCCACCTGTCACCATTCTCGCCCGTTCCTAACTTCCTCAAAGTTAGACCTACGGTAGGTATCTTGCACTGAACCGACGAATGGACGGGCACACTAGGGACACGAACGGTAATCCTTTATATAACGGCCAATTGTCAACGTATCTGAAAGTGTACGTGGTGCGTCAAACAGTATTTCCTCTTAAAGCTTGATTAAAGCTTGATCTATCGGTATATGCTCCACCATAATGTACCGGAGAGTAAGACACATGAGATTCCTCGGCGAGTTTACAATTTACAGTGTTTAAATTTTCACATCAGCCACACCACCATTATTTGCAGGTGTACCTGTGTGTTTATGATCTGCTTAAATTACAAACGATCACTTCACATGTTGTTGGGTTTTTTTTGCGGTCTAAGATGTTCTAGGTTAGATAATAGTTTGCATAACAACAACACCACACCACGTCCGCACCAACGAACCCAGGTAGCATGTACAAGCCATTTGTGCACTGGGCCATTGCTGGGCCACGAGTGACTACGACAATGTAGCCTCACTTTTTAGCCGAAAAATACGTGTCACACTCGAATGCGATGTTCAAAGTGAAATGCCGTTGCGTAGAATGAGTTTAACCATACATTAAGACTGTGTATGTTGAGCTATATCTTAGTAAAATACACGAACTTTGATGACTCGATTGATATGTGTTTGCCAGAATACAAAAATAACAACAAAAACAAACAAGGGATCACTGTATTTTTTTTATCGTTTTTATGTTTCGAGTGTTTTCATTTACTGTATGCATCTCTCAATATGGCTAGTTTGCAGTAAATCATATTGAATTAGAGATTATTTATGATACAAATAAATGAAGATACAAACAACCACACAACAAACTATATCAAAAGTGTTCAAAGAACACGGCGTCGCTAGAACAACGTTGACTTATGGGCAATTAAGATAATATACTGAAACTATGTATACTCGATAGAACAACGTTGACTTATGGACAATAAAGTTGTTTTCAAAAATGTTTTGGAAATCATGATTAAAAGTACACAATTACAATATACCAGTCAAAAATAATATGTCTATTTTGCAGCTAATAGAATATTGGTCTGTAATTCTCCATTCAATAGTAATAAGAATGGTGAAAATGGACAATAGTTTAATAAGAATCGGTGAAAAGTTGGAAAATGTTTGAACGAAATAGGTTCATTGCCCTGCTTTTCGGAAAGCATGTACATAGTTAATTGGCAGATTACCCAAAATTGAATTAATTAGTTATTCGTTCGTTCGTTCGTTCGTTCGTTCGTTCGTTAGTTAGTTAGTTAGTTAGTTAGTTAGTTAGTTAGTTAGTTAGTTAGTTAGTTAGTTAGTTAGTTAGTTAGTTAGTTAGTTACAAACGAACCAAACACAATGCTTGCTTCAGCAGCTGAGCTGAAGCGACGCAATTACATGATGTCACTAATATGGTCACCGCTTTAAATAGCAGCAGGGGTCTCTACTAAATCTTAATCAGGTGCTGATCACACTTCATATCTGATGATTGTTACTTCTTGGAACAATGTGGAGAATAAAGTCTGATTAGATACATGTTGATCGCCAAACTATACTGATAAATAGTGATAGTCTTTATGTATTTGTATCATTGTTTGATAGAGACTATTGTAATCATGAATCTCATTCGATTGAATTATGTATCACATTGCACATCTATTCGCCTCGATGTACCTGTACTGATTAGAATCATTGTTGGTGTATACTATTGATAATTGACGATTGATTCAACTATAGGCATTCTAATGATCTACTCTTACATAGATGAGCATTTATTTAAACGTAGGGGTTTATTAACACTACAGTTTATCTGTATGTGTGGACGAGTGAAGCAAAGCTTGACAAGTGACAGAGGACAGACGTACGTTGAAACACGCAATTCATGTACGCAAGTTGCCGAATTGAGCTACATTTGTGGTGTTGCCTTAGATTTAATTTCCTTTTGCAAGCATTCATGCTTCATTTTTATGATTATTTTCCAAGTAAGTATATAGTCTATCAATTTGGGCGTATTGGGACGACATTTCATCTTAACGCAGAAAGAAAATGCATGGATATTACTTTGAGCTGCTAATCTAACTGAACTTTTACATATATATGTGCGTGCCAATGTTCTAATTAACGCTATAACATAACCATCTGCAACGTAGTAAAGTGTCAATCACGTAGTATCCCCCAATTTTGTCACGAGTACACGTGTAGGCGGAATTCGATTTTGTGTTGTTACAAAAAAGGCGGGCTTTAAAGCCGCGTCCCACTGGTTCTGGCTCACTTGGAACTTACTGGCAACTTACGCTCAGCTGATAAAAATTGGTCGGATATCCAGATTTTTTTTTCTTCTACGCTAAGCATTTGCCGACTACGTCGACCCTACGCCGACCTAGCGTTCCTTTTCTGCTTAAAGCCCCCTTTACACTATAGCGAATTCCACCTACGTAGCTGTACGTGCAATGGCGAACAGGCAAATTCATCTCAAACATGTTCAAAATTTACACTTTTAGGTTCAATGCATGTCTAGGGATCGCAACATTCGCATGCAAACACGTTCGTTTGCCTTACGCCATGCCCATGAGCGAACTGCAACTTACGCTCACTGAGCGAACCCGTTTTTCAACATAACTACGTCGGCGTATTATGTCATGTCGTGTAAAGCGGGTTTTTAAGCGAAATGGCGGCATTGAACGTAGTAAAAATGCATGGTACGACAATTTGTTAAGGCAAACGAAGTGTTACTTATGTATGAGAATGTTCTGCGATCCGTAGACGCAGCATAACTATTTGAAGAAAACTTTAACCAAACTGAATGTTCGTTCAAAATTTTTGAACGTGTTCAAAATTTCCTGATGAATTTGCCAGTTCGCCAGTGCACGTAGAGCTACGTAGATGGAATTCGCAATAGTGTAAATCGGGTTTCACGTGTGTGTGACTTGCGTGTGACGCTCGCTGCCAGTACGCCGGCAAAATATTTCTAGGAAGATTATCGATCGGTCAGTTCTTTTACGCTCCCGATACTTTGGGCTGCTCAAAACATCGAAAGCGTCAACGGCATACGCCAATCGATAATCAATTGATTTTTTTTACTTCGACCGTACGCCAAACATACGTCAAACATACGCCAAACATGTGCCGAACATGCGGCGCGTATTGGGAGCAGATGCTCGGCAGATGAAAATTTTGGCATAAGCATGACTCACCTTGAGCGCACGATGGCGTACATTCAGCATGCGTTCAACGTATTGTAGACCGATGTTCAGTCGCGCAACAAGACCAACGTACAGCGAGCCACCACGTGGCCCCCGTCAAAGCGTTTTGTTCACTTCAGACCGTACGCCAAACATAGTTGACGTCAAACATACGCCAAACATAAAAATTGTCTTCCGAACATGCGGCGCGTATTGGGAGCAGATGCTCGGCAGATGAAAATTTTGGCATAAGCATGACTCACCTTGAGCGCACGATGGCGTACATTCAGCATGCGTTCAACGTATTGTAGACCGATGTTCAGCAGGTAGCAGACAGTGAACGCAAGGTCAGCGTAACGAGAACCCCGACGCACGTCGCACGCAGACTTTTTTGTTGTGCGTCGGTTGTGGGGTTACGCTGACCTTGCTTTCACTGTCTGCTTTTCTTACGCCGGGTTTGCGCCAGCCTTGCGCCAGCTGTGAGTTGACTATGCGCTGAGGAAAAAATCATTTAATGCCAAAAGGGGTTATCTATCAACAGATGCTCCACGTATAGATTTTTTTGCCTGGAAATCCCTAGAATTTAGGCGTCGATCATAGGCAGAAATTTCGGCCTCGGCCTTAGGGGTAATGCGCTACTAATGAGCACTTGCTGCTAATCCCCCACATTGTTGATCACATCAAGGGGTACCTCGCGTACTATTTGTTCAATATATATACCACCAAATTTCTTATATCATATTTGAAACTGGCCATGTGAAGCCGATGGTGTGCAGGGATATAACGTTGACTATGTACACACCTGCCAGGCACGAAGCTTGAATATAGAACCGCCCATGCGTGTAATTGGGGCTAGGTATGGGGTTTCTCTGTTAATATCAACCTTAAAACCATATAGATTTTATTACAATGTACAAACGATATATGTTCTTTTAATAAAACCCCATCTTATGCCTCCCACACAAGTGGCTTACTTAAATCCCTTGAAAATACGACATCGACACTGTTGACTACAAATGTATTACATGGGCATATTATGTATTGCATGATACAAATATTGAAACATTCTATAGAATCTAAGGAAACACAGGAGGCCCAAATGCAGTCCCGTGTGATTGATCATGATTTACACAACTGTATTTGCAAGCACTCGTTTGTTGAGCTCACTCGAACAGGCAACGACATTATTTGTGCATTGAGATATTGCGATATCTCAACTTAAATATGCCAATACCCTTTCTATAATAAAATGGTTGAGTGGTGTGTGTTTTCTGAACCATGGTCCTGTCTGACGATATATGTTGACTGCTTACCATTCAGCCATGTTGATGTGTCATGGCACACTGTTTACGTGAAGGGAGACTTATTGTGATGTAGGGATATTAATTGCCTGGGTGGACATTCATTTTCAAGTATGTAGACACGTGATCATCCATCAATCAAAATTGGCAATCACCATTTACGTTACATTGACCCACCATCAGACCTTTCCTTATAGCCTACATAATTCAGCATATTAAGTACATTGTACATAACCTGAGCAACATAATCTCTTTGATCCATGCGACTTAGTAGATTATGCTGATTGACACAATAACAAAGCCTAGACGATGGTAAAGTGGCCAGTCCTTGGTTTGAAAGAGATTACTTTGCCTACCTCTTAATTATAAGTGATAGGCCATGCTTGGCAGAACGTATAGATTCATTGCATATTCCACTTGCATTAGAAAATGATTAAACTTATCTATGTACATTTATAGTCAGCCACGAATGTTTAATAACTATTTAATACATCGTACAAGACGGAATACTGTTCAACAAATGTGATATGAACTGGATACACAATCATTTGACCACACGAAGAATGTAGCAAACACAAATGGATATCTTAAGCGACCTTTTTTCCATATGTAAATTTGATATACGATAATAAACTCTGCTCAGGTTTGCAGACCTCGTTGAAAAATCTAGGTGTCTCATAGACACCGTGTTTGTAGTCCACTGTTTACATATGTGAAATATATTATGACCACAATGTCCACAAGATGGATGTCAGGAGACTAGTCAGGCTCAATGACATGAAAAAATTACTTTGGTTAACTACATGGAAATTTTTGTAGACACAATCATCGTGGAAACTGTGAGTATATATACCGTACTAGATAACGGCATGTTTTACACCTGAATATATTCTAAACAAGCATATGGCTCCGTGAATTTCACATTTTTCTTTACTAGTAAGCATTTCCGAGAGAGAAAAATGATTACGTTTATATGCAATGTTACAATATGTACTTAAAATATTGTCTCCAAGTCGTTTTAATGTGTAGGTTGAATTGCGTTACCCTATACAATCATGACAATCATACCCTATACAATCATGACAATCAAAATAAAAGTAGCAGGACTTCTCGCTATGCTCCACGTTTAGTTTGTTGTTCTAGCATCACATTGCACACACACATACATCTCTGTTATATGTTCAAAGCTGTAGTGTATGAACTGGACTGAAAGGTTCCTGCAATGTTCCTAAAAGTGTCAGCATTAGTATCAGTCGACAGGTCCTTAGACAGCACTATGTTATGTTATGATGGCCGTGCTACGATTATCTATGTATTAATGCATTAATAGTCATAATGTGTTGGCCGAAGATTAAATCAAATACCCATTATAAAAAGAGGAATAAAAGAGCAAAGTCACTGAATTGTACTTAGTCTTCTTAAAAACATGGCTGAACAAATATCCACACTTCATGCAACAATAGGCATATTAAACGCAAACAAAGGCCTTTGTTAGATTAATTATTGAATCAGTAAAAAGTCATTTGGGGATATAAATCTATTATATCGTGAGTAATCATACTTCAGCTTAATCATAATATTCACAGAAACGATGCATTGTATTTTCTTTAACATTAAAAATATACAAGAATGCTTTTTGGGAGCTGTTACGTGAAACTTGACAAATACATTGTAAAGTGTACAAAGGACTTGAACAGTGTGAACATTTTATTCATGGCCGAAAACCTTCAAGCAAGTTAATAACTCGAAGGTTTTGACTTGTCAACATTGATATAAACGGTTATTCGAAACTACTCTTTAGACAAATAAAATAAACTGAAAATGCTCTTTCATATGTGGCAGTTTCGGTGACATTTCATATTAGCAAAAACAAGGTTAAAAAGAGTGTCCTAGTGGAAAGTTTAATTTGAATGTGCTATGCACGACTAATAAGAGCTACGGGTACACTAACAAACAAAACTACAAACTTGTCCGCCTGTTCATATGACATTTTAAATTCTGTTACAATCGTTATTTGTTCTTATGTTGGAAGGGCTGTATGGCGGGGACGGTGAACAGGGCGGGTTAATAACGATGAAATCTTGTAATATTCTTGCGAATTATTGCACATAGAGCCTAGGACTAAATAGAACATACTCGCACCCCGTTTCTCCGCTAACGACTGAAGGCACCTAGAAATCGTTAGTAAAAAATGATTCACTTTTTATGGACTAGAATCCATTAGTACTTGAAAGACAATAGTGTCTACCTGTACACATAGATCCATATCTGTGCGGATCTGCGTTATTATCACCTGCCGTGTGACGGATTTTCGTCTGCTCTTGACGCCTTGTTTACATTGAGAAATTGATAAGTTGTGTGCATGAAGATATCTTTTGATATAGCGAGGCACACGTGGTAGTGTGAACATTGCAAGATTCGGATTGTCGCACATGTAGTAAGGATTTTGATTTGTTTTATACATGTCGTACACGTGGGTTAGGCTTACATTGTGGGCTAGCGTTTTGTGTGATATTTAATCAAATTAGCTTGACAGTTGCAATGAAGAAAAATTTCCATATTGTTTTAATGGGTGCTATACATGCACAAGTTCTCACTGAAAATTGAAAAAAAAAACTTTTCATTGTACTCACTTTCTGTGTATATTTGACGGTGTAAAATTCATGTACTAAAGAAACAAATTAAGATGTGCCGTGAGAACACGAAATACATTTTCCATTCTTTGGTGTGATTTGTTTAATATTATCTATTGATTTCGAGATTGTATATGCAATTAGAACGCGCGCAAAAATATATCCACGTTCTGTAGTAGTAGCAAGTAGCTACGTCGACTATGAAAACAGATTGGTTGTTTCTCGTTTCACGTATGTTTGTTTCTCATTAGTATCACAGCTGAGGATATATGGACTTGCATGAGTGATAAGCTTTTATTTGAATCTGTTCACTAATATAAAATCATAACGAACTTCATGAAGGATATATACGTCTCAAAGTAGAGGCTTGGGATAAGAGAACAAATATCACATGAAATAGACAAGAGCATTTATTATCGGCGAGTAGTATAAACATGAATTGCTATTACCAAACAAACAGTTACAGCATGGAATCCGAGAACAATGTTTGCAATATATTGAGAATGCATGGATTTTTCCTTTGTTGCAAAGGGATTGCAAACCTAAGTTCCTAGTATTGCTTTGTGCCAAGATTGTGTTTAAACGGACAGTAGGATCGAGTAAGTACCAACATCACTTCTATAAACTAAGGCATGGGTAATGCTTGACACTATTGCATTTATAAAAGTCTGTTGATGACATAGTAGTAATAATAATCACCGATGGCAATAGGTTGGATTGTACATAAACTTCACATGATATTCAATGAGACAAAAACATGATATTGTGAAAGAATAGTGAAAGATGCCGCTCAGTGCACGAAGGGAAAGTACAAGAAATACGGTGTGGTTCACGCTTGGCAATAGGCAGGACATGTGCATCAGTTCATAGACACATTAGTGTAAAATAGCTCGAGGTGAATTTATATGATGTACATGTACTAGTAAGAGTCACTGTGTGTGCGTGCGTGCGTGCGTGCGTGCGTGCGCGCGCAGTATTTGAGTGTTTTTGTACACGCGATTGATAGCCGACATGCCAAAAAAGCCCGATGAAAATTACATATTTTGGTGGGAAAGGGCGGCACCCGCGCCCCTTGGATTTATGATACTAACAATGCTATAATAATTATATTAACGTGAATCACATCACCAAACCAGAGTGTTATAGCTAGTCAAGAAAAAATATCTACAGTGCTACATTTATACCTCTATTAAGGCAGCGCAGTTGAATATATCAAGTGATCTCATAAAGCGGTGCATATGGTCCAAACTCTAGACTACATAGTTGTTGAACGTGGTCCCTTTATATATGAAGCCCTTCAGCCACGAATAATTGTCCCACATGTATTGTAGAGTTAGCATCTTAAAAGAAGGTGGTCCTAATTGGAGGGTCTATTATACTAAAATGATAGGCTCAAATAGACCTTAATAATATTATGTGCGATTTTGGTGTTTTTAATCGCATGGAATACATGTAGGCTCTGGCCAATGTTCGCGTTACTCAATTTAAGTACTCTGCCTCAAACTATCCTATGTGTGAAGAAGTAAAAGTCATAAACATACCAAACTTATCCAGAAAAGAATGACACCACTATGGACCGTTTTGACCGTATGAGATAAGCTACAAGTGGTCATCATTTTCAAGTTACACACAAAATTTTACCTGTAGTGGTAACAACCCGGGGCGTGCACGAGCCTTATATTCACGTCGACTCAAGTCCATGGGCCCGTGGGATGAACATGCAAGGAGACATTCATAGTTCACTTATAAAAATATCTACATTGTTTAAATATCAACAGTGAGAAAGCACGAATGAACTCTAGTATAAACTTTCAGTGGTGTATGCCACTTTGATAACACGATAATATATAACACGTAAACAGGCTAAACATGAAAAATAGAACAAATACAAAGTGGCGCGTGTATGCCCGTCTCGAGTAGCATCTCTGTGAAATAAAGATATAAAACTAAAAGTTATGTTGACATTTACAATAACATAGTGTTACGGTATTGAACTTTTAAATGGCAATCAGCTATATAACGTCATAAATGCAATTTATTTCAATTACAACATCTATTTCAAGATGCCTATTAAACTAAAATAGTTCATGATGGACACAAGTCGTTTGAGTCAGGGGTTGTTTGAAAATACGGATTGTGAGGACTTCTTTTAAAAATCTGGGTAGTGGTCAGATGACGTACTGTTTACTTCACAGCAACAGTCATTTTAAGCTTAAATTACACATTTCGGTTGATACACATGTTTACACACAACATTCTGTCGTAGTATTATCATGCTGCATGCATCCCCGAATTCATATCACCATAGTTCAAATATATTGACTGAGACGTATGAATTCTCATTGTTCTGTTACTTTTCATTCGCAGAATGTTCTTTTGTAATGTCCTATTCGTGTTCAAGTTATCTAACAATCGGATTTACCATAACAAACGCCATGTCTAATTACCAATACATTGGTCTACAAGTTACATACACCAATCAAAAGCCTATCGAATATGGAGCAAATAAGTTACCACTATGCACTGATACTCATTAATGAGTTTCTGTGAAAAACCGGTGTATGTACCTATCAAAAAAATATAAAGTCAGTGCAAAATTCATTGGATTACTTTGCACTTGTAAATTAAAGATTTCTTCAAAACGGCCACACAAGGGTATTCACTTATGACACTTTGAATGAGTCTTGGCCCTAGTAGTCAAATTTTGGGCAATAATGCTCATATGACTTAGCGCACAACCAGCTTTACTGTTTATGCTGCCAACATTTCACAGACTGTGCGGATCAGTGCGTGAAAGTGGGAAGAAAGTACGTTTTTGAGGCAGTAGACGCTCATACACTGAAAATAAGTACTGTCAAAATGTCCGCACTGTTGGTTGTGAGCGAGGCTTACATAGCAAAACCCAAGGTATCTTCACGATCACTGACGTGCTGGTTGCTTACTGCCTAGCTACGGCCATGCCACTACTGAATCGGCTGTAGTTGAAATTGACGTTTTTTGTCTCCATACTGAAAGATGTACTTTTGCTACCCTTTGACCAAACTGAATACACACTTATCCCATGGTCTCCATGACATATAGCAGGTGAGAAGCAGCAGATAAGCAGTACTGCCGTTTGTGCCATATGATAAAGTTTTCTTTCTAATTTTTTACAATTTGTTCTTTCCACACCCACCCCCTTTTTTTTGGGGGGGGGGGGGGATGGAGTGTGGTGCGGGAGGGGGGAATGAGGCTCGGGCCTATTGGAGGAATCTAAACTCCATACATGTACCTCTTTTATTATGACATTAATAACAAAATCATGGGCTCATTGGTTATGCTCATAAGTATATCATAGTTGTGATATTAGATATATATTTTATTAGTATATTGCACTCGGTAGTTCTTATTCACATCTGACGCAATTCTCCGTTATAAATATTCAATACCGCATTATCGGTGTAATGATGAAAATTCACCCTCGTTTAAATTTAATAAGTACAAAAAACTTTGGCCTTGTTATAGATAAATCGTTCTATTTGGATATAATTGAAACAATAATGCTAACTGCTATTCGAGGACTGTGATCACAAGTACATGTAGCTAGTAAATTTAATTTCATTACTTTGACATATTTTGGATCCTGTGATTAAAAGTACATCTATATGGATTAGTGTTGACATCAGGAGAATGTGTAGATCCACAAGATCTATACGGTGTGCTGATTAATGTATTAATTTGGAAACTGTTTCAACAGTTACATGAGTTTGAATAAAGGGCATAAGGGCATTTGTCACGTATTTTTATGACAATCAAGTATTTCAGATGTAGCAGATTCGTTAGTGTGACCTCAATTGTGCAAAGATTCACTGATATCATTTTATATTGTTCGGGTGTGCGTTACAGAATGTATATAAATATAGCATGCAATATTTTGGTGCTATATATATGGGATAATGGCATTGTACGTCATTGGTGGCTTGCTGGATTAGTAAGCTTACCAGTGCTTACTGTGTGATAAACTCGTAGATGGTATCACAGTAACAGCATGTTTAACAATTCTTGACATAACCTACTGCTAGAACAGCCAGCTTATTTGTTAGTCATATCAACTTCTTACGTTTGATAGAAGTATGATTGACCCAATGGTCTTTACTTATCAAGTTAGATAATAAATACATCACTGTTATGTCTATTGCAATGTCAACAAGGATGAAAGCACACTTGATATGTATATATGTGTACTGCCTGTCACAGAGCATAATCAAGTTAAATTATGCAGTTACTGTGGATCAGTCTCAAGAAGTTTCAAGATCACAGCTGGAGGTATCTATTGATCTAATGATTGAAAAACTTTCTCAAGATAGTCAAAGTTCGCATCAGTTTCCCTAAAACAGTAAAGGGCGTCTAGGGCATTACAATTAATGCATGGAAACAGTGATGGATAATGGTGCTGTTGTAGTTCATGCAATAAAAATGCCCAATGATAATTTAAATTGAATCTTTACTTTACAAAAGATGGGCATACATGAATAATTTATTATCTACAAGTAGTATTACGTTACAAAAAATGGGCATACATGAATAATTTATTATCTACAAGTAATATATTTATGTATGTATGATAATAGCATATTCACCTTCATGAATTTCATAATGATTTTATTTAGGTAATACATTTCAATAAATGTCGGAGACAGTTTCATGGCAATCACATGTTTTGTCTTGTTTTATCCACGCAATTGTTGAAACTTTGACTATCGTATTTAAGATAAGCTTCTTGGATGCCTATGAAAATAGTTTACAGGCTAATGTAAAAGACACTATAACTTGAGAGGGCCTCTTCATCTATCACCTACAGCATCATTGGTTTCATCTTGATCTCTAGGTTCAGCAAAGTGAAGTACAAAGATTTAGTTGTTCTAATACAAAGAACGTCTATATCCTAAATGGAATTACAAAATGTATAACTTTTCCTCTCTGAAAAAATGAATTATCTTATAATGACAGTTATTGATAGTGTAGAAATGATTAGCTAATTTCTAACTTCCATCAGGTTGTTTGTCAATAGATTCATTGGATTTCCTTTTTTTATATGGATTGATTGACTAATTTTGAGATGAATCCATTTAAACTTTTTTGGACATTTTTCCATATCCGTTGTCTGAGAGTTCATTCTGTAACTAGTGCCACCTCTGACAAACTTCTGAAACCTAGGGCAGCCCAAGACACAGTGTGCGCCCCTACCCCCCACCTCCCCACCCCCACAACAAACACTGACAAACTTCCTTTAATGTCACAAACTGCCACCTAGAAGACGATGGACATTGAAAAATGCTTCAAAATAATAACACAGTAAGTTATAGTTGGAGATTTTAATATCAAAATTGTACACCATCAATGCCAAGAATAAAACTTGAATGTGGAAAAAAATTCTGCTTGTGGTTGAGCATGTCAACATCTTGGGGAAACCAAAAAAATAGTTCTAAATTGGGTTTAGTAACTCTTTAAATGGATTTATCTAAAAATTAGTCAATCAATCCATCAGTTTGTGTTTGTTTTAATTTCTTGTATTCAAATTCAATGATTTTTGAGAAATATTTTATGAACAACAATTGGATATCACAAAAAATTCCACTCTATTCAATGGTTTCACGAAATAATGAGCAATATATATTTTGTTACTTTAAGGTCAAAATATGCAATGTTTAAAAATGTCACAATGTTCGATATCATTCATGTGGGTGGTATATTTTAATCAAGACCAGACATCCTCCAGAGTTAGAATGTTGTATATTTTTTCTAGAAATTAGTGAAGTATGCCTGCCTTGGCGTCACGCCGTCTCATGTCTGTGCCTGATCTGGGCATGGCTTACCCTATGACAGACACAGGACCAGAACTGCCAAGACAAGGGCTGCAATATCCAAAGCACGGAATCACACGTGCAGATTCATACCAAGATATAAGGTAATCGTTTCAAAATATCTTTACAACTGGTGTGCAGTGGATGAATAGTTGAATACACTGACTCTTGAGTGAAAGATTTTTAGAATATATCGTCAGCAAACTTAATTGTGCATCGATCTTAGTGCACCTGCGGAAAGAATTTCTCAAGGAGTATCTTGGAGATGCTAAATATATCTATGCCATGACCTTATAATAATTGTAAAGCTTTAAGAACCGTGGCTAGAATATAGATATGAATTGATTACATTTATGTTTACAACATAGTAAAGCAAATAATATAGGAATTTGGTAGCGAGTGCTGGGAATTTACGCATTAACTTTCATTCTGTCATCTGATTATTTTGTGCATATGATAAGCCACGTAGTCTGGCTGGCATATCCTGTTAATTGTAAATATGCTTTGCATGATTTTTTTCAGATGTCAAAAGATAAATACCTGTACAATATCTATATTTTAAAGAGAATGATGAATTCATTTATGTTTGGGACTGCACTCTCACAAGTAAAGAATAATACTGCTTTTTTCAATCCTTTGCACAGATCCCCAGATTATCAACACTCTGCCTACACTTACAACTACACAGAGGATGAGAAAAATCCCAACCAGCCTCAGAATGAGTCAAAACGATCTCACAAGCACACCAATGGCCACCGACACTTTGCCACAAATGGGCAGAGACAGGAGGCATGGGGGACCACTGCAAACCCTCCTAGTTCACCCACAGCTGTCACCTGTAAACCACCACGACAAAGGACAGTTTCTGCAAGGTCACACAGGTGATGTGGAGATTTTACATCTAACAATATGAAATGTCTTATTTTTGGAATATATATCTGATTAATTTCCATGCATGACATGATGTTAAATACTTTAATGTTACCATTATACAAAGTAGTTGGTCGGTGTTAATTCTCAAATATGTTTTCTAATTGTAGAAGCATCCGTCCCTACAGTGGTAACTCCTCCAGCAATGCCCAGTTTCAAGACATTATAGAGCTAGCCAAAGTCTCTGCTAACTTTGCCACTGACTTGGATTCTCAATATGCAACTGGACATAAGTCACATAGAAAGCATAAACGTGCAGAAACCATGATGGTCAGTGGACAAGGGATTGGAAAAGAGAGTGAGATTTTGGGGTTTGAACTAGTTTTGGATAAACAAAATGGTAGTAGCAAACAGATTAATTTTGATAAAGTGCCAATAATGTTACTGCCGAAGGCTCGACCAAGAGGAAGAGAGGATTTCATGGGATTTATCAAACGACTAAGAGAAAACTCTGTAATTGCAAATGATCCAAGGAGCCAGATGATTTTGTCATCAACCGCTGGTGGATTACGACCCCTGAGTGCAGTGTCAGCAGTTAGTCATGACAGTTCTGAAGTAGATGTTGTTGAAAGGGTCAATCGGTCAGTTTCTTTGCCCCCAGAAAATTATATAGAAACATTTGCCGACTATAGAGATTTAATCAAAGGTGCTGCAGCAGCTCAGGTGAGGTTATAGATCATTCATATGTGAAATGATATCGCTCTGTCAGTGACAGCCCCATTTAATGAAAAGGTTTTAAGATTAACTTATCAATGAGGCATAGTGATTCTTTATATGATGCGTAAATGGGCATTTAGTGTTGCAAAATTAAATTCATTTTTAGTCAAGAAAGAGGCTAAAACAAATCCAAAATGGCCAGCGCCCTGAGCAAATGGACTGGAAAGATCTCTGTCCTCACTGTCTCAAACTGTTTGAAAACAACGGAGGGCGACAGAAGTTGATACAATGGGTGATTGAGAAATGGGCAATTAATGTAAGTAACATTGTCATCCATTTATTATCTTCATTCACCATAAAATTTCTAAAGCATTAAACCTAGCAATAATTATGCACCTAGATTATGAATTGATTACAATGTAACAATTAAACGTAACTGTTTCAAAACTCTTATCGTAGAAATCTGCTATCTATACATGAACACGCCAATTTTCGCACGCTGTCTGGCGAACTTCCTTTTATCCTGACTAGGTAGATGTCATCTAACTACTGGAGATCCTTCATAGTACAGGGTATTATTGCAAAGCTATGTTTCTCATTGTCAAAATGGTAGTGTTGGCTTTTTATTGGTGAATTTATAACTCTAGACAATGTGGATGCTGTAGTTGTTGTTGAATAGTGATAGGGAATGTGGGTGATGTGGGCATATGCTATCAGGACAGGGAGGGGTGGTCACAGGATAGGGATGGTTCGGGTGGGGGCCATTAATGCATTGTTACTATAGTGGTGGGTGTGGGGGAGAAAGCTGTTAGAGCAGTGGTACATGCTAGGATGGGGTTGTCAGATTTTGCAGATGCTGCAGACCTGTGCTATGTAAGTAACATTTGTTGTTGAATGATAATGGGCAGGGCTGGGGTGTGGGCTGTGTTTACTTCAGAAATAGGGCATTAGACTTGATTGCCCATTATTGATTTTTCATCCCCAAAGGTATAAAGCTAGTGTTAAACATGTTTCAATACAACACTCTTGTCATCGAAATTAGCTATGTTAAATATTGCCATTATGTATTTATTCCTCAGATTTATTCATACTGATCTAAAAGCAGTCTACCAATGTAAAACCTTACGCTTACATTAGATCTATAAAAATCAACTGCAATACATGTAGATATACAACACTACAACACTGGAAAGTAGTCAACAGAAATTGATACCCTTTATGCTTTGTTCCGTATTTGTTTAGAAGTCCTTTTATTTAGACTCCAGACTGTGACTCAGACTGTTTTGATTGTCCATTGATTGCAGCAACAATGTAACTCGGGTTATTGTTATGACGATAGCAGTACAGTTTATCCAAATATTACAGTTTTGGTTAATTCTTCATATGGATCATGGTTTAAATGCTTTTTTTCACACAATTTCCTGTTGGTATTTTGTATCTATCATATAGGAGTAGGTTTAACTAAGGAATCACTATTACTTTTATTGCTGTATGAAGTGAATTAGAAGATGTGATTCAAAGGAGTTTTGAATCGAAAATATGTTGATTAATTGCAAGAATATCAACTGAATGCATGGGGTTCCACGTATGCAAGTACAAAACATTCTAGGAAATTTGGTGCTTGTTCAAGTACCTATATCAGTAAAAAGCAAGGAATGTGCATATTTGTATAACATGTAGGAAGGTATATTTATACAACCACCTCAGAGGAACACCATGTACCACAAACAGTTTCTATGTTCTATCTGATAAATGTTAAATCTCTTAGTTATGAAAAAAAATCAGTCGGTTACTTGGTACTCAGTTAAGTTTCTATGTTCATTTTCTTGAAAGACATTTTGACAATACCAATTTTGTGTTACAATTTCTTTGAAAATAAATTGAAGTAATGTTTAAGTGCTATTGATAGGTGATAAATGACTAAATAATTGAAATCTTATAAACAGTTAGAAAGACCTATGAATGCATACAATTTACATGTAATTGATGTAACCTCATATAATAACACATCAGACATACCCATGATAATAGATCACCAACAAATTGATCAGACATTGAGCTGATCTTGTGTGTGCATTATGTACACCATCTTCACCTGACCGTACTGATGATATAATTATAAAATAATGACATCACTACTATACATACTAAAGTACATCGATTTCGACATGCATTTTTACACAAAATCTGTACAGTAATGTAATTTGAAATGATGATGATTTTTTTAATTGAGAATATTTCATGAGCTGGTTCTGGTGGTAGAGTGCTCTAGTAAGCTCCAATGAGCTTGAAATGCTAGGTGATTTGTTCCTAAATGGTTATGGGTTCTAATGATCTCTCCAGAGAATATGTGATACAGTCCTAATCAGCCTTGGAGTCATAATTCTAGTGACTTCATTACATATGCCACTATAATCATTTTGAAAGAAGGAAATAGATTTATGTGTGTGTGCCCATTAACTTATCCCCTAATATCTAGGCTTAGCTACCTGGGTATCATCTGTGATGCACATTTGCATGTCTACATTTTTTTTGTCTTTCAAAAGACCTTATATCTAATAGTTTTTATTTTTATAATTACATAAACCACTCGTGTCAACCATATATTAAGTGCAAAGATGAAGAGCAAGTACAATTGGGACAGCCTCTACTGTAGCTCTAATAGATATAATCACTTAAGATAATACTCAGTCAAAAATATAACTGTTCTGTGAATTCCAGGATCAATAAATGATGTCTTTTCCATTAGAAGTGTAGAGAAAATAAGACTAATATTTTTCACCTTAATCATTTATGATCATTTATTACACCTATTAAAATACAATGATGTCATGTAAGCTAAAACACAAGGTCACGGGATATTGCATAATCGAATGATTTTCGCCAAATGTACCATGGATTTCCAATGGCAGACGTCCAAGTTAACATTGGCGAGATAGGCGCCTTCTTCTGTGCACCGTAAAGTTACGTCTGAAGAAAATCATTCGGTTTATATTTTGCTTCTTCACGTGTTTTGGTGGTTTTCTAGTCCACTGTTTATTGCATGGCAATTGAATTGCTCTACATACTTTAATACACTGTTTAAATGCAAGCTATTTCAGCATAAACAGAACACATTGTACGTGTCCGGCCACTGAGCATAACTTTTAAAAGCCGTGTCCCACTGGAGCCGGCGCACTGGGAACTTATGCTCAGCTGATAAAAATCGGTGGGAAATCCAGATTTTGCCATGTACGGCAACTGTCTACCTGCTTCGCTGACCCCTCATTACTTGGCTGTTTTACATGCGCCGAATGGTCACTGAGAGTCAGCCCCAAAAATATTTCTAGGAACATTATCGAACGGTCCACTCTTGTACGCTCCCGAGGTAATGTGCTGCTCAAAACTTCCTCAGCATACACCGTGTACAAAAATCAATAATCCATTGTTTTTTGTATGTCGACCATACGCCAAAATTACGCCAAACATACCCCAAATGTCCGCCAAACATCCATCGCTTATTGGGAGCAGACGGTGGGCAGATGCTTGTCAGATGAAATGTTGGCGTAAGCATGGCGCACCTCTAGCGTACGATGGCGTTCATTCGGCAGCCCGTCAACGTATTTCCGTCCCCTGGTTTTGCGCTGACTGTGCATCGACTATGGGCTGGAAAAAAATCAATTAATACCAAAAATGGTTATCTGTCAGCAGATGGTCGAAGCACAACTCGATTTGCCCAGAAAAGCGTCAAGCATATCCCGAGGCTAATGGGACAAGGCCTTAAAGGCCTTGTGATAGGCTAACCTTTTTTATGTGCTTGCTACAGATACATAAATGTAGAAGCCATGGCTAGGTAATTATGTATAATGATGAAAATGCAGTAGTAGTTTCATGGCTAATAAACTAATTGTAAGACGTAGATATTGGCATCCATTTGGTATAAGAATACAACAAAAAATGCTTTTTTATGATCATTGGTATATTTTCATTTAATTAAGGCTCATGTTTGGAGCATATTAAGAATGGTTGAATGCCAGCATTCACCAAAATATATGGCATGCATAATAAGTGATATAAAACTCAATCCTGTGTCTGTAAACAATAACACATTGCGCGATCTACTCTTTATGTAAACAACTGATTGATAAAGAAAAGACTCACATTTTCCCCTTGCTTTTAGATCATATTTTATAGAAATCATTGAGAGGCCATATGTATGTTGGTTACTAAGCTAGTATGTTTATACAAGTGCATTTTTCACTTTCAAGTATCCATTTTGAGGTTTTTGTATTTCGATAGGGGAAAGTTTCAAGATGAAGTCTATCGGAATAAAATGGAATGAATTGTTAACTTAAGACATGATTGTTGGCTGTTTGTCTTTATCATTGTGTGAAGTGCTATTTGACAGATATAATCTACAGTTATAATGAATTAGTCGTGTACACATTGAAACCATCGGAAATTCACTTTTTACGTGTACTTAGTAGTGTTTGACAGATTATGGCAGTAATTAATTAGATTATCACCTATGGCATCGAAGTAACAAATAGTATTATCACAATGGAAATATTTTGCTTGACATAACTAGACAAGTGATGATTAGAAATACTAAAAACAGCATTATTTGTGTTTGGATAGATAAATTGTGGACATATATTCAATTGAATCAATTGAAAAAAAACTATCAGCGAAAGTAATAATTTTGCGATAATGAGGATTCAAAGTAATTAGAAGTCAAAATAATCTATAATGACTTTGATATATGTTATTGTCTGACAATGGATTTTAGATAGTATGATAAAATGAGTCAGGAAATCAAATCCCAAATATTCAATTAGAGTTAAGATCAACTTTCAATTCAAGGTATTTGTATGTAATTAACGTCAGTACCATAAATCCTCATATGGAAATGAAATCCAGTGCTCCATTGGAAATTGAATGTGCAATGTACATGTATGTCACTAGAGGTGGAATATTTGGTCAATTAGGAGTAATATGCTGTTCTAAATCTATTAACATGTCAAGGACTGAAAACTGACTAATATGCTAATTAAAAGCGTTATACAGCACAGTTTGATAATCATATACAGTATAATGCTCTTATCTAGCTATTATTGACTTTACAGTTGTGGTTGTAAAGCGATTGGTTGAGAGAGAATTTTTTTATTATTAATCTTTTAAAAAGGCACACGTAAGTTCATCTCTATGTGATATTTTCTCAGAAATACCCAATACTGACAATATAAGTCAAGATTTCCTATTAAATTATGATTATCATAGATAAGTGGATTATAATTTTGTGTTAAGGAACAACGGATATTTGATTTACTTTGATAAAACTTAAAGTGAATAGACTTTGTTGTAATGTAAGAATGAAGCATTGAACCAAAAGTGAATATTGAATTTAGCATTAACTATTGACCATGCAATGAGCATGATGGACACGAAGGTGAAAAGGCGTCAATAGCTAATGTTCTAACACATTCTAAAATAGGTTAGGATAATGCAAGTTATTGTCTTTAATTGATAATTCTGGAATAATATAGAAAATAGGATTATATCTATGTATACACCTTGTTCCATTGATTTCATTCTCCCATTGAAAGCAAAATTTTTCAACCTTGTTTGAGTATCTCAAAGATCAATTTGGTTCTTGGAAGTACATGTTAGTAAATCCAGACATATTGATACATGGCTTATTTGATATATTACCGGCAGATATATAACTTAAACATAGGGAAAGAAAACTATTTTCATTGTTTCTCTACTGTTTACTTTGACACAGCTTTTAGGACAAGGGAAATACCAAAAACCATCAATAAGATACAACATTCTATGATTTATGACATTCTATAAATTCTACAAAGAAGCAGCATGGATAAACATAGTGTTGAATTCATAAATCATATGTTTGATTAGGATTTGATAATGCACCTATAAACAAATTGTATAGCACCACAAAGTGATGTTGACTCTATATGACAGTGGATATCTTAAGACTTAAACGTTCAAAGTGGCACACAAATTAAAGAAAAGCATCAGCAGTTTACACATAAAGGAATAACATAGGGCCAGTCATCATCATGTTTAATACATCTGAATCCTGGGTTGCTGATGGGTACCAATACACAAACAGTCTGGGCTCTGTGATTCACAACCCACCATCGTCTCCTTCTGAAAATCCCCCATCCACTTTCAAACTCTTTCTAGAAGACTGCTCTTTAGATGATGGTCAACTTGAAGATGACACCCACCTCACTGCGCCTGTGACACAGAAGCGACGGGTGCGCAGTGCTACGTACAGCAAGACCAAAACCATGCAGGATGGTGTTTGCAAAACCTGTCATTATGATGCATGGTCTGATCCTCTGTTGCACGATGGAAAGAAGAAAAAGCCGACAGTTATAAAAGGCAGGCCTTTAAGTGCCATGGCACGAATTATGAGCAAGCATGAGGCTAATAAGAACACATCCAACCCTATGCACAGACCCAGTAGTGCTGATTCGGGGTTTCAGAGTCCTAGTAGAGCTTCCAGCAGCAGACCAATGAGTGCGGCATCCAGATCAACCAGAGGAGCTTCAGAGCTTACTCCCCAGGGCAGACCTTATAGCGGAGGATCAGCATCTGCCCGTGGACAGCGAAGAATCAAGAGTGCAGTAGCTTATCACCGTGTACAAGCTACGCAGCAAGCTGCCAAATCTACTGAACCAAAACCTCGCCCAAGTACTGCCATAGGGCTCATGAAGCATTCTTCATCACACAATAAAGAAAATAAACCTGCAAAGATTGAATTTGGTGCAGGATATAGATGTCAGGTTAATCTCCATGCATGCTCAGATTTCCGTTATTTTGACCGCCATTCTCGTTGCTTTGACCACTCTCACGTTCATGTTAAGTTGTTGCCTGAGCGGCCAAGAACAGCATGTGACAACATCCGGACCTTGTGTGCCAACTACCAGCTGGGTTATCGTCATGGAGATCAGCAACTGGAGAGTCAGGAGGAGTGGACCAGTGATGTGAGAGAAAGTCATGGCACACTTCTCCGGCCAGGAAACGCCAAGTCTATGGTAGCGTTCTTTTCTATCAAAGTTGTACTTTACCTGCCAACCAGGTCTTGTTCGGTGCTATATGTCTCCAGTCTGTGTTGGCCTTACCTGCTGTCTGAGAATGATTAGCCTCTCAGAAAAGAGTAGCAGCTTTATTATCATTAGATGGTCGCAATATGCTGTGCTTCTAGAAATATATATTTATCTTTAATTAGAAAGCTGCTTCAGAAATAATGCAAAAGAAAGTTTGTATTATGTGTCTATGAAAATTTGTAATTAAAAGCATAGTAAGTACTAAGTTGTAGTTTGGCAAGTTGTGCACTTTTGATTAAATATTATTGTTATCTATCACTTTCTTTATTATCATAAACATGAGAAAATTGAATCTTTAGTACCTGTAATATACATGCATATATGAATGTTGTTGTTTCTGCAGCTTGTTGTTTTGGGGCTCTGCATTGAGAACATTTAGAAAATGTGAAATTCACATTGTGCACGAACAAAATCAAATTTCCATACTTTATTTCTAATATTAAACACCTGTTTGCCAATACCAATATACACAACATTTCTTATTATAAATTTTTATCAAAATTTTTAATTAACTAACATTTATTGTATCTTGTATAGGAAATTAAAAAATATATATATGGCTTATATGCACATATGCCACATTCGATATTTGAATTTGTTTTAACATTTTGTTTTCAGGACTGGAGTATCAGCAATTACATGTAACAAATAAATCTCCAAATGCAAACTTGTATTGAATGTTGATTTTTATATCTTTCATGTTTTATAGAGACAAGAAAATCTACAAATACCTAAGGCTAACAATGTAAGTGACTATTACTCTTTCCATTAAAAGATTCTGCAATGTGTGTATGGTGATTCTCATTATATTGTGATGTCAAGTACAAAAATAATGCATCATAATTGAAAAAGATCTATTATATTGTTCACTTATAGGTTGCACAAGGCAATGTGCCTCATTTCTGCAACTTTGTACAGAAGTTGCAGCTATCTGAAAGAAGTCGAACCATACCCCAACCAGATCACTGTCATGTTAGAAAGGCCTTCGAAGACACTGATGGTCATGGGACTTTGTCCAGAGACGGTACTCATGAACATAACCATGCAGGTAGGTAAACGACTTTTTAATATAAGCAATACATTTGTTTGTTAAGACTAATATTGTCTGTATCTATTAAGACTTTAATAGAAATTAGTTTTTTTTAATTCCCCTCAGCCAAAAATGCATAGATAGTTTCATAATATTCTTAATATTCGTAACCAAGGGCATGGTCGACCAGGAACAGCATCTACCCAGCGAAAAAAGTCTATTGTTGAAGAAGACTTGCTGAAAAAGGCAAAGGAGGATGCTGAAAGAGAGGAACAGGAGAGACAACGCAAACTTTCCCATGGTAACTCTAAATTCTTAGTTTGATTATCTTACTTCATTTGACTCACATTGACTAGTTCATTGAATAAACAAATGACAGTAAATTTATTTGAGTGTTTGGGTCAACTTATATAAAATACACTGGTGTGTGAGTTAAATGAATGCTTATGGTTTACTTAGAAACTGGGGAATATTAATGATTTTTATTGAATGTGTATCAGTATCACATTGAATAGAAAAATCAGCTTTTTTGGCTTTCAAGCTCATATTTAAAGCGCATCATGACATTTTTTTAATTGATAACCCAGTGTAGTTCTTTGCAAAATAATTTGAATCACATTAAAATTAAATAATTTTGAGTTGTAGAAATCATAATATCCTAACAGTTTTAATATGAAGAATATTTACTTAGAATATCAACCCATATTTTTAAAAGAATGTTTTCTAAAAATATGCATTATATGATTTCATAATTTATTAGTCTTTAGTAACACAATATAGAATATGACAGTTGATATTGATTTCAATAAATTTAACAGCAAGGAAAGACCTGCAGAAAAAATGCCATCGTCGCCGGAAAAAAATTCGGCATCGTAAGTCTGCAAGATAAGAGTGAAGATTGTGTGCCACTATTTTCTTTTACAGCCTCTTTCAGACCCTACTAAATTGTAAAAATAAAATGCAAAGTATATAACATAAAATATACATTAAATGTTCTATGAAATTCGACTTTAAATTGTCACAAAAATTTACTGGAGAGCCCAATTCAGTCATCTACCAGTCTTCTCAATCATTCGGAAATTGCACAATGTTTTGTTAAGGAGGGGATTGTCAAACATTTCTAAATATATAGTAAAATAGCTTAATCATGTGCTGGCATCCAGGGGGTTAAAGTAGTCTTCAGGGTATATATGTATTTGACAATGGGGCCCAGCATCAAGGGAGGGGGTACACATACTACATTTGTGTTACAAAAACTAGATCTAGTTTGCAGATAACATGAATACATGAATACATGTATCTGTATCTATTATGAGAAGACTAGATATAGTGTTTGTAAAACAAATATTGTATACATACTCATTCCCCCCTGCCCACGCCCCCCCCCCCACCCCCCTCCCCCTTCCAGATCCCATGATGCTGCCGCCCTTGTAATTGACCAATTAAACCTACCGGTACTAAGGTTTTGGGCTGTGTGATGTTTGTCTTATGTGATGCATCTATCATTTACTTTAATAGAAATAAATGAATCATAAATTGCTGATTAATAGCCTGGGGCATTTACTTGTATACTCACTAGGGGAAGGAAGAATTTTTGAGAGCACCCAAAACATCATTGAAATGTTCACTATCATCACTCACGGGTATACAGTACTGTCACCTTATGCAATGTAAGTACCAAAGTTTCGGCAATAAACGTGTTACGCTGATTATGGGTTTTCTGGTTCGCTGATCAATAGTAATTTCTGGAAATTACTTGTATAATGCAAAAAATGGTTGAGTTCAATGAAATTTTCTATAATTATGGTGGTCCTTATACGGTGACAGTACTGTATGTTTGGCAGCTGATTGTCATGTCACAATGCACCTGGGTTTCTAAATCCCACTCTCTTACTTTGGTTTATGTGGTGTTTGCATCATGATGACACATCATTAAATTGGCTCCAACAGCATGTTTCACATGTTATATTTGCAGATTTAATGCAGGAGGCTTTTAATCAGCAAGTTATGTAAACTAATAAAGAAATACTCTAATCCAATATGTAGTTTTCTATCTGGTCAGGTTTAAATGATATGTAATCAAGTTTTCAGAATGACATGTAGTACTTTTATCATATTCTTTGTAGTTGTGACACTTAAAATGAATTGATTTATGAATAAAGAAAAGGAATCCAGTTTTACCAATTTGTAAAGCTCTCAAAGTTTTCCTGTGGCAGCATGAATTATTGTCTGCTGAACAGACATTCCAGCAATCTAAAGCAAGTTACGTGTACTTTCATTTTCTTTCCAGAAATCTGATGGTTTATCTGCACCTATTATATTAATATTTACTAATCCATTTTTTGGCATTCTTAAATAATTTAGGTAATTTATTCAGTTGTGGTTACTCAAGATAGGCCATTATGTGTGCTTGTAAGTTCCTTGTTTCATGGATGTGCAACTCCCACTGTCTGAAATCCTGCTGGAGATTGATGTGCAAGTTCTGACAGAGAAAATTCTGAATCCATCACTGCTATATGTATAATAATGATGTTCATGTTTTAAGTTATTGTACCATTGAGTTGCTTTATAATTCACCAAGCATAGATATATATCATTTTTTGTAATTTCCAACACCACTTAGATTATCCCCTAAATGGAAGATCATCACCACCACCACCGTCAGAAAATAAAGAAAATCACGAGTCTACACAAGAAGCTGTTGCTATAATTTTTCAAAATAATAATGTCATAACACACCCAAAGGAAAACATATCAAATGATGGAGGTAAATTGGGTGGTTTGTAAATAATTTTTACTGATGATTCTGATCCATAATACATGTAGTTTATGTGCAGGTCATGAAATTCTTAACAATATTGAATTTGAATGTGATGTGAGCATCATTTCTTTTACTAAAAGTACAATTTTCATGATTGTCTTAAAAAAACACTTCTATTGTTTCAAGATATATTAGAGTTTTAAATGTTGTTCATCAGAATGTCTTACAGTTCCACTTGTAAGTCTCTTGTCCATCAAAAATTCATATTGCATGTTGGTGTGTTGTTATACTCACTGTCGTCATTTGGATCAAGTGTGAATTATAATTCAGGTTTTCATAAACTGTTCAAGTTCGTCTTCAAATATCCATAAAATTCATGAAGTGGTCATGAATAACTTGTTACACTTGTTAGAACTTCTGATGTAAAATGATTCTTTTGATGAACTAAACTCACATCTATAGATAAACAAACATGATAAAACCCTACCTTATTCTCTTTGTTAGATGAGAAACAACAAACTTGCAAATGTACATATAAATATTAGCATATTAAGGAAAATTACCTAGATTTTTATAACAATTGTTCAACTATTTTGTTGAGAATTTCATGGTCTGTAGTTAGGATCACTATAGATATGTTAATATACGTGTTTATGATATTATACAGCCCGTACAATTTAGAAAAAGTAGCAATGTGTGATTTACAAGTATAGATCACTTAGATGGTGTTTTTAATCAATTCTATCATTTTATAACATTTAGATGGTGTATATTTTCAAGTTTAACAATGTAAATTGTTTTAGCAGGTATTCAACTCCATAGCATTTAGTGTGTAATGTGTAGTGTATATATAATATTCCCATTGTGTGAAATATTTTGTTGTATGATGACTTATTTCTAATACGACTTTTTGATATTTTACATTTTTACCAGTACCAGAAGAAGATGAGGCTATGGATTTTCTTCCACCAATAAATGCAAATGAACCATCAAATCTACCTATCTCCTCTCAAACTAACAATGATATACTGATACAACCAACTGGCCCTTCATTAACTAGAGATCGTAAGCCTAATCACAATGCACCCAGCAATATGAAATCCAAAGAGGAATTAAAGAATCGAAAAAAGCCTATTGTGGACCGTGAGTTTTGACACCTCACAGCATGCACAATGTTAATCAATGTAGATACATGTAATTTATGTTTCTAGATTCTTTGTATTTATTTTATTTCCATAAAACATTATTTAATGGACTGCTTATTTTCATTTCAGACTTGCTTATTGTATATATTTGCATGCTTATACACAATCTATATGTACATGTCATTAGATAATTGATTGTTAGTTTAGTAACATTAATTATCAAATCATCAGAGTAAAAACTTGTGTTCGCTATTTAGTAGTCATTAAAATGCACATCATCCTGTCATCAGTTCAGTATTGGTAATATGAAAATGAGAAATGCATAAATATGTGGAATTTGATTTTTATATAAGTAACATTAATAATTGAAATCCCTAACTATATATCACTAATATTCTGCTTTTCAAATATTTCAATGAAAACATTAAAAGAAAATTAATTGCACATCATGAGAATGTGGATATTATAAAGAATATAAAGTTATAGTTATACAATGTATGTGGTATGTTTAATTACTTTGTTCTCAATTTCATAATGATAGTTAAATGTATATTTTTTTCTCAAGTATACAAGATCAATATGTCTTATATTTTCTAATGTATGTTAGATTGTATTTTAGATTTTGATGTTGATATATGCACTTATATTTAAAATTATTCATTTCTTATTGTGATATATGTTTTTTCGAAATTGTATGGTTAATTGTAAGAATAGAAATGAAGTCATTGATGGAATAACTATTTCTAATAATTCAGTTACACAAATTAAGCAAGATAAAGGATATTTCATCGCAGTCTATATCAATATTATATAGAATTATGATAAATATATGGCAAAATGCAATGACAATATCACACAACGTTGTGAAACCATCAACAATAGAAAACACCTGAATTTAGTTTCAAGTGTCAAACACTTTATGTTTCAATCTGTATGATGATAAGAACTGAAAATTGAAGTAAATTGCAAGAGCTAGTCTTCTCAATGTTTTATCCCAGTATTTTATATTGCTATCATGTTATGTAGATCGCATTGGTATCATTCGAGTGCCAAGTCCAGAGCCAACCCCACAAGCTCTGCCTGCTGGTCCAACTAATGCATGGGCAGGGGACTCCAGCAATGTAAGTAACATTTGCACAATTTCTTTCAGAAACAGATTTTTGAATATTTCAAAGTAGTTTTTTGTTTTTTTGAAGAATTTTTTTCACATAAAGGGATCGCGACAGTGGGGTTTTAAGTAAATCGTGTTCATGATTATGCTGAAGAAAGTGATTTTTTTGTATATTTGATAATTCTAATGTAGATAAAATGCATTTAAAAAATAATAGTGGTCATTGAGATTTACGTGATATGGGCATATTTTGTGATAGATTTAGAACACACCCACAAGCATGGGTGTAAGTGTACAAAATAGAAAATAGGTAACACTGAATAATAATGTTATTTTACGTTTTTATAATGATTTCTTATTTCTTACATTTATAATATACAAATACATATATTCTAGTGCCTTTAATGGGACTGTGAACTCAATTTTAGTCTTTCACAAAAATGAGATTTTCTCTGTACTTATGGCACCAATTTTTACAATTTATACCTTGTTTTGTAGGTACTAATCTTATCTATTGATATAATATGGTTTAAAAAAGAATTAATATCCCAAAATTAATTTATGAAGCATTAATTGAAAGCAATTATGCAATATTTTCAGAATGATAAAGTGCAATCATTGAAAATACTATGTACCAATACACTTCATATAATAATCTAGAAAACCTTGCCTCAAAATTTTAATATCTGTTAAATTATTCTAAGAAAACAGCTTCTCATAATTTTCAACAATTAATACAAAAAACATGTTAACAAAATATTTTTTTTGTCCCTAGAAGAGTAAATTGGAGATTCTTTCATTTGTTAAAAGTGTTTGAAGATTCATGGATAACATTTAGTTTTGAGATATTGGCCTTTGAACATTGAACATCACAAAAAATGTATTTAAAAAACTATTAATGAAATATTTTCAAAAGTTTGGACATTGTTTATGTATGATAAATATAAAAATTTGAAAAATTGATTATTCATCCCATATTACAGTCATACAATGATAAAAGTTGATAAAAGCTTCAGGCATTAAAAGCTGAAAATACATTATTTTTCCTAAATTGAGTTCACAGTCCCCCAATTTAAAGGTTTCAAGCAATGATTTGGTAAATTTTACAATCAAGAAATTTTAAACAATACATGTACATGTAGTAAATGTTTTACGTAGACATTGATTGACTTGGGAATCACAAAATTCATTTTCATTAGAAATATTCCTCTGGACATTTTTATGCACCGTGAAACATTTGTAATTACAGTCATACAATGAAAAGTTGATAACAGGCATTAAAGCAATCATTGCACAGCGGCATAAATAGAAACAAAATAATGTTATTCACGTTATGTTGCCATCGTTTACAGGAAGTTCATAGACCAACACAACAAAAACAAATGTTGTTGGCTGTGCACTGAAGTGTAGCGTATTGATGTATTTGTGTACACATACAATACAGGCATTGATGGCAAATGCACAGTGTGCGAAGTGATACGAAATGGTCTGCTCTCTACTCCCTGCTTTGTCTTCTACATAACGGCCATAGGTTTTTTTTTAGATGTTGGAGTTGTAAACCTCGTTAGTTTACTATCTATGTACACAGTAAAAAGGCCCATTTCCTACCATCATTTATGGTGTAGGAGCTTGAAGAAGCCAAAAGGCAACTATCTTCACCAAGTCAGGGTTCTCTTCAGAAAATATATCTATAACATTTGATAGATGATACCTTGCTGTGGCAAGATGTAACAAAACATCCGGTTATTTCTTTATAGGTTTTACAGGTTTTAATAAGTTTATTTTCTTGACATTGCCATATACAATATATACAATTAAGTATTATATACATATTATACTATGGCCCAGCCCAGTGGGCTTATAATGTCACCATTCAAATATAACATATAACTAGGTAGGTAACATATATGACAAAATAAAAGTAAAACAATACACGTATATACACACACACAAATCTATACAAAACATATCACACTCAACTATTAAATAATTTTTCTTTTCTTAAGTTGAAACAATCAAGAATAAATTTTGATAAACTTCTACATTTTTGATCAAACAGAATACATAACCTGTTTTTATATGAAAGTTCATTAAAGTTAGGATAATAAGTGCAAATATTTTCTAAAAATTTCCTGCGCAAATTTTCAAACAACAACAATCAAATAAAAAATGGATTTCACTTTGTACTGCCTTTAGATTACATAATGTATAGTCTATCTTCCAGCTTTATATTTCTGAATCGCCCAGTTTCAATATTAAGGGGCAAAATACCTGCTCTAAGTTGTGCAGTAACCGACCGTTGGTTTGCAGTTGAATTAAACTTGACATAATTTTCAACTTCAAGGGTTTCCTTAAACAATTTATAAAATCTTAATTTAGGTTTTCTCAATATGTTTGCCTTCCATTCATTTTCTTGTTTTTTCAAAAGCTTTTTGCCAATATCTACAATGTTACAAGTGCTCCTTGTACAAAATAAATCTTCTTCGCCTACAGAATTAATAATTGACCGTATTTGTTTACACCAATTATCAAAGTTAGACATTGCTAGATAATAATCATTAATAAAAACATGTTTGGTGAGTCTATTCTCAGGGAGTATAACAAGTCTATTCCATAATCTTAACATACATAACCACCTTTTATACCTTGGATTTAACCATCCAATATCCCCTTCAATTGCTGCAATAGGTGTGAACCTGTGTACTCCCATAAAACACCTTGCTGCCCTATGTTGTATAGTTGTTAATTTAACGTTAACTGAATAACCCCAAATGCCTGCTCCGTACTCCATCACAGGACATACACATGAGTCGTACAATTTTGTAAACGTAGAGTAGCCCATGTATTTATGCATTTTATATTTAGCGATGATACTACCAAGAGCCCTACCAGCAGACTGTGCTAAAATATTAGCATTATCATCATAACCAAGAAATTCATTAATTGTTACACCTAGGTACTTATAAGATGTTACATTGTTCAATGTGGACTCACCACATTTGAAATGAAAACTGCTACGATTTATCAGATTCTTCCTGAAATGCACTATCTTTGATTTTTTCTCATTTACATATATACACCATTTACTTGACCAGTTACTTAAAACATAAAGCATTTTTTGCAGATTTTCCTCTGTTGTGGACATTATCATCAGCATAGAGTAAAATCCCAACATTTCGACCGTTCACCTCAACTCCACAATCCATTTCTTGTATTTTTTGGCCAGATCATTAAGAAAAACAGAGAAGAGCGATGGCGACATACTATCACCCTGTCGCACCCCAAAAAGTGTATGAAACCAACTAGACTTCATGTTTTTGATGGAAATTCATTTATCCTGGATATGAAATATGCAAGTTCAACAAGGATAATAATCAGTTCATACACTGAGCTTTCCACAGCATCCGCCATCTTGATCACAGTGTCACACTGTGATCAAGATGGCGGATGCTGTTGAAAGCTCAGTGTATGAACTGATGATATATCCTTGTTTAGAAACTATTGTTGAACTTGTATAGACTTCATGTTACTATTTAATTTGACACATGCCAGGGTCATTGTATAAAATTTCATAATAGCAAAATACATTTTGCCATTTATCCCAGCATGTAATAACTTGTGCATTAGAAAGTCTCTATCAACACAATCAAATGCCTTCTGTAAATCTACAAATGCCGTAAATGTAGGAAGGTCTTCGTTCATTCTGTTTCTAATGATAGAATCAAGGACGTATATATGGTCTTGGCAACTACGGTCTTTACAAAAACCATTTTGTTCATCAACAAGTAACTGCTCTTCATTGAAGAATTGTTCAAGTCTACAATTCAACATACTGGTATGTAACTTAGCAGAACAACATAACAAGCTAATACCCCTTTTAGAATTATAGAAATTGTATAATGGGGTTTGTTTTGGCTATATAGATCATAAGGATAGCTGTAATTACAAAAAGATCATCCACTTCAAAATGCATGGTACACGTTTCCTTCCAGTGGTATTTATTAGTATTGATGTACATTTTTGTGGGCGCATCAAGGTGGTAATTGCTGCTGAGCTCATTTACTAATGAATAGACCACTTTCCAATAGTTTATTAATCATTATAAGTTTTAGGGTTTTCATATTCAATAATGATTTATCAGAAAATATAACTTAAGTAATATGCTACAAATTCAATTAGCTAATTTGAAATATTTTCCCTCATAAATATTCAATGTTCATACTTCCACCTGCTTTTAGTTTCTGTCATGAAACTTTTAGACAGGTCCATTTCAAATTTGTAAAGGTAACCAATAGAAATTACAAACAAGACGCCCCAACTCAATGTAATGTCCAGTGTTCAATTTTTGGTACTTGATACATATAATAGATTTCAGATATTTTTAAAAGGATGGCCAGAGAAATTCTAATATGAAGACTCATTCACCAGGAGTTTATTAATATTTTCTCATACAATCAACCCTAAGGACTTTCACTTATCAAATGCCAGATTGAATGGAAATATAAATTGACTTGGTATGGAAGCAAATCCATGCAAATGACAATATGAAACTCATAACTGAGGTGGACACAAGGTTCAGCGTACAGCCAGTATTAAAATATTAAGATATTTTAAATGTAAAAAGGGGAATTGATTTCTGTTTAAAAGTGCCTATAAATCAAGAGAATTTTATATATTGAGTTTTAAGTTTTGCTTTAGCTTCTTAGAAATACTTTTGATAATTTTCTGAAAAATTTGTAGGCAAAATGTTTTGATTGATATGAGGAATTTTTAGACAAGTGAGATTGTATATCTATATCGTACTGCTTTTAGGGAAAATTTTATGCTTGAACTATTCATTTATATGGTTCACTAATAATTCATATGTTAATTATAAATATATGCTTATTACAAATCAAACAAGTGAGAGATTTGCGGAGGGATTGTTACCGGGTAATAGTCATGGATGTCACCATGGTCACTGTCACTCCATCAAACAGCTGATCATTAGAAAATACTAAAATGGGAAACAAAATTATGAGTGGCGATCCATATATAAATAGAAGTAGTCCATTTTTATACTTACTTTTATATGCATATATCTTAAGGGTGTTTGTTTTGTAGCTAGGTAATGACAAATTGGAAAAAAAAATGGGACCATGTATAAAACTATGATAATTTTCATAAATTAAAAGGGATATTGTGTACATTGATATATATGCATGTATGTTGTTTTGTTTTTTAAAAACAATTGCAAAGCTTGATAATTTCACTTTTATGGATACTGTTAATAATCTATAGATACCTGTAGGATATAAATCAAACAAGTAAGATTTTTATCAATGAAATATTAATTAATACTATTGCATCTACAAATTTGTCTACTTTTGTAATGTTTTAAAATATCAATTATATTTCAATTTTGTTTCTTTGTCTTGCAAGGCTAATAATGTTTCATGAATTTTCAATATAGAAAAGCAATTTTGTGTTATATATAAGAAAGACATACAGAAGTGGTCTAAATTTGCATAGCAAGGTAAATGCCTTATCATGTTTCACTCCCATAAGTATCAGAAATTTGTGTGAAATATGAGCGTAATTCAGTGTGATTGATTATGTGCAGAGGTAGAACTATAAAACCTGTTGACCATAGTTTGAAGTATTTTATAATTTCACCCAAAATTATTTCTTTACTGTCGTTGGAGTGAAAATAAGTTCAACTGCATTGTTATAATTTGCTAGCAGAAAAATATCATACACTGTTGTAATAAGTCAATTAATTTTCCTATGAAATTAATATTTTCCATCTGAAGAGCGATGTGCTATGAAAGTTTCAACTTATATGAAGTAAATCTTAAACAATCTTTCATAATAATCCTTTTTTATTCATATTAAATATGGAACTAACTTAACAGCAAACAAATCATTTGCAGCTGAAATCTATTCTATTATATTTTGTGAGTAAGAGCGATCCTTTAGTAAAAAGAAAAAAAAAAAGGATCATCTAGGTAATAGCAAAGGCAAGCCATCAGGTTTAATTATTGCCATTATAACAACCCATGCTCGACAAGCCAATGTTGCCATGTATTTCAGAGTAGTGATGTGCTTGTTTGTTTGATCAAATACAGTTGAAAACACATATTGATGTCTTTGGTCAGGCAATGTATAGTCTGTACTTGCTTGCATACTGAGGGATTAATTTGTGGTGAGCAACCTCTTTCTTAAATGAAATATTGGGATAATATAATGGATTTGGATTATCACATTTGAAAGGTAAAATATTTTCATTAAATATGGATTATTCAGGCTATCTAAGTTTCTTTGTTGGATTACCATGTGCATTTCGACTATGCAAGAATACTTATAGGCAACACAGGGTAAGAATATTCACAACCATGAAAAGAAACTGGCCCTGACAAAAGTTTCATCATGCTAAAACCTGGCAGCTCTAAAAAGACTATGTATATCTAGCTACGAACCTTTGAAATAAGTAGGGCCACAAGTATACTCCTCTATGATAACCAGGGGTACGTGTGCAGGGGGCGCTCTTCCCCTTTCCTCCCAGAATGTTTTTCAATTTATTAAGGTTTTTTTCCATTTCTGTGGGATTAATGAGTACAAGATGTATGAGTCCCCTGTTTGCGCAACAACCATTTTTTGAAAACCTGGAGCTGCCAGTACCATGTAATACATGCATTTCATACCCTGCAGTTAGTAAAATAGAGATTACCCAATTGAGGGGAGTAGTGGGGATTATATTAAAACTTGGGGTTGGGCCTAAAAAAACGTAACTTGATTTTTGGCCCTGGGTTTGGTAAATTGCGAAACAAATTCAGTCGAGTGTGTGAAAAACAACTCATAATGATTTCTCTTTTTTTTTATATCCCTCTGAGCCAAAACAAATGTTAGCCCTCTTCACCAACCATGAATGTGTAATCCGGAATATCGTACCATTTCAATTTGAGTGTTCCTAAGATGAGTCTCATTCACATTGAAGATTACAGGGTCATTGCCAACAAACACCATGAATGAAAAAAAGCAATATTAGCCAATACAATAAAAAATGTCATGCATCATAAAATGATTATAGAAGTCATATAAATCCATCAAATCCTCAAATCAAGGGAGATCGATATATTGACGCAAACATCGTCTTAATGGCCCGTTCACTCCATAATTGATGCATTCTTGGTCTCACTCTCATTCAAACATATTCCCTGCCAGAAGCTAATTGATGTGCTTTCAATTAGGATAAAATCAAACCCTTTTTTAATTTGGATATTTTACTGTGATTAAAAGCTATTTGGGTGTGTAAGTTTGTTTATTTTGTTTAAATGTTTCCCAAATAAAATCTAGTTCAAAACTTACATGTGATTATAATTATTGAATTGCTGGAGGAAATCTTCATTGTTTTCAGATATATTACTAAAGAATAAGTAGACACTAATTAGTAAATAATTGAAATGCTTATTTTGAAATATGTCATAACATTCTGAGTGTATGCCTTATTTTTAGTATTACATAATAATTATAGTCACTGTGTTGAAACAGATATACATGTATAGTTTATACTGAGATTATGGGTCTAAAATACAGGCATTCATTCAACTTGTTGTATTTCAATTCTGCATTGTTACATGAATTTCTTATACTTCTCATAAATTTTATGTTTATCACATTTATTGCTTGACAGTTAATGAATAGCAAATAGTAAGTAGAGTTGACTCTGGTTTAAATATGAAAAAGGATTTGGCATTGCAAAATGTGACTTGAGCGTTTCCATAAGAGCTGACTTTGTACTGGCCATGGAACTATAGACTTGTTTATTGCATGTTTTTAATGAAAGTTATTTCTTCTCCCATTTGTATGCATCATAAAAAGTGATTTCAAGTTAATGGCATTGAATTGAATATGGCCTTATATGATTAGATCAGTATACAACATGCAAATGGGGCTTTGGTTTTACACAGATCTGTGAGGATGCGTATTAGTAGAAATGGACTATCCATCATTATCTTGTTCTAAATTAAAAGTGTTAATTTGATTTTACATTGATAAAAATATTCCGACACATATCATTAAAAAGCATGAGATTTATTTGCACAACTGATTAGCAAACCCACATGAGATATAGTGTACTAAGTATTTTTCATTGAACATCATTTAGCAATAAATATATTAGCTCAATAAATCAGTTAAATCATGAAAAGAATATGATAGATAGCAGATCAAAAGGCTATTAGCAAATCAAGATTACATGTATGCTGTGAAGTTTCAAAAATCTGTTACTGTATAAAAATGGATGTTCTATTATATTGTAAGCTGTTGTCATTGAATCGTACACATGTACATGTACCTATCACATAAGTCTAATTAATTCATTTTTTTCTGCAAACTTATAATAACAAGTTTACATTTCTTTTGTAAAGTCAGTTAAATATAAAGTTACACTTGGAAATTCAGAGCTATAAAAAGGTAATGGAGAACACAAATACCTTCTTATTCCCTTTAGTCATATATCTACCATATAATTCCACAAACAGGTGCATAACTTAGAAGCAGAACTGTACATGTACTTTAGTGGTTGGTTATCAATACAGGATGTACATGTACATGTAGAGGACACATATAGCCTCTAACTCCTGACTTTGTTGTTGTACATTTTGTGCATTGCATTCCAACAAACTCGGGAGGTACAAGAAACATGATGACAATTTTAAAACATAATTTGTGAACTCAATGCCTTCAAAATATGTATTTAAGTACATTCCTTACGTGAGGAATTATACGATGTGTGCTAGCATGTCGGCTTCACATGGAGTGTTCTCTGAACAAGCTTGTTAGCCTGGAATCACTATATTACACTACAAACAATGCTGGGAGGAGCACAAACAATAACTGTTTGTCAATCAAAGTTTAGGAGGCAAAACAACCACAAAAGTACCGTGATGCATATGGAATTTTGTTTGTGCACTAATAATTGACCTGCTGCAATGTTTTTATAGTATGGTAATCTCTACCACTACTTAGCAGTGATATTTGCATATCATTATGCTCAATGTGAACATTTCATTGATAAATAAATTGAAAATAATATGTAAAATTTCATTATTTTTGTCATACACTTGAATAGGTTTGGTGAACAACCAATTTGATGATCCGCATATTAAAATATCAAGCCACCATATTCTACAACTAACCTAAAATTCCACAACTAAGATGTTAACAAATCATGAAGGTTGTACATTATCGTAGTTGATTATGGTACAGTGTATCTATTGTATTTCTACTTTAATTTTTTATCATTTGTTTACAAAATGCTTGGACACCAAGATTCTTTTACATTGATACAATTACTCACCAAATTATTAAGGGCCCATCAAGGTTAAAGCTGCATCATACTGGTTCCAGCGCACTGGGAACTTACTCCCAGCTGATAAAAATCTGTCGGATATCCAGATTTTTTCATCTACGCTACCCATCTGCCGGCTATGCCAAGTCAGCGTTCCTTTGTCGCTTTATGTGACGTGCGTGTGACAGTCGCTGCCAGTATGCCGCCAAAATATTTCTAGGAAGATTATCGATCAGTCTCCCCTTTTACGCTCCCGAGGTTTTGGGCTGCTAAAAACATCGGGAGCATAAACGGCACATGCCAATCGATAATCCATTGATTTTTTTATGTGGGGCACAAGTCCTGCATACGCCGAACATACGCTACACATGCGCTGAGCATCTGCCACGCATTGGGAGCAGATACTCGGCAGATGAAAACGTTGGCATAATCTTAGCGCACCTTGAGCATAAAATGTCGTACATTCACCAGGCGTTCAACGTGCTGTAGATGTATGCTCAGCAGGTAGCGCCTACGCGGCATCCATTTGGCGAATAACTGTATATGTTTGGCAGATGATTAACAACAAGAAACGAGACTTTTTTTGTGTGTCGGTTGTGCTTTGGGGTTACGCTGACCTTGCGTTGACTGTCTGCTTTTCTTACGCCGGGTTTTTAGTTTGCGCCAGCCTTGCGCCGGCTGTGAGTGAACTAATACTATGCGCTGGGAATTTATTCGTCGACCATACACAGAAATTAGTGGGACGTGGCCTTTTACTAATTTCTGCGTATGATGGACACATAATTTCTAGGAATTTCCAGACAAAAAAATCTATATTTCGAGCATCTACTGATAGATAAGCCCTTTTGGAATTAAATGATTTTTTTTCCCCCCAGCTCATAGTCAACTGAGAGCCGGCGCAAACCCGGTGTAAGAAAAGCAGACAGTGAAAGCAAGGTCAGCGTAAGCCCGATGCACAACCGACGCACAACAAAAAAGTCTGGGTGTGACGTGCATCGGGGTTACGCTGACCTTGCGTTCACTGTCTGCTATCCGCTGAACATACGTCTACAATACGTTGAACGCCTGCTAAATGTACGCCATCGTACGCTCAAGGTGCGTCAAGCATACACCAACTTTTTTATCTGCTGAGCATCTGCTCCCAATATGCAGCGCATATCAATGAAGTATCGGGAGTGTAAAAGAATGGACCGATCGATAATCTTCACGAGCGTCACACGAGCGTCACACGTACGTAACGCGGAAAACGAATGTTAGGTTGGCGTAGGGTCGGCGTAGTCGGCAGATGCTTAGCGTAGAAGGAAAAAATGGCTATCTGACCAGCCTGGCATAAGTTCCCAGTAAGTTCCCGTGTGCCGGAACCAGTGGGATGCAGCTGATAGGTTGTCTTTTCATTGAAATATAGTTAATGATGTTAATGTGTGATGATTATATGTTTAAAAAATCATCGATACAAAGCTAACGTAAAATCACACATATTATGTGAATTTGCATACAGATTGTATTAGGGTGATTTGAGCTCATTATCTGAAGTATGTTAGCCTATTACTAAAAGTATTTATCAATTCATACTCCATGATATGAGTAAGTAAACAACTATGAAGATACATGTAACAACTAACTGCACAATCAATGTACTTATGGCTTAATTATTTCAGACGAACCAACTTGATTTAAGTCCATCAAATCTAGTTGAGCAGAAAGCAGAAAATGTACAAGCTGAGGTCAGTCAAGGAAAAGGCAGACCTGCTGTAAAGAAGAAGGAAAAGAAGCCATTTGAAAGAAAACGAAATATTAAAGCAGAGGCTGTCGATGTGCCTATAATTGAAGAAGAAGTTAAAATTGAAGAGGAAATACCTAAAGTAGTAGAAGAAGTCAAGCCACAGTATGTTGATTCACATTTTTCTTTTAGTTTATTTTCCATTGACATCAGATCCAGATTGAACACACTGTATAAAATCTAATATGATCCTGAAAAGCCATCCTAATCCTAGGTTAAAATAACTTAAATTGACCAAGGGGAATCATATAAGATATACCAGGTATATATATGCCAAAGGGGACGTCGGGGATTGTACTTAAGAAACATGTAAAGTAGACCAATAAATTCCCAAAGGTGCTCAAAAAGAAAGTATTAATAAAACATAGACATTTTAAAGGTTATGCTCAGTGGCCGAACAAGTATGCTTGTAGAGAGGCACTATGATGTGTTCCGTGCATTCTGAAAGTTTCTTTCATTTAAACAGCATATTAAAGTATGTAGAGCAATTTAAATACCACATAATAAGAGGCCAGCATATACTCAACAATCCACGTGAATGCGAGAAATGTAAACGAATGATTTTCGTCAGACGTAACTTGCACAGTGCATGTAAGAAGCTGCTTATCTCTCCCATGTTAAATTAGACGTCTGTCTTTAGAAATCCATGGTACGTCTGGAGAAAATCATTCAATTATGCAATATCAAGTGACAGTGTGTTTTAGTTGACGAGACGGCATGGTATTTTTAAAGGTGAAAAAATACTTGGAGAATATAAATACCTTTATACTTTTACTGTTGATATATATATATATGTAAAAAAATATGTTTATATATTTCCAAGTGCATATTTGTTCTGTGAACTGACACCAATTTTTTAAATGTTTATTTGTAGTGATTGTAAAATGCCTTGGGCTTAAATTGGTGAATTTACCATACAACGCTATATTATAAGAAATTCTGACTTGTGGACCTTCTGACTTGTAGGCCTTCTGAACATAAGGCGGATCCTCCTTAACTTAGGTTTGCCCATGAATTTAAGACTTACGAAAATCACCTACGGTACTTTTAATTTGATAACAATTGAGCTTCATATCTATGGCCGTGAATAAGGCTATGCCTTCATCTAAATATATTACTTGAAACAATGGTATTTAAATTGTGAGTTTCATAAATTTTTTGCCAAAACTGACATGGCTACGGGTGCACTGGTAGATTTAATTCAGTTTTACATTTCTGCACATGTAATCAGCCCATCCTCTGGACTAAATATAAGCTCTTTGGTGAAACCAATGAAACACTGTGCAGAAGTGATGCAGGTGGCGACTGTTACACTGCTCACGAACAAAACCAAACCAAAATGTAAACAATTCTATAAACGCTTTTTTTTTACTGAAACACAAGCGTATTGGTACAAATCTTAGTATCACATGTTATTTAATTTAGATCATCTTTCCCAAGACACAAAAAACAAGATGATTTGATGCTTAATTCTGCTGTTTGAGTATTTATTTTGACCCCGACTGGTGAAGGTAACTTTTATTTTGAAAATATTTTTTTTATTTTTAAATACAACAAAAAAGTCACCAGCATCATGACATCTCGAGCATGAGGTACACAAAATTTTCCTCACAAAACGATTTTGACACTTTAAAGCACACAGTAAGTTGTATATAGACAAATTCTAATTCTCCAACAAAACAGTGTTGCCAATACTATAATAAAGCGAGAAATAATACCCTCAAGCTGCCACCATACTGGTTTAGTATTGTTCATGAGGAGGGTAACGGTCACAACCCGCCTTGCTTTGTCACAATGTGAAAAGCCCAGGATTCCTGGAATTTGGCAGGTGGTTGCAGGTGTTTTGTTAGCTATGTTTTGGAAAGGATTTTATTTTCCAATATATCCTTGGTTTCAGGTCAGAATGTTTGATATTAATAAGAGACTATATGTAAAAATACATTTTGAGATATCAGTTTTCATTTCAAAATGATGTTATTATACCTACTACCATCATAATCTTCACAATCACTGTTGACACTTGGCAAGTTGGACATAATCATCAGTGAAGACTTCACTATCAGAGATTCAGACTGTCTATCTGACTATCACAGTTCACACTTCCTAAATTTAACAGAAATTTAAAGCACTGGCACTTGTCATGAAAAATGACTGAAAATATAGTTCTTGCTTATTTTTCTATTAGTCTTCCTGGTCTGTCATTGATAGATATTGATGTCCTATCGTGCACTGACTAGACCAGGACCAGGTAGACTAATGAATAACTATATTTTCAGTCATTTTTCGTGACAAGTGCAAGTGAATTAAAGCAGTAAACCAGAAATAACAAAATTTTGTTATCCACTAATACAATGATTATGTCTTTTATTTTTATTTTTCAGAGAACCACCCAAAATAAAAGAGGTCCCCAAAGTCCCAGAGTTACCAAAATACGAGCCGCCAAAGAAAGAACACAAAGCTAAACCTCGGCCATCCAGAGGATCAATTGCATTTATTAAGCCTATGGCAGAAAAGGCGAAAGAGGTTTGTACACGCTATCAAAGAAAAAGTAATAGTTAAATGATGTTTCAATTTAGTACTATTCTCAAGCAATCCCCTGTGTCATATGTCATGTGATCACCCACCCGCAAGGTGAAAACATTGCCAAATGCTCATACAAATGCACGGGAAGAGACCGTATTTGAAGTGATATTTCTCTACTTAAGCTTCTATTCATAGTTCCGATCTTCGCCCCTTTCAAGTCTGTCATCCAATCAGCGTGCGCTTTGAGAGATGTAAACAAAACAGCCGCCATCTTGGTCTCACAAACAGCGGCTTGACACAATAGAAAGCATTGAAATATACAACATTTTAGAGGTCTTTTTCTAATGAATAATACTAGTGTTAACACAAAACTTTCATGCATATCTAATGTACAACTCATGAACTCTCCAGAAATGTTGATATTATATAGAGCACCTCACACCCATCCCGTATATTTTTTTGTTTAAACCATCGTAGCACAGCTTTGAATGAACCAACAATAGTGTTTAACGTGTCAAAAGGAAGCTACTTACTTGTATTTTCGTAAGATAAACAAATTTTTTATATTTCATTAAAATTACATAATCTATGATGCATTTTGTTATGAAATAACATGTGCACACCCATCCCGTAGGTGGTGATAATATGCGATTTGAACATGTTTATTTACATTAGATCTTACTAGATATTTTCTTTTTACACTTTGACACCGGGAAAACTATTGTGTTCAAAGTAGTAATTAGTATGTGGACGGTTAACCGGATAACCGGCTACGGTCGATTTTCTAAGCATAACCGGTCCCTACATTGACAAACCGGTTATTGATTTTGATGATTATTTTCATGCCCAAGCAATACATATCCATATATTTCATTAATTTTGCGTGATTTAACATTTTTGGTAGTTCAAATTGCCTTGCTGTTGAACGTAAAAGACCGCGATTTTTGTTCAAACGCTAATATTGATAGAAACATGTGCTATGGTTCATCTATACACAAAAACGATAGTGAAACTAGTAAAGTGTAAACATGAATACGCACATAACTTTGCCAAATCTATAGATAATGGATGGGAATGTGAAGGTGAAAAAGAAACAAGTTGGCAATGCATATTATGTAGGCGTTAATTTAGTTATCATTAGCGATAATCGGCGGTTAACCGGTTACGGTTCGGTTTGCAGGGCCGATTAACCGGTCTCAATTTTCTCGAACCGTCCACACACTAGTAGTAATATTATTTGGTACTTGTTTGGATGCTAAATATTTCTTTAAAAAACATACGGGATGGGTGTGACCTACGTGATGGGTGTGCACTGCTCTATATATATTGTGGGCAACAAACTAAGCTGAAATCACAGCGTCATAGGAATAATCAAACCACCTGGAGATACAATCCTTATATATGACATTATTACAATAGGAATATTCGACTCTGGCACAGTATATGACTTTGTCACCTTTATATTGTACAACAATCATAATGTAAGGCACTCACAGACATGTATATCGTTTCTTGAATAATGTAATTCATTGACATTTACAATGTGTCTATATATTTAACATTTTTCAATATGAATTTATAGGACACGGTTGAGGCTTCAAAGCCTCAGAAAAAAGAGTACGATTTTGCTGTCCCTGAGATCATCGCCAAGGATGACATTCCCAAGGTAGATATTTTGTATGGTACTAATACTACTATCTTGAAGAAATTATTTCTGGCAGTTCAATAATTCAGAAGTAGTTCACAGCTAGCTAGTAATAAAAGATATTAAAGAAATAGTATTTATGATAATTACACAAATGTGAAAGTGCGGACTTCAAACTTGGCTATGCTGTAACATGAGTAGAATAATGTGAGGCTCTTATAATACATGCACTTCTGATGAATCGTTCTTTTCAAAATCTATTCCATCTTTTATAATTAATATGTACATGTATACATGCATGATTTTTTCTTCAGTTATTGTTTATCTTATTCGGGTGTAGATATCATTCTGAAGATGTCTCATGACTAGACATCTAGTTTATAGGTTAAAGAAATATTTAACACTAATTTTGTGATAAATCCTTAAAAAACTTACTATATTGTCTTAATATTTTCGGACATTTTCAATGTCCATCATCTGAGACTTTTCTGTCACCAGGTGGCAGCACGTGACAGAAGTTGAAGTCAGTCAGTGTTTGTTGTTGGGGGGTGGTCGAGGGCGCGCGCGGTGGTTTGGGGCTGCCCTAGGTCTCAGAAGGTTGTCGTAGGCGTGAGATAACTGGTATGCTCCTTCATCTCTGTTCATGTTCTCCTCAGTCCTGGTGACAGAAAAGTCTCAGATGATGGACATTGAAAATGTCCGAAAATATTAAGACAATATAGTAAGTTTTTTAAGGATTTATCACAAAATTAGTGTTACTTGTTGATAGAAAAAAGAAATCCAATGAATCTCTTTACAAATAAAAGAAATATTTGTTCTGCAAAAACAGGTATCAATAAAAGATGCCTACTCAGTTTGGTTTAAATAAATTTTATTAGTTCAATTTTACAAACTGATGAATATCTAACTTTACTACTCAGTATAATGCATGTCATACTGTATTATTTATTAAAACACGTGGTCAAGTGAAATTATATGATTGGATGATTTTTACTAGACGTGTATGGATTTCACCCCAGTTTTGTGGCAATTGTATGTACATGTAGTATGTACAAATGAAGTTTAAGAACTAAGTGATGTACTCCTGGGTGATGGATTTCAAATGGCAGACATGATATTTAAACTGGAGAGATCATTGGGTCCTTTATAAATAATATGTATTATGCAGTGTTTAACTTTCATCTGATGAAAATCATTCACTCTACTCTTGCTCAATACTGTTTGAGTGTATTTTTTTACGGATTGTTGTGGGATTTTTAAAAATTATCATTGTTTGATTAATTACTGGTAGGCACATTTTAATGCTTGAATAACAGCAATGTAATGCATTACACAAAACTTGTCAAATCATCGAGTATATTAAAGAGAAATGCATTTAAACTAAGAAATATATGTATAAACATTTATTTATAGCAAAAATTACCATTTACAATTTACATGTATACGCACACACATTTCATTTTGACTTGATAATCACTGATAATTCTTCCGATGATATTATTACTAATTCTGTATGTGACAGTTCGAATATAATCTTGAGTTATGTTCCTATATCTTAATCTTATCTAGTGGTCTCAATCCACCATATCCTTTAGCTTCAGCTTCTTTATGTAGCCTGAAAGGAGATTGTATGATGTGCAGCAGCTCCTGAAGAGGATGGAAGTCTCCTTGCTCTGCAGCCTCAGTTACATTTTCAATCATCCACTCTCTAAGCACATAACGCGGATTTGTGTTTGCCATATGGTCACGGCGTATCTACAAAACAAGCGATTCTATTTGACCAGAAACTTAATTATTTGTCAAGTAGAGTATTTTCTGTTATTTCCTAAGATTCTAATGATTTTAAATCATGATGTTACAACAAAGCCAAGTGCTGATGTATTATTATTTTTTACTTCTACTTAAGTATCAGTACCTTATCATTCCAGTTAGGATGAATTCTTTGGAAGTCCTTAAAGCGTTTTTCATCGTAGGAGCCAGCTGGTCGATAATGATCATAGATGCTTGCAACATAGACATCAATAAGTTCCTCAAAAAACTTGTATCTGTAGAGAAAATATTCATTGTTGTGAAAACTAATAAACGAGTCAAGTGTAAACAGTTTACAGAAAAACAATGAATGATAAACAAAGGACATAAAAACAACAACAGTTACTTGCTTGGAGAGTTTGTGAATTTCTGTTAGGTGTTCAGGGATGTACATCTTCCTCATTTCCTCCACATCCCACTCCCCCAGTTCACGGAATAGTTTTGTAAAGTCACACTCTAAAATATACATGAATTATTTTGATATTATGTATCTAGAAAACCATTTTTGATATCACCTCTTGCTAATCAATTAGTCTGTTGCTTTAATAAGCAATAAATGTAATGAACTAAATGACTAGTTTCTCTTAAAAAGGACATACTTTTTTATTGAAAATATATTTTAAGTTTATATCAGCCTTACTAGTTTCTTCCATGCCAATGAAGATCAACCTCACCATGAAGTCTTGCTTATCACGTCTGGGTACATCATGAATACCTAGTTTATGGTTCATCTCATGGTATAAATGATCTAAATAGACCCCCTCAAACTTTTGAAGTTCTGCTTGGATTTTTTCCTGTAATGTAAATTTGTGCCTCAGCTAAAGGTGACTTTATAACGCAACGTTCTAATGTCTGCTTAAACAAAACAAAAGAAAAAAATAATGAAAAATTTATTGTTTCATACTTGCTGATTTGTATTAAGTATCGGTTTTAGAGCAACATGTAGGTAGCCTAGATTTTGATGAGCTGCCTTTGGTTGCTTCATGAAGCTATGTTCTCCATTGACGTCTTTAGGATTTGCCACAAAGTCTTGTAAAAAGGTTTCCTGATACCTTTATAATACATAACAACTAAATGTACATGAATACATTGTAATGAGTATCAATCGTTAGTTTTACACAATATATACTTACTATGTCTTTAACATCCTAAATGTAGATTATTTTACATTGAGAGTTACCAGTAATTATTAGCTTTTTTCCAGTCAGAACATTAGATGTATTGTTGAGATGCAAATTCAAAAAAAAAAAAAAAAAAAAAAATAGATATCACCTGAAGTGGTTGTAGTCCATTGTAAGTCCTGCAACATTAAAGTTGTCAGTATGCATTGCACCGTGTGTGAAACCAACAGCCATCCACTTTGCCACCATCTGGGCGGTACTTTGCAACACTTTTTTGAAGAAATGAATGTATCTGTATAGATAGATGTAAAACAAAAAAGTTCATATTTCATTTTCAAATACACTTACAGCGTCAAATAATTATTCTGTTGAAATCAAGCTGATCATACAGATATAAAGTACAAATTAACCTGTCAGGATGTCTAGTATTTAAATCAGGATGAAGTCGTTTTATCAACTTATCCAAAACCTCCTTTAATTCATCATGTTGCCCTGATTTGCTGAGCAGCTCAAGTGTGCCAAACCTTACCCAAGAGCGAGATGTACGAGCTATCACAGAGGCTGGCTGATCTCTCACTTGGTTGTTTACCAACCTAACGAAGAGTATGAAGGTTTATATAAGTTTGAAACTGCGTAGTATCATGTAAATCCCCAAACCGGGTATTGACATACATGTACAGTATACATTAGTTTCTACTCACCTTTTAACCCTGTCTGGACTGATGCTGAGAGAAGCAGTCCGAATAGAAGGCCCACCTAGAAAATGGATTGACTCACTACCTAAGAGCTCTCTTATGGCTTCTTTTAAAGACAAGCGACCATCGCCACGTGAATAAGGTGTCGGGCCTATGCCTAAAAGAAATGATTTTCAATGTTAGAGTGCCCGGCTTTAAGCACAATATTTCATACATGTGAAGAGTAGAAAATATTGTAAAATGACAGCTCAACATAGTGATGTTGTTTTCTGTTCATGCTTTGATAAATAATATCAGAGGCTAAATGTTGACTTATAAATATTGCAAGTGAAATCTGCATCAATCATCTCATTCTTTAATGGTTTGGTATATATAAATTGACCTTTAAGCTGCACCTCCCATTTACGGTCAAACACATCTGTGGTCTCTCCAAGTGTGATGACCCTGCCATCTCCCATCTCTTCCTGCCACACACCATAGTGAATCCCTCCATATCTCTGTGCCAATGGTAGGCTATCTATAGATTGAAATATCTACTTATTTTCTTCTACATTCCATGGCTTTTCACAAACCGATCATTGCATCATCCTGTTTTGGTTTTGATATATATTTCAGTCTACTCAGGGACAGTGCAATATTTACCAGGCAGGGGGGACTGGTGCATATCGAAAAACTTGTCTGAAAAAAGGTCTGGTCCCATGCTGACGTGATGGAAAAAAAACTGATGTCCCATGACCTCTATACATAAAAAAGTCTGTGTCCCCTCCCATGAATATTCGCGCGATTAATTAGTACCGATTTGCTCACGTTGAAGTGGGATTTCAGCAGCTGAAAAAAAGTACATGTCCCATGCCCAACGTGAATGAAAAATCATCAGGCCCCCCCTACTTTGCACCTTGAAAAAAGTACCCGTCCCCCTACCAAATGCACCGGTCCCCCTGCCTGGTAAATATTGCACCGTCCCTTAGAGAATCATTATCCTATTGTACCAGGTATATAATTTGAACTTACCTTCTATCAGTCCATTGCCCCCAAAGATGTGCACGAACTCCGGTGTGGTTATGATTGTGGGATCCATGGCAAAAAGGTTGAGCACTACACCCCTGGAGTGAGCAACTATCTTGAGTGGGCCAGAAAATGTGGTCAGATTGACAAGTGTGTAAAGACTGGTGTGGGACCTATCCGCCATATTTGTTGGACTGAAATTAAGAGAAAAATTAAATGTCATAAACATGTAAACATTATGTTATTATAATTCCTTTAACATGAGATTAACTAGAAATTCAGATCATTATTTCTTATTAGGTGAAATAAGTATATTTTGCACTTGCTGGGGCGTTAGCAAACTGTTGTCATCTAGGCTTGTGAATGTCCAGCCATGAACTGAGGACAGCTTGGTGCCTGGTGTGATGGCCTCAGTTGAATGGTGATCATCTGAACCAGAGTGTGCTTCCCACCGACTCTGTCCAATTTCGGGACGTGTTGGATCGATCTGAATTATCAGAAGATTCATACATGTACATGTACAAATGTACATGTACCACTCAATGGTAACAACTCAGTCTTAAAAAATTTGCATATGGCCAACCTTGACAATTTAGGATATAACTATTATACCTCTTGACCATCTTTAGTGGTGTAACCCTCTTTGATATGGCTGAAGCTTTTCCACTGTGAGCCTGTAACATCCTCATACTCCTCAGTGTGAGCTGCCACATTCACTACCAGTAGTAACAGAGGTAAAATTATCATCTTACAATGAGTTTTTTGTACAACTGCAGCTCGATTCAGACTCTTCATTGTCGAATTGAAATTTATGTATACTCATGAAATGAGTCCTACAACACCATTTCAGAATCTGAAAATCAGATGTGTATAAATGAAAAGAAATATAATTACATCAGTTTTGAATTTTTTACCATCTAGTATATTCTGAGTATTGTCTCAGCAACATTACTATGATGATACATGTAGTAGATGGTCATTATTTAAAGTACAAAATAATTAGACCAGTGCCAAGCACCATATTTACACAATTATGTTTGTGTGGACTTACATGTACAAAAATTACACTAAATATATAAGAAAACCTACCTAATGCCTAAGTTGAGTTCCAGTTGATCAGATGATCCTTTGTCTTTAACTTACAAAGTTGCTGTTCCAATTTAAATAGAAATTTAAGCTATGCACGTACCATCATGGAATATGTATTCATGTGTACTTTCAACTCAGGGTTAAAATTTTACAAGTGATATTATCTGTATGTACAAATTACAACTAACCAGTGATTATAGATTACTGTAGCGGGCATTCATACAACAACATCCAGAAGCCTTTGTTTGCCTTGTTGATCCATTTATGTGGCAGTTTACAATTGGTCGTATCTTCATGCTCAATACAGACTTTATTGACATGAAACTTTCCAGAGAAGTAATTGCATATCTCTTTATGTAGCGTTCATCCCCTAAACCTTATGATTGCATAATTTGAGATTTATTTATAATGTCGATCATGTCATGGCTAAACTCTTTCCCTAAAAACAATAAATTCATTAATTACTTAGAATAATATACCCAGTAGTATTATTCATTATGTCAGTGCAATAGAAGTACTGTAAAACTAGAAATGTTTGCGCATGATTTAATTTGCGAATTTCGTGGATAGGTGCAAAAACGCAAACTTAAATAGTCAGCAAACATAAATAGCTAGATGTAAAATAGGTCCAGGATGGACCAAAATCGCAAAATTAAATAGTCACAAAATAATTTATAGATGAAAATTGCAAAATTTAATAGCCACAAAGTATTCTAGTTTTACATTAGGTATTTTATTGATAGTAAGAATTAAGTTAATACCAGGGTACAATGTTTCAAGCTAGTATTGCTCACTGACAATTTCATTTTAAAATACATGCAAACAAGGTTGCGCTATATAAATATGTATATATTATATTATTATTATTATTAATTATGAAATATGTCTTTTCCACATTATCCCATTCTATTCTTGACTTTCGTCAGAGAATATATATATTTATTAACAAATATTAATGCTAATTTTTCACTAATTTTAGTCTTCAAAAGCAAGTCATTCAAGGTCACAAAAGGGCAAAGGGCGAAAAAATCGATCTCGGTCACACAGGTCACCAGCAAACCATGACCATGACAATCTCCATATGACCAGAAATATATCAGATGTTGAGGTTGATTGATACTTTTATTGCACTGCCTACATTGTGTATATCAATTCACGCTTAAGATTTGAAACAAATAATGTATGGTCCATTTGGTTTTACATGCACCTACCCCTCTTAATACTCCGGCGCAAATTTTGTTTACAGTACGTTTAGTTGTAGTCATATATTTGCCTTCAGATATAAATGTATAGATCTGTAATTAAAGTTCTGTAGCATTGTTTTTCAGCATAATAGTGTTGTCATATGGTACCCTGAGCATAAAGCTACAGGCACAACCGCCAATGCTGACATTTTGGCTGTACATTTTTTTCATGCGGGCAGTGTCTACAAAGACTATTGATGTATCTATGTATTGGATGTAGAGGAAATTTGGATTGTCAAATTTCCGGTACTGTCTTCGTATTGCCCCGATAAACACAATTTAGAGAAACACAGTGGAGAAGCAGTACTGCTGGTTGTGACCTATGCCTAAGCTAAATGTATGTTAGCAGCTGCTCGTTGAAGCACACTTCAGTATTTGAGCACAAATGATAATTTATAATTAAATGTATGATGAGTGTTGTAATCTCCCAGTGTCATACATGTAGCTTCTATGATATTTTCAATGCACCTAGTAGTGGTATAGCTCATAATTATACATGGGCCCCAGCATCATGGCAGGTGGGGTGGTGGTGGTGGTATGTATACTTCTATGATTTTACAAACACTATACCATACACATTACTACCATTTATAATTACCCCCCCCCCCCCATCCCCAGGATGCTGGTGCCCATGTAATTATGTACCGTAAAAATTACAAACCCAATTGTCATTGTTGTATTCCCAGATGGATGCAACCTACATATTTTTGCCTTTTTGTATATTTTCATAGTTAAATCTATTTTTTAAAAGTGTAAAAATGTTTAGTATATTAAATATAATCAAACAACTAAATCATTGGAACTACAAATGTATATAATAATAATTAATTATTTAAGATAAAAGCTTAACAAAAGTACATGTATGTAGATACATTGTACCTAAAATTTCAAAACTTGTCAGGAGAAAGGTTCAATAAGAAAATTAGCTAAGAATAGAGATTCCTTTTTAATGAATAATATACATGTACATGTCTTTTGATTTCTACATCCATGAGGTTGAATGAACTGTGAAGCTGTTTAATCTGACAATGCATTTTTTGACTAGACTTTGATCGCAGAAGAGAGTAAACCCAAGTCCGAGTCACCTCAGTATCTTCTTACTCCCATAGTCTCTCGGAGGAACAGTCGTATTGGTAGCGTTTCAGATGACAGACGGAAAGAGATTGTGAGCAGGAATCGTTTACCATTCATTTCAATGTTGCTATTGGCTATTCCCAAATGTGCATGTTATTCGCTATTCCCAAGTAATAAGCAAATATGCATGTACATGTACTACATGTATCTCCCGGACTATGTGTTTAACTGTATTAACTAATTTTCGGCTTGGTATACATTTTCTTTGTTGTGCACATTCCAGTAAATGAGATACTTTACACTTCAGTGTATAGAACGCTGACAGAATTACTTATTTGATATATCTTTCAGCGTTTGTGGTCATATATATCTGCATTTTTTTTCATTGACTAAAATGTCAAATTCAAATGGTTATTATAGCTTTGCCAGGGTCATATCATCCGAGACGGGTATCTGTGTTGTCAGGACGGGTAAAAAATTTTAGTCACTTGTCCTATGGACGAGTAGTCTCAGTCACCCCAGACATCAATTTCAATTGAATTTACGCATAGAGTTTGTTGATTTAGACGCGTAAAGTTTAGTTAGGACGGGTATATTTCTCAGGATACCCGTCCTTTGGACAAGTATCATTTTTCTTCTATTCGTGGCCCCTGCCTTTCATTGTACACTTTTTGTCTGCATTCTTTTTATCTAATAGTTGAAATAACAAGTCATTTACCAAAAACCAAATCCATTATTGAATTCGCTAGAACAATTGTCACTTTTTGCGAAAATTTCCTACAAATAAAACTTAGTAAAATGTCAAAGTTTTAATGTTTGCTGATTATCACTTTGTAAAGTCCCACCACAAATATCACCACCACAGTCACCATGGTCACAAACATAAAGACCACTCACATAAGGACCATAAGGAACATAGAGACCATCACAAAGACCAGAAGGTATTAATTAGCATTTGTAACAGTGTGACGGAGTGGACTTTGGCTTGGGAGATGTTTAAAAGATCTCAAACAAAGCACAAATCAAGTTCAATTAGTTGCATGATGGTGTTTTTTTTAAATTTAATACTCGCTTGAAAATGCAAGACATGTTTTCCATGCGCTTACCAGATATAGATGTTATGATATATATAGAGATGAATTCAAATGTTTTTAGCTATACATGAGTGCCAAAAAAATCAATTACCGGTATATTGTTTCTATTCTGATTTTTTTATCACCTCATGATATGATGATCAAGAAAATGTGTTCGCATGACAAGTTCCTTAATTGTTTTAGCATGTGCTGCTTGCTGTTATTGCAACGTAATATTTAAATACACAATAGGTAGTAATCTGCATGTCTGAATTTACTTTTTAAAATTACGGGTATATCATCATTATCAAATATCTTCACCAGCTACATGTAACTGATTCAAAATGAAATTTCTTTCATTAATTCAGATCTGATTTTTAGTGAGTGAATAGGTGTGGAAATTATTTATAGTTGATAAAGTAGATTAAAAGTAAAACCATAATTTCTGTGTTTGTTAGAATTATTGAAATCACAACAGCTTATATCCTGTATCCAAATAGCCTACTAATCTCTATTGCCAAAAAACTTAATTTGTGGAAATTTTACGCAGCATGTCACGTTGAACTTTAATTTCCTAACACAATTGACATAAGATTGTTGCCATACAGTTTTTCTTTCACAGAAAATCTAGGAAGTATTTAATGCTATATGGTAATGATTTTGCTCAGGAAGAAGAGACTGTCACATTATCTTTCAATCACAGAATCATTTCTTTGTTTGGACACAGCAATATAGAACTGCTAATTAGAAATGAGTTTCATGAAAAAACATCCTCCGTCCACAATGGACCTTTTTCAGAACAACCTGAACCTCAAACCCATAAACTCAGATTGGTAGACTGTTTGGAAGAAATTATAAACTTTTTATAAAGATTTTAATAGCATCTTATTTTTAATTAAATTTATTTCATTCATCAGAGCAAATTAAAGGAATTTAAGGAGCTCACAAAGGACAATGTGGAGCAATATATAGTCCAGGAAATGAAGGTATAGTCATAAACTGAGGACGTGTTCTGTTATTTCATGTTTAAGTTGGTTTCCTTTTGTTTCATTTTCTATGTGTGCATGACCAAGAGACAATGGGGCCAGTACACATACTGGCAAAGTATTACTGGCATGACCTTTCTGAAAAACAACATTTGCATGTTGTGTTTCAAGTTTTGTGTGCGAGTATACCACTGAGTATGCCTCTGGGAGGCTTTGTATAGTTGTTCCAAGCATACCGGGTAGTTGTTTTACTTGTCAAGTTTTATCAAGAGCTAATTATTTGAATTTTTTCAGAGGGTGAAAGCTCATTCCTGGCTTCAGGGGCGTCTCGCATTATCACAACAGGCTAGTCGATTTGAGCTACCTATGGACATGAAGGAACTGGAGAGTAAGCATTTTTTTTATTGTGTTTTTATGTTAATGTTTCTGTCTGTTTAAGATAATATTTTTGCTATTTAAATTATACTTTGAAAATACATTGTATGCTTTTTAGAAGTTTTCTACTAAAAAGAATAGTTTATATAAATGTGACTTTGAAATATGATTATTTTCATATTCATTGTTTCAAGTATCCCTTTACATTATTTGTGCAGAAATATTTTGTTTAAATCAATTAAATGTATTTAAATCTCTTCCATTTTGAGTTCTTAAAATCATATGTTCATGTATTACAGCCATGACACCTCAGGAATACCTTACAAAATTTTGTGTTGTTACATCACGGAGGGGAACAATGTATCAGAAGGTCTACCAGAAATACAAAAACAAGACCGGTGGTCTTGATAAAAAGGTAAAAGTTTTAATATTTGGTACTGGACCAACAGTATATGATGGACATGTATGGAAGTTACTAATACATTTGTTGGATGGATTTGTATTGTTTTCTATTACCAACTGTAATATAATACGAAATGGCGCAGCATAGATTGAACACTGATATATATGATATGAAATATGCTTGAAGTAGTGTTAGTTCCTGTGGTCTAAGGAATGAAGATATAAAACTTTACAGTGTATTGTGGTTTATTTCTGGTGTATGTGAAGTCTGTATTGTGCACATTGGTTCCCAATATACATATCACTCTATCAGGGACATGCCCCTAAATCCTGCATTCTGGGTGGTTTAGATCCAAATCAACTGTCATGAATACATCCTCTAGCTCCATAAAGTCTTTTGCAATATTGCCCTCTGAAATTATGGCACACTTTCGGCTTCTATTCAAATTTTTACTTTGATATACCGTATCACCATAACAGTTACTCTAACATATAATAAACGTACGTCAACATGGCAGACCATATAAGCACATACCATATTTTATCGATATAATACAGTCTTATTCGTGTCAGAGGCCCATTATGTTTGAAATGAGAAATTTTTCGTTTCAGGAGGAAAATTCAGGGAATTTTAAATGAGTAACCTGGTGGCAACTTTGATTACGATTTCAAATGTTCTTAAAATATACTTGTACTCTGTGAATGTTACATACTGTAAAATAATTATTATGCTTATCATTTTATTAGGATCTTGAAAAGGCACTGAAGGAAGTTTTGACCAACACCATAAAGACTGAGCATGTGCACGAGATCTACGATTTGGTTCAGCTGAAAGACGACGACCGGGTGGACTACACACTCTTTGCAGGCATTGCAGCTTTGGCTGAAAGAATTCTGTATCAGAGATTTTTGTGAGTAAATGCATCACGTGCTGTAGAATTTTATTTTTTTATTTGTGTTAGTACTTTACAATCTGAATGAGAAACTTTTAGAACAGTGTGAAACCAAAATAAAGCAATTTTACAGTATACTTTTATGGTTACAGGACAGAGGATACCAACGACATGAAAGATCATCAGAAGGAGCAAATTGAATGTGCTGATTTCTGTGCATTAGACTGGAAATTTCATGGAGTCCATGTTAATCCTCAAATGAGATTGATATTAGAGAAATTGTGAGTGTAATAATCGAGAATTCCAAATTAACAAAAAAAGTCTTAATTTATATCTGTGAGAAAGGTTTATATGCAGTGAATGGAAGGAATTGCTCGGAACAATTTGCAAAAGATGGCTATGGAAGAGTTAATCTTAACTGATTCTGGAACGAGGTAATGATTTACCTCAAATTGATTCTAAATAAATGGATGCTTTGAATCAATGAAGAAACCAACACCTTATTCTCTAACATAAATTGGGTATGTGAATCAAACCTGTTTGATGTACTTTATTTGCATATTGGTATGATAGGTATGAATAAACTGTTGCATAAAATTATAAATGACAGCATGAAAGGATTGTAATATTTCTGGTGCAGAGCGCTAAAGAATATTTCATGTACAATGTACATTGTACCTACATGTATTAGGTGAAATTCATCAGAATTATTTGTAGGATTTAACTTCGTTTTGCTGATTATAATTTTGAAAATATGTGAACGTATCATGAATCATAATTATCGCACACAACTTTTTGTATTCATTCACCAACATTGGTATGGTTTTTACAAGAGTAGATTAAGATGAAGTTACATAATTAGTTCTATAAAGAAAAATGTATGCATCACAATTATGAAAACGTTTTATATGTGTATGTAGGCTAATGATTAATTAATAATGTTTGAAGATAAAAAAGTTTTAAATATGTGTGAACATCCATAGTTCCACACCCATGTAAAAGCCAGATGAAATTTACCACCATTGACATTCAAATGTATGATAGAATCTAAGTAATATTCCTATAACCACACCTTAAATTTACATTTTTTACAGCTGAAAACCTCTTGGGTGTTTGGATGGTCGTGTAAAATACAAGTGCTACTTTTTTTGGCAGCATAAAACATACTGAGCATATGTTGTACATGTATTGCAGTAAAAATAATGTCAAGTAATATTAATACTAAAGGGCATTAATTGCATTGGTATGTATGCAGCTAAATTTTATAGTCTTTTTATAACATGACTAATTGTTTTAGGCCACTGTTTTTTTTCTTCTGTTTAGATCAGAAAATATTCCAAATCTAATGAGGGCCGGAGGTAAAAAAAAAAAAAGCATTTAAATAAAAACGTTTTGTGGGCTATCTGAAAAATCTAATGAGGGCGATTAAAAAACAAAAACATATCTAGTCTAGGATTCACAGACCAACAACACCATACACACCAACACATGAAACATGTCTATATAACAATATAATTTGGTAGAGTGGCGAAATATGCTTTTTTTTTTTTTTTTTTTATGCGCTAGGTAAAACTAATGAGGGCGATGGTCTAAAACAAAGAAAAAGAACTTAGTGGCCTTAATGTTAGCTATATTTGTGTTTTTTAAATATTTTTGTTATCAAACTAGTCACACAATGTCAAGATGTGTATGGTCAAATGAATTGACTTTTAACATATCTAAATATAGGTCGATGTGCGAGTGTTAAGAGACGTACAAAGAAACAATTTTATTGGTTAAAAGTTGCATGTCACAAAATATTGTAGGATACAAGTACTCCCTAAACATCCATGGAAGGGCCCATGTAATAGCCCATGCTCTAAAAAAAGTTTGTATCAAATATCTGCACTACTGAGATGAAGTAAATACTTGCTCATGTTAATCGTGGTTATTTAGGATAATTAATTTCAGTATATGAATATTTCAAGGAAATGCCTATTTCATAATATATGTATCTAATAGTTGTATATTAATGAGAAAACATGTACAGCTTTTGAAAATTTATCATGTTCATTATTATTTAGTTTTTGTTAATATTTGCAAAAATTCCATATCTGATTTTCTATTACTTTCGCATTCATTTCTTTTTTTCAGAAGAAAAACATACTCAGATTTTTTAAGGTCTTTTGAAATCACTATTTCGCTTTTATATTTCCCAAGAATATGTTATTCATGTCAATTGTAATTGTAAATGTACATATGCAGGATCATTCAAAATTATCATCCGTTTCAATTAGATCGATCACGCACCCTTGTCTTTCTCTGTTAAGATAAAGGATTACATGGAACTCAATTCATTATCACCACAGACTACAAGTACATGTTTTTGCTATATCTACAAACTTTTTCTTTTGTACCTTGTTGTGGACTTCAACTCATGATTGCTACGTGTACATAGAGATTTGTTGACTTGTTTCACAGGAGTCTTGAAACAGAAATAAAAATCATGTACTTGTATCCACAACATTGATCATTTGATTTATTATTTGCGACACCAATTTGTTTTCCATGAAATAATGGACATAATTTTTATGTGGATGTTATTCACATAATTAAAGTTTTAGGACATGTGTACACTTTTTTTTTTTCAAAGTGAAAATACGTTGATAATTTTCATAAAGATCTGAAAATACACTATCACTTGACAATATAAATGTAAACATTTATGAAAAAAAATTTACACATGAACTTAATGCAAAAATTGACCAAGACAAAAAATCCCCAACCAAAATTTATATATACAAACATAAAACCATGTAAAGCATCACCATTAGTAGTTTATAATATATACATAAAACAAAACAATTTGCTTTACCAACAACATTATTCACATAGATTATATGAAATCTATACAGAGAACATTATTGTCAATTTTCATTAAACTAAAATTACACTAATTATGGAATATATGACCTCATACAATACTTTTATTTAACAAATATAATTAGTCTCAACTATGTTATGATTTAGGAATTTTGACAAGTGTGACTAAACCACTACTGGTAGCTCTTCAGAGTCCAGGTTTATTGCAGAAGGACTGCATAGCATACAATAGGCTTAGTACAGTAAGTTACACTCGACTGGTTTAATGTAATCCCCTTGTCACATACTCCAATATTAGGTGTAGTTGTGTTCTGTTTACTGTACTATTGGAGCTATAGGATAAAGGACCGAGTACACTTCAGTATTGGGAAACAGGCATCAGGGCTAAGTTCTCTGCTAAGTGCTTATAGGACAGCATCTTCTTGAGATTGGCAACCCGGTTAGGATCAAAACTGATCCTTTAACTATCAGATACAAAACCAAGGGTGAAGGCCTGGCTAGGCTGAATCCCTAGATTGAAATGTAGTGAGGTTATGGTTCGAGCCAGTTGAATCAGCATGCACGTGAAGCCTCTTGTCATATTTGTATCGGTATTTCATACCAAATAAAGAAAATAAGAAACAAACAAATGCGACTTCTAAAGTTAAATACGATCAATATCGTTTTAAAACAAGCACATATTTCCTAGTTCCATAAAATATTTTAAGATAACAATGGAGCAATATTAAATTGATAAGTACCCTATGGTTGCATTACATTTTATTTTTATTTTCTACTACAAATTATTAATCCAAATACACTTCACTACAAATACTACATTGTGTATCTACTCATGCTGTTGCTGCTGTTGCTGCTGATACATTCTTGTTGCTAATGCTGTGTAAACGCTGTCCATTTGTGCTAATTCCGGCAGAACACGTACTCCAGCCTCCACATCCTGATGCTCGTAACTAGCATCTCTATCGCCCCTGGTGGGCTGATTCATAACCATGGCAACGGCTGCCTCTTGGGCTGCATTCTGGTATCGCTGGTATACACTATTGTTCTCTATTGACACGTTTTGCAAACTTGTATAGTTAGTGTATGGGTTTTCTGAGAATTGTGCTAAAGGTCGTGGCACCTGCTGGCCACTGATTTCATGCTGCTTTTTACTTGATGTAGATGGTGTGTGAATGCTGTCATCTTCTAAGTTGCCAGAATCCATAGATCTGTAACATATTGGCAAAAGGAAATTGATTTTTTTGTATAATGGAAACATCTAAATGTATAAAAATATCTAACTTAAATACCTTGTTCAATCCAAATAAATACCAGTAATGAGTATAATCATAAAAAAAACGATACCTGTTTATGGAATCTGCTTCACTATCATCTTTGGAATTCTGAGTGTGGATAAAGACACGGGTTTCATCAGTCACTTTTCTCTTACGGCCAAAATCTGTCCTTATTTTAGGCACAAAGTATCCTTTAGGAGATCTATATTAAGAAAAATATTTTAATGTTCAATTCAGCATGGTTATGAAAAGAGCATAATAATAAAAATGACAAAAATAGAAGGGTACTCATTGGAGTACAAAGTAACAGTACCTTTGAGCATCTATATCACTACTTTTGGTTGAGAATTACTTAGTCTTTTATAAATACAACAGGATTACACCTTGCATTCCCTTTAAGACTGGTCAATGATTACATTTCTCAGTAGGTGGATTAACACGGTAATTATTTTTTCAAGAGATGTCGGCACTAATTATTAAGAACATCACCACGCCCCTCTAGGGTGACATTCTTCCGTTTATCCCCAGTCTTCCTCCCAAATCGGTTGATTTTGAACTCAAATGCCCTGGGTGCTTGATTGAGCGGGAATGGTAATTTCATATGAGGATAAGTAATTGATCATTTCTTATCTATATGGACAACATCTATATTTTTAGAAAAAAATATTTTTTGTTCATGGGACATTCAAAATAAACCATTTGAGACACATGGGTTAACATGATGGATACGTTTTAAGTAATACTAGATGCATTTACCCTTTGAGGTTCAATGTACCAAGATGTACATGCTAGCATTAAGAAATGTAAACAATCAAAAAACTTATCAATATTCTACATAACCAAAGGTGGTATAAGTACAAAAAATGTCCAGTCTTGTCAAGGGGTCATTCTTGGAGAGCTCAGAAAGTTTGGGTAGTCTTTTTCAAAATGTCGAGCATGGGTGCAGGCCCTTATCTCATTCCTGGTTGAAGGCAAAACATTAACAGTAGGCCTAGTCCCTGTGCCAACTTAATAAAGCTGTCGCTGTGCCTAATGATAAACGATCTATTACAATTATATCACTTTTGAAAAGGAAATTATAGTTCCACTCACTTAGGTAAATGTTCAGGTCCATGTGTTTCACGTATGTGCAAATCAAGTTTGTGTTTCTTTACAGTAGCAAAAGCACACAACTTGCAAGGAAATGGTTTGATGCCTGTATGTTTGTAGCTGTGCGCAAGTAGGTTCTTTTTGTCTCCATAAGCTGCATCACATTGGTCACACTTATAGGGCTTTTGACCTGCAATTGAATGGATCAAAATAAACGAACCTACATGTTTTTGAACATAAACATACTGAAATTTCTTACTGGGTGATGAACTTCCATGATGAGCTAAAAACACATACAAAACTCTTCAAGAGCGTTATGTTCACAGGACAGTCATAGCAATTTGCTAAAGCTGTATTTCTGTACATTATATTTTTCCAGAAACTTAACACCAGGCTACCAGCTGAGTTACAATATTTACCTGTATGATTACGCTGGTGCCTCACAAGTGCACTCTTGTTGGTGTATGCGTTGTCACAGAAGTTGCACTTGTATGGAGTTTCTCCTGTGTGGCCACGCATGTGGATCTTCAAAGTTCCCTGATACACACAAATCAGCATTCAATAGGGAGCAAACATGAATGGAGCAGGAGGGAGGTCATTTTTGGTAGAGTGGTCAATTTTGAAAGACTACCAGAGGGTGGGTGTTTAACTTTAATACATTGTTATAGGGAGGGGCAAAATATTATTGCGGTAAAATGGCAATAATTTATGCCTTTTTCCCATCAATTAATTCAATTTAAATATCCACGTATTTCTCTAAATGACTGATTGCAATGACATAAACCCATTGATGAAACTAATACTATTCCGTTGATTCTGCTTGCCTATTGAATACTATAAATCCAATTAATTTTATGTGCCATTTAATTTGCGGGGAGTATGGATGATGGATGCATTCAGTATTGTAACTTATTTGAGAAGTGTTAGATTTGGTTAAAGAGAGGACACTTAATTTTCATACTATATGAAAACCAAACCATAAGATAAAACCATGTGATTCAAAACTCAGTCTCTGTTAAATATTACATATGTTCAAATATCTATTGCTTCAGCACCAGTCCTGAAACAATATGTTGATCCAGGCATTTTAAATTAAATTTGTGTTCCTATTTAAGACTTAATTGTTAAAATAGCCAATTCATTCTTCTTGACTCTGATCATATTTTTTACATGTACCGCACATTTGTAAGGTGTCAATCATAACCAGTCCCTTACAATGTAAGTGCTTTAGTTCACTACTAACCCTAAAAAATCTTAGTCAATTTTTTAAATAAATAAAAAACTCTTCCTACCTTGTCGTTAGTGTCAAAATCACACATTGGACACTTGTGAGGCCGCTCTCCTGAGTGACGCAACATATGAAAGTTGAAATCTGTTGGGTAGTAAGTCTCATATCCACATAGTTCACACATGAACTGCTTTGAAACCTTGTTCCCTTCGAAGTCTATTCCATGAAGACGCAGCATATGCGATTTCATTGCTCCTTTGAATTTAGATCTGAAAGTTTAGAAAAATAAAAGGTATCTTTATTATAACGCTTTAATGAAAACAATTTTACTAATCAGGAATACAACACGAAAAGTCCTTATAATTACAGCATCACATAATTTGCCACACATGTAAATATTTCAGAACTGGTTAATAAGTCTAACTTACGTATAGTCACACTCTTTACAGTGGAGATCTGGCCCTGTGTGGATTAACATGTGCAGTTTGATGGACCTCACCCCATGTAACTCTTTTCCACAAATGTCACATATCACCGAGTCTCGCTCTTCCCTAAAATGTATCACCAAATAGTACATTGTATAGCAAAGGTAATCATAATTGGATCATTCTCTTGTAATATGAAGAACTATTCTGACATCCTACTTCTCATTTAATAAACGTTAACCTATGCGGGCAAAACCCATAGCAACGTACGGCAGCTGTCACATACGACCATCACATACGACAAGGTTTCTACCTTTATTTTTACGTTTATGTTTGGCTGTGTTCATGTAGATCTACTGCTTTGTATAGTGACGTAAAATTAATACTGTGAAAACAAAACCAGTAGTCTATACAGCTCATTTCAGTATGTATTCTGACATAAATATTATGAATTTTTAAAGAAATCAAGTGTTAGTGTGCTAATTCCAGAGCCGTATGGCAGCGGCACGTCAACTAATATGATCCGTCACTGTGGGTTTATAATTGCCGTAAGGCAGATCCGTTGCTGTGGGTTTTTCCCCTACATGATTCTCCAGTTACAAAACAGCCAAGCTGATAATAAATTTCTAAGCAATTAAAGTTTATTCTACATTTTCACAATCACCAAACAAATATAAATTCACGCTTTATAAACACAACGGTCTAAAATTACCAAGACTTCTGTTCACTCACATGGGTAAATGTCTGACTTTGTGCATCTCGAGTGTTTTGTTGCTGTATGCACGGTAGCTGCAGCCCGGATGATCGCATGCAAACGGCCGCTTGTTCTTATGTATGGTGTCCACATGGCGCCTAAGTCGATCACGGTCCAAGAAGCGCTGCTCACACCCTGGCTCGGTGCATGCGTGTGGCTTCTCACCTGACATATTTCACATGTTTAGATTTAGGAAAGATATCATTGTACACATTCACAACTCTATCTGCATTGCATACACCTACATGTAGTTCAAGTATTCATCAAGAAAGGATTGTTACGTTACAATATCTAATTAATTTCTCTCCAAAAGTTTGATCATATTTTTATATCTTACATTTGGACATAGGTGGTTACTTGTGGGTTCATTATTCAACTTATTGAAGATAATCCCTCATTGTTATATTAACGAAATAAGAAAAAATGGTTATTGATTTTTCTTGTAACGTAAGACTACTCATCAAAGTTTTCCCACTGAAAGAGGCAACTTAACTCACTGGGAGATATTGTAACACTGGAATATTGTACAGCGTAAAAGAGATCCTTGTAGACCGACTATGGGCTCATCAGCATCAACAGTGTTGCTGGCTGCTGACCATGTACGTCACCTGATACAAGCTGAAGAGGGTTTGCGAAGGATCTCCTTGCCTGAGTCACTGGTCAGAACATAAAAGATTCATCTTCAAAGACTTTGAAAACAGAACTAAAACTTTAGTTAGTGACCCAGGGGAAACACCTAATGAGATTTCGCATGTCAAGGTTTTATTTTTGAATGGGGAGATGGGCTTTACGGATTCCCAACAAAACAAAAGTGAGAGAAAGGGACCCTGTCACACACCAGAAGACTGTAAAATACACAGTGTGCCTTCACAATTTCAGTGGCATAACAGAGAGGGTACAGAGAATTTTTCAAATCCTTGTTGGTCGGACCCAACGACAAATCAAAGAAAGAGGCGATGTGTGGGGTGATCTAGCAACTTGAATGCACCAACTGTAGTTCAAAATAAGAGGGTGAGACAGCCCGAGTATTGGACATGCGTTTCAACGAATATACTGAAGGGAAACATCCTAATATTGTTCAGAGACTTAACAGTTGTTTAGATTAGATGACATGAAGATCCTGGGCAAAAGTAGCTGAAGGACCTGAGGAGAAAGATAAGAGGCTATCCACATCTACAACGAAAGGCTAGATAGTGTGGTACCATATGATATGTAGCAGTCAATTGCAACACAGGCAAGGAGATCACAGCAAACCTTCTCCAAATTGTATCACAAGACCTACATGTTCATGGTTGCGCCTACTGAGGGTCAGCTGTCAGAAAACTGTTGATGCTGATGAGACATTCAGTGTTCTGCAAAGCAGCAGCGCCTTGGCGTCAATGACGCTAAAAAATCTTGAATGGCGCAAATAAAATATGCAAATGGGGTCAGCTGGCGCAACCTTTGCTAGCTGTAGACAAAAATCAATACAACTCTAGTCTAGACTTTCAAGGTTGACAGCTACCACTTTTTCATTGCTTACTACTGCATATGATAAACAGACACATTATGCCGATGACCTGATTTGACCACAACTCAATGACATGCTGAGTGTTATGCTGCACCTATTGACCAGACATGCTTAGGGGTATAGCTGTGATCTAGGGCAGGGTTTAATGTTAAGAAAGATATCATTTACTGACCCATCATTGCATACAAATTGGATTGGCATCCTAGGCCTAGGTTGATTTCCGTAGAATATTAATTTATACAGTTAAATAGCCTGGAATAAATCAGTGGGAAGGTATTACTTGAATATTTAAAAGTAAAAAGCAGAAAAGAATTGTCAGTCTAGTGTTGATACATTAATTATGTTCTCTTTAAAATCACTGTATTCATGAAACTTTTATTTACTTGATGTTTATGATAGTAATATAACTAATCCTGTTGCTTCACTTACTTTTGTCATTTTATTTAGGTTATGTTCAAATTATCCCTGATTCCCCCTTGTTTCACAGAAATTCCAACTACTTTTTTGAAAATCCCACCTATTTTTTCAAAACAGTGGGGAATTTCCCCCAGACTTTCATGATTTTAGAATAGACACTGAATTCATAGAATCATGCCATACTGAACAACGTTTTTCAACCAATGACAGTAACATCATATATGTGAAGTCTGTTTATAAATTAATTGATATTTAAAACAAAAATTGATATTACAGGTGTAAAAGTTCAATTTTCAAGAATAGTTTTTTACTCATGTGTTTAAAGAATGTTTATGAATTTATTTGGTATTCATAGAACTCATCACACATTTAGTTTTACATGAAAATTTGAATACAGGAAAAACCTAATTAATGTTTCAAAACAGGCAAAATGAATTTCCAAATTCTGAAATGACCCTACCATTTTTCATCATTGGGGCCATTTGTCCCCACCATATTCAATCCTGGGCAGAACACTGGACATTATTGAAAGGTCTGCTTGGCTCTGAGAAAAGAATGCTTTAGAGCATATTAATATGTTATCAATTAAATGAGAATGAAGGACTTTACCTGTGTGCAGCTTCATGTGTCTACTTAAGTGCTTTGGATCTTTGAAAGTCGCACTGCAAACTACACACACATATGGTCTGGCATCTACAGAATGATAAAATAGATAAATTAGGGGAAAATTACTAAAAACAAGTAAAATGCATCTTTATATTGTTCAAAATGTATGCATATAAAATAATAGAAAGCACATTTAGAAAGAGGAATTTTAAGTAAAGGTTTACATTATACTTTACTTGTTAGGCATCCAACAAACCTGAGTGTGTACGCAGATGAGCCTTTAGGTGCTTGCTCTGCTTGAACGTCTTGTCACACATATCACAATGGTATGGTCGCACCTCCTCCTCATGCTCACTAGTTATGTGCTTGGCAAATACCTGTAATGAAAAACAAACAAAACCTAGTGTATACATATATGTTCATCGAGTAAGCTAAAGGTTATATCTTTAAACTGAAAATGTTCGCTTAACTTAATGTTAAGACATCTCTTTAAATTGAACCTGGGGCATAAAATATATTTGAAATCCCTTGTAATTCAAAAAAGTAATTAAGATATCTGATGAGCCCCAGCATTGTTAGATAGTGGTGGGAGTGGGGTATATATATATACTTTTACTATACAAAAACCATTATTATTCATATAATAATTCTTATATTATGTAAGAATGACGTTTGTATAATAAATAAGCATATATACAAAAATATAGTCAGACCCGCTTAACTTGAAGTGGAAGGGAATCGAGTGATGACCTTGAGTTATCAGAACTTCGAGTAATTAGAAAGGATGAGTGAGACACCTTAAATGGGTGATAATGGACGAATTCAAATAGAATTGTGTTCTTATTCATGTTAATCACACAAAAAATAGAATCATTGAATGTTATTTTCAGGACTTTTATTTACAATTTAATTGGAAAATTGCCATATTACAATGAACCTAAACAACTTACGTTTTTATTCACATATATAAAGCATCAAGTTCAAATCTAAAAGAGAACTGCTACTTTCTAAGCAGTCATATGGTAGCGCCAAAACAATATTCAACCAATCACAGCTTGTGTCATAGGCAAACACATGTCATATGGGCTGGTAACCTCTGAGTAGTAAGTATTATATACTTTCGAAGGTTGAGCACCATTTCACAGTTAAATGATAATTACATAAACTAGCCCCCCCCCCCCTCTCCTACGGAGACATAACGCACGCAGCAACAGAGAAACATAACGCATGCAGCAACAATGTGATGGCGAAACCGGAAGTGAGTCGTAAAAAAAAAGCATCATTTGTACCCGAACGGTGATGGTAAGTCAGTTTTCTCGTCAACACTGATGAAAGCAAGCGCACGAAGAACAAATAAACCCGTAAAAGGTGATTTCCCATAAAGTGCAACACTCAAAATGCGTGAAACGAACCATGGCCCCGCCCCTCTTTGCGTAATTATATACAATAATATACATAAACAATGAACGCGGGTTGATGTTGGTTGGCCTGGCCGGGAATTGATTTTTTTGCTCAGCATAAGCGAGTTTATGAAGTTAAAGAGTTCGAAATAACTAGGCGTATTTTACTTAGAATCAATGTTAAGTTTGGAGGGAAATTGAAATGAGTTCTACTTACAAACATGTAAGCTGGTGCTCGAGTTAAGCGAGATTGAGTAAAATGGGTTGGACTGTATATTGCCACCATTCATCTAATAATCCTGGGCCCGATGAAATACAAGGGGTGGGGCAAAGTTTCAAACCTCCGTTCGTCTACCTTTACCTTCGAAGTTTAGTCTCACAGCCAAACCTTCGAGATCACCCTTATTTCCCTTTTTCGCCCTTGTACAAGATCAAATGGTGATTGTAAGCCGTAACAGTTAGTATGTTACATAATCAAAGGAGTGACTTTAAAACTTATTTACCCAGCATGTTGGGGTTGTTTGATGCTGTGAGTGGTTAGGGAATACTGTTTAACATGGAGTTGTTACATAACTCAGAATTTACATGATTACTATGAACAGAGCCATAATTTACATTAGACATAGTTTGCTTGCCTTCAATAATGTTAATGGAGTACTTAGCATAGAAGGCTCAATGCAATCCTAAGCAATACGTTCCAATTTCCTAAATAACTTTTATTACCGACTGGGTGTTGAAAGTTCATAATTGGCTTAAGTCTCATCTCGATGAAATACCTTGTACTTTGGAGAATTAAAAGAGCAGAATGTGCATTGGTAAGTTCCATCTTCCAACAGGCAGTGCTTAAATCTTTCAATAGTCTTTGGAGATTTCTGGTTCTCGCCAAGTTCACCTAGATAGTTTTTTCAAACATAAACATTCCAAGGAAAGAGTATGCAGTATTTAAAATGTCATTATTAAAAAAAGCATTCAAATTAAGTTTCCTATGCAATTTTCTGATAGAACGTAAAATTGTAAATGTGCAAGTTTGACCTTTATGCATTGTTTGAACAACATTTACATCATGCAATTGTTATACCAATTTTACAATAACTATCTGGATAATAGGGCATTGATCAAATTAATTCAAACTAGAAATGGAAATGAAATAATGATCACCATCACTCTCTTTCTTCTTGGTCTGCGCCTTAGCCTTAGGAGTGACCGTTCCTTTAGTTTTGGTGGGCATATTTGTGTCACTTTTACGGGGTCTTCCACGTTTTCTTTTTACTGGTGGAACAAATTCAATATTTTGAGGCTCATGATCATGATCCTCCTCCTCTCCATGGATATCAAAATCATCATTGCTTTGGTTTATTTCTTTCTTAATAAACACTGATTGATCTTCATCAATGATGGATGTCTCTTTATTTCTCTCACTTTGGGGTGTTTTTCTTTTGGACCGTCTCATTTCCTGAATAGAAAACAGAAGCAATACTGAAATTCCCTCATAGAAGCCAAATACAAACGAGTTGAGTTATATCCTCTTGTGTGTATTACCTATACTCTAATACCAATACATAGTTATGAAACAATTTGTAAATGAAATCACATAAACATACTTATTGACAAAAATAATTCTAACCATGATTTCAGATTTTGGCCCCCTTCAGTATTCGGCCCCTCTACATTTTATTATTCTGACACTGCAGTTATGGCTTAAATCTTCACAATAATGCAACTGAAGCTGATAAATGGCACAATTACACACCAATACCAGCATCTGTCATGTTTTTAATACAAAAAAAATCATAGCATAATGTTCTCATGCCATATGGACATTGATCCATGGATTCAGTCATTGTTAAGACACACAGGCCTCTATATAGATAATATTCTATATAGTGTCAGGGGTGTGTAAGAGAGGAATATGAATTAAGGGTTGGTGTCTTCCATAGTATATAAAACTGTAGCAAAAACGATTTTTTTCAACGAAGTCGCACAAATTCTTAGTATCACAGCAAAACAAGAGCGAATGCTTTGCTCTGGAAGTTCATCGATGTTCGAAATATGTTGAAATTATAAGGATTTTAGTACATTTTAGTTGGACCTGTAACTTAAACCTAAAGTGCCGAAAACTGGAACGGACATTTCTGTGAAAATGTCATTGTATGGCATCAAGGAAAAGTTTATGTGAGGATATGTTTCTATATATGTGTAGAGCTGTCGTTGGCAAATTATATTGGAACTTACTTTTGTTATTTTAATGTGAAAATAAGTAGAGTTTTCGATACAGGGGCCGGATTCTGAGAGGGCCAAAAACGGTTTACATCACTCTACATGTAATAAAGTGATTTCTCCCATACTTTAATTCATATGTAAAAAATGTCAAAATGAAATAAAATGAAAGTATACCTGTGAAACATTACTCAAGTCTGGTTCATCTTCATCAAAATCTTTGGTATCATCGTCATCAGTAAAATAGTCTGGCCTTTCATATTTCTCATAAACACTTGCAACAAGTTCTTGACTGGAAATTTTTGGAACTATATCTGAAGCAGGGATGTAATTTGCTCCTGTTTCCACTACAGACGGCTCATATGCCCAAATTTTATCTAATAATTGAAATATTGTTTTTCCTGTATCATTTTCAATAGCGTTTATATCATTATCTACTTCGGATTTGATGTATTTCTCCAAAACTATGTCTTGATTTACTTTTTCCACATAACTTTCAATAAAATACTTTGCTGCATCCATTTGGAGTTTCATAGCACCTATGTATATCTCTTTACAGTAAGTCATATCTTCAAATTGACCATGATACATAAAGTAAACAAGATTTTTCAATATTACAGGTGCTATATTATATAAATCCAAGTCTATCGTAGTCATGGCTTGTTCATCCATCATGGAATTGAGAAGTTTGGTTGCAAGCAGCTTACTAAATGACATAAGGACGATTCTATGTGCCATAACTGTTTCTCCTACAACAAACAAAACCTCATTGACTTTATAAATTGTGCCTAGTAGTTAGAATATTTAATAATGTTTAGCGACACAGCTACCCACTTAACCCGATCCACCCGAAATTGAGATATTTATCACTGAACATTTGACAAGAGTGATAAATTGTGATGTCCCATAGGTGTGAGACACCTGTTGGACCACTAGTCATTGACTCAGGTGGCATTCCTTTGGTCTGTCTCTCTTGTCAAAGGTTCCACATTGAGGGTTTGAATTATACAGCAGCAATTTCTAAACCATCAATTCATTACATGATGTTGTTGTGACATCATCATTAGATTCTTCTGGCCGAAGGATATGTGACATAACTCATGATGAGAGTTGAATCTTTGTATATATTTTGAAAAACCATGAGTCTTTGAAGGTTCTTTGTTATTATAGCTATCGAAAAAGCCTTTAGTATCTTGCACAGCAGCGAACCTCACGCAGCTTCTGTCCAAATATCTTTGCTACACCCCCGTTGATATTACATCAACATCACAATACAAAGAAATGGTTGAGAAAGATCTTCTGTATGATCTAATACATTAATTGTGAGATAAAGCCATCTTTATTTAGACTTACTGACAGGGTTCGCATTTTGCCCTGGTTTTTTCAAAAAACCCAGCCCGCCCGGGTTTTAATGGGTAAAAGTGGGTTTTAATGGGTAAAAGTGGGCAAAAGTGGGGAAAACTAGGGGAATTCTTAAGAAACCTGGGCAAAAGGTAATGGAAAATGCTAATAATCACTATTTTTTAATAGAATAGATATATTAAGTAATATTGTGAATTTATCAATGTAAACAAACAGTAAAAAAAATTCTCCTTTTCATGCTTTTGAGAAATAGTGAGCACTTCTCTACTTGTATAAAAGACCAACCAAGTATTATCTGCTATCATTTCTAAGTTAAAATCTTAAATATTAAAGATATAATGCTAAAAAAATGACTTTTACCCACTTTTACCCGCCCCATTTTGCCCAATCCATTAAAACCCGGGTTAAAGTGGGCGGGTTTTTTGGGGGCGGGCGGGTAGTTGCGAACCCTGCTTACTGAACATTTTTGACAATACAGTAATTTACTAAATTCAAATGTAACATGACAATAATATTTATGGTTTAATAGACATTTCACGAAAAATACAAACATAAGAAAATACTAATAATACAAGCGAATAACCATTGTACAAATCTAAATAAAAAATACTGTATGTAGATGTGTACGCCGCCACTTCAACATATGTCAGCAGGTCAATCCGTGACGTAACAAAAATGTATGTGTGATGACCTGCTAATGTATGTCAAAGTGGTGGCGCGCGCATCTATATTCTTGTTTACCGTTGCACTGAAGACATACATCACATAAGACTTGATGATTTTTGAGAATTTGGACACATTGTAACAAATGGTAACTGTGATCCATGCTGTCCAAATGACTGAAATAAACGTAAAGAATTAGTTCTGCATATAGTAGATATAAAAGATAACAAGGTTTTACATGCTTTACATTACATCTTTAATGCTATGAATTTTCTTTTTACACTATGAGAATGGGAAAAACAATTGTTTTCGTGTTAGATGCAGTCGCCAGAGTCTCGACATACGTCAGTCTTGTCACATGTACATTTTAGTGACATGACGAGACTCTGAGGTATGTCGAAACTCTAGCGACAGCATCTAGGAATATTATTTGGTACTTATTTGGATGCTATTTTTTTAAATAAAAACATTCATGATGGCTGATACATATGGGGTGTGTAGTATATGATGGGGGCAGTACATAGAGAAATCAATGCTTCTTTGACGGACGGTGGAGGCTCAACATAGAATAGCTAAATGTAAATATTTACTGTTTATTGTTTGCCCCTTACACCACAGGAGCAATTCAGACAATGATCTATCCTTGTTTGATTACTAGTATTCGGAGCCTAAACCTCGTACAAGGTTTAGGCTCCGCATCAATCAAACAAACATAGATCAGTGTCTATATTGCTCCTGTGGCTTACACATGCATAGACTATAATCTATACTCTAGTCTCTATAAATTGCTGATGTCGTCTATATAGACAGAGGGCCCAACTTCAAACCATAGCCGGGGTTCCACGACAGCTTAATTGGTCAGTGGAAGAATCTGTATAATGAGTACTGAGAGCCATGTATTGAGAAACAGTATTGAGAGTCACCTTACTACCAATTAAATCATCCAGTGCCCTATAGTCATTCAGTTCTCAGTAGTTGTACTTCAGTGGTTAGAGCATACGACCTGAAAACGTGATTTGCATATGACATACTCTGTCGCAAGTTGGCGCCCCGGCCATGGCAGACTTATTGTTGCCAAAACCGTTACGTCGTACGTCTGCCACTGCATTGCTGATCTCCACCAAGCGTGTCGCCTCAGTCTAGTGTATATTACTAGTGACGTCGGTGGCAACCCCAAGAGTGAGGTTCAGAACAGACAGCCTCGTTAAAGGGCGTGCCCCGTGTAGAGGACAGTCTGAGTCACCTCTCTGCACATGAATTGAAAGAACTCACCTAGTTTGAAAACAATATCTAGTGTGATACCTCCACCTCCGAGGCTCAGTTGGCTACCTAGCCTGCCTCTGGAGGTCCATGTACCAACACCACGTGGCCTCTCTGCTATAATGATCAAAAGTTAATAGCTGCAGAGTATCCATAGATCTACAAAATCTGTAAATATCGAGAAAGTCCTCTCCCAAAATTATAAATAGGTTGCCCAAAACTTCAAAAATGTCGTAGCTATACATTTTCTATTTTCATGAAAATGTTACCTTAATATAGTATACATATTTGCATCATTAAATTCACATCTTACCCCGTCAAATTCCAAGCAAAGTGCGTCAATCTTTATAAACAAAATTAGTTTGGTTTCTTTTTTATGGAAATCTTAAATTATCGCTCAACACCGTAATTTAACTTCAGTTGCACATTTTGGAGAGTGCCGCTTTTAGCCATCGTTTATCACAACACACATAAAGTCACAGTTCTCAGGGGGCTTATTATTTTGCAGAAAGGATCAGAAGTCAAGTCAAGTCAAGTAATATTTATTTAAAAGTCGGTACATTATAACAAATAACATAAGCTCTACAGAGCTTTTAAAACCGACAATACAGACATATACAATTACACATTATAGACTAAAATAAATTTATATAGATATTAGTTATTTACAAAATGAACATTTACAACTATCACCTTCCCACTTTCCAATAGCACCCCTAAACTCATTTAATGACATTGACACTCTAAAATCATTTGGAAGTTTGTTCCAAATTTTTGGCGCAGCATAGCGCAGTTAGTGCAAGCCATACTTTGTTGTTCTTATTCTTGGCACTTCTAACAAATTCTTGTATCTAAAAGTGTATTTTATGTTCTTAACATGTAAATAAATAGGTGATTGTTTATTAATAATTTTAAAAACCTGTATGGCAAGATAACGCATCCTTCTAATTTTAAGTGAAGGCATTTTACATTTTTCTAACAGTTTTTCATAACTACTATTTTCATCTTCATATATAAAACGTAACGCTCTCTCTTGTATAGATTCAAGCTTTTTTGTATTGTTCTCACCACAAAAATACCAAACTAAAGGACAGTAATTTAAATTTGATAAAATAAAAGAGTAGTAAAAAGTTAATTTACCAAGTCTATTCAAATGACCACTAATTCTTTTCAAGACATTTAACTGCATTGAAGCCTTTTTACAGATACTAGAGATGTGAGAATCAAAATTTAACATGAAGTCAAAAGTAACACCTAGAAGCTGAACTTCCTCATCACATTTTACTATATTGCCATTTATGTTAAAAGAGATATTTTGATCGTTTTTTTTACCAATAGCAATAGCCTGAAACTTATCTGGATTTGCCTGCATTTGATTGTCACTAAACCATTTTAATAAAATTTCACTCTCTTCCTCCATAACTTTAGTTAGATTTTCAATACTATTATCAGAGTATGTCAAAGTGTTATCATCTGCATAATTATATAAGCAGCCTTTTAAAATAAGACAAAAGATGTCATTTATAAAAATATTAAATAGAACAGGTCCCAATATAGATCCTTGCGGTACTCCTTTGTAAATTTCTAAGAATGAACTACGTACACTTCCTATCTTGACACATTGTTTTCTGTTACTAAGATAACTTTCAAAAAGTTTAAGAGCACTTTCAGATATACCATACGTTTTAAGTTTCAATAGTAATAAATCGTGCGGTAGACAATCAAATGCTTTAGCCAGATCCATGAGGATAGCCGCAACAAATTTCTTATCATCTACACATTTACGCCAGTCCTCGAGTATTCTTATCAGTCAGTGTATCTTGACAACTATATCCATTTCTAAATGCTGACAACATTATATTGAAACACTTATAAAAAATTCAATAGTTTGTACATGCACAGCTCTCTCAAAAATTTTTGATATTGCTGGTAACACACTAACAGGTCTATAATTACCTTCGCATAAATTGCTATTTTTCTTATGTACAGGTACAACTTGTGCTACCTTTAAATTTTCAAGAAAAACAGAAGCTTCTAAAGATTTGTTAATTAAAATAGTGATCGGTTTTGTCACTATATGTTTAGCCAATTTGAGTATTTTAGGTGATATCTGATCAAAGCCTGTTGCCTTTTTTGCACTCAAGTTACTTATTTGCTTACTAACAAAATCTTCCTGTATATGTTTGAAAACAAGTTGCTCATCCTGAGAGATCTTATTCATTTCCCTTATAAATACAATACTTGGATGATTTTCATCAACATAAATCGAGTCTTTCCCAATATCTTTAGCAACATTTATAAAGAAATTTTTAAAAATATCACTGATCTTATTCTGGTCCTAGATAAGACTCTCATTTTCTTTTAAAATGATATCAGTTTCAAAATCACTCTCCTTGTTTGTTAAAAATGGCTTAATGGTCGTCCAAAAATCCTTACTCTTAGGGCCTCCAATATATATCTTTCTATAGAATAATTTTTACAGACTCTCTTTTTATTTTTGTTACCACATTTCTCTGTTTTCTAAACATTTCCCAAGTTTCGGAATTTTTATGTTGCTTGTATTTATTATGCAACATACGTTTTTTGTACACTGCTTTCTTGAGTTTACTATTCATAAAAGGAGCAGGATTTCGCACCAGTTTTCTTTGCTTTACAGGAACATGCTTATTATATATATATCAAGAAATTTCTCATTAAACTCATCATAAGCTTTATTTGCATTTATATTATCATCTATATTATCAAGGTGTGCATTTCCTAAATCTTCAATAAAATTTTCATAATTGAAATTCTAATAGCTTCTATATGTTTTCTTAGCTTTCCCTCTTGGTGGCATTTCAGCTTTAAACTGTACCGCTACTACTTTATGTATATCACTAACACCACAGTCAAAATTACAAATGTTTGCACAAAAATCGGGTTCATTTGTTAAGATTACATCTACCAAGCAGGGGTTACATCCCTTAGCAAAACATGTAGGCTCTTTTACCAAGTTTGTCAGATCAAAAACATCCTATAAACTTCTAAGAGTGTTACTTTTCTCCTCTACCAACAATCAAAATTTAAATTGATAATTGTACTTCAAAGCACAGTCACTATTTGTTTATATCTAGAATCTAGAGACATCCCGCCTAACACAGTAAGATTGGGGTGTGTGTCTCTAGATTGAAATAGATGGAGTGAAACGAAAGTCAGTGTTGCATGTAAAGGTAATTTTGAAGATCGTGGACTCGAACTCACGGTCTCCCCGTCCATGGTCTCCCGTCCATGATTCAGACCGGTCATATGTCATGGTCGGTTGCTCTACCAACTGAGCTAATCTCCCGGGACGAAGTAGACAAGTTTCTTGACTTGCCTATATGCTGCCACGTCGCGACGCCGACTGTCTGACATATCAGGCTATTTATAGCCTAAGTAGCCTTCCAGCCTCGAGCGCACGATGCCACACTGACTTCGCGTTGGGCATGTTGTGATCAACGTAGGATGCATTGTGTCTCTGAACCACTTTCTTTACAGATTCCCCCAACTCCCTTCTCTACAACCAGGCCACAAGACCGGCGACGATCTCACTTTCACAACAGCCCCTTATAACCATCGGGTACCGTATTCAAGTTATCTCCCAAGGGATCCGGGCACTATCCAGAGTCGCCATCACCTCGCTACTAGCTGCTTGGAGAATGATCTATGGAGTTTCTATACTACGTCAGTGTTCCAGGGACACAGGGTTATCAGATCAGGAATTCTCCCTGACTTGCGTAGTCCCATAGTCAGCTTTCGGTGACCGAGGGACCTGTAAGAATTCACAGATCTAACTTTCCCATCGTCCAGATCACACGTACCCAACTATCTGAGTTCGAAATTCCCGAGCAGTAGTCCCCTCCCCCAGTGTCTTGCACACGGGGCCAGCCCACTGGACTAATGGACAATTTCACAGGGCAACTACCAGGTGGCTTCACCTGAAGCACCCGGGTCCTTGTCTTCCACCAATTGAAAAGAAAGTCAGTGTTGCATGTAAAGGTAATTTGGAAGATCGTGGACTCAAACTCATGGTCTCCCGTCTATGATTCAGACCGGTCATATATCATGGGCGGTTGCTCTACCAACTGAGTTAATCTCCCGGGACGAAGTAGACAAGTCTCTTGACTTGCCTATATGCTGCCACGTCGCGCCGCCGGCTGTCTGACACATCAGGCTGTTTATAGCCTAAGTAGCCTTCCAGCCTCGAGCGCACGATGCCACACTGACTTCGCGTTGGGCATGTTGTGATCAACGTAGGATGCAGTGTGTCTCTGAACCACTTTCTCTACAGGAGCAAAAGACTTGAGGAAAACTAGTCTCAACAACATGTGAAGATCTCTACTTAATTTTGAAGCTTCCTTCTGTTCTAAGGAAAATCTTATTATTAGTGACCTTATTCACCTAAAAAACACAAATCCTTATACCTTCTTTGATTCACAAGGAAACGCATCATGGTTAGATCATATCATTACTACCACACACAGTCACTCCATGATTGAAAACATTAACATTGACTAGTCTACGGTAAAATATCTTCCGACCAGCTTCCCGTTACTTCTGTAATAAACATGGAGCTTGTTCACAAAATTAGCAAACATTCTATGAAACTGTGGCCTAAGATAAGATGGGATATGGTTACCAAAGAAAATAATGCTGTATATGCTGCTAATTCAGAGAACAACCTTTCAAAGTTTTTTCTGAATCATGATTTAATACTATGTGTTGATGTAACGTGTAAAGATCCCACACATTTGGGAGCTATTGATCGTATGTATGAAGAAATTATTGATGCCTTACAGACAAGTAGTGCTTTTCTCCAAAAAGGCTCTCAAGGCCATCATAAACACCACCAAATCCCTGGTTGGAATGATTTTATGAAGGAGTTTCATCATATTGCTATAGAGAATTTTCTGTATATGATGCCGTTATTTTAAGTCCTTCTGCAAAAGGCCTACAGAAATTGCTAAACACATGTGAAAATTATGCGAAAAACAATGAAATTATTTTTAATCCTAATAAAACCTACTGTATGTACCTGCAACATAAATCTTGCAAATCATCAAAGTTACCTGTTGTTGAAATTAATAAGATGCCACTTGAAAGGATAGAAAAACATAAATATCTTGTTTTTTTTTGTGTAAAAACAATTGTTTTAATGATAACGATGATATCGACAGACAAAAGAAATCACAATATGCTATTGGAAACACTATAATTCGTAAATTTATTAAATGTTCTGAAGAAGTTAAGATACAGTTTTTTCAATCGTTTTGTAGAAATCTGTATTGCTCTTCGCTATGGACTAATTTTAAATGTAAAAACCTTAACTGTATTATTATGTATTATTATGAATGTTGTGAAACTGCAGCCTCCCTCCTTGGTAGGCTCTGGCCTGGCGTTCGTGGTGTACTCCGATGTCGTCACCAAGATGCCGATATATCTAGGCTAAAATACCAGACAAAACTTCCATGAAGAGGTCACCTCTCTATTGAGGACACCTGGCGACATGGGTGTCTAATCGTAACTTATGCATAGTTGTTTTTATTGCAGCATCAAGTCAGAGATCATAGGAACGTTTCAATATTGAACTTCAATAGTGAATAAGAGGAAAATATGATACATGTCAGACTTAATATTATTCAATTCACAAGTTACTTAAGAGTTTTTTTTTACAGATATTGTAACACTGAACATTTGCGCATTGTGAAAGAGATTCTCGTTCACCGACAATGCGACAACGTTACATATAAAAATGCAAATTGTAAAGCATTTGATCATATTAATGTTGTTATAAGCAGAATATGTAACTATGTAACTAACTGTTATTTCAAATGCTGACCTAATTTTCTAATTAATAAACCACATATTTTAAAGAAAATGACATTTATGTCGTGACGACCCCGTCAGCAGAAGCGATTTTCATGCCAACGAAGGCTTTGGAACGTGACAAATATGTTATAACTAACTCTTTTAATTTTTCAAATTTTTGGACGCTAAAGGGTGCCAGTGTATGTCCGTGTGTGTGTGTGGGGGGGGGCCGGGAAGGGGTGCCGGGAAGGGGGGGGGGGGGGCTGAAAATAAAGAAGCCCCTTGGCAATAGTGTACATACCTACAATGTAGATAGCATATTATTGGTTTTTATTTGTATTCAAATATATGCTCATTTTTCTTCAAAAAATAACACTAAAATATCTTTTGATGGAAATTCATTTGTCCTGGATATAACATATATAAGTTTAACAATAGTTTTTAGACAAGGATAATACTCAGTTCATACACTAAGCTTTCAATAGCATCCGCCATCTTGTTCACAGTGGTTGACGTCATTCGTCACTGTGAACAAGATGGCGTATGCTATTGAAAGCTTAGTGTATGAACAGAGTATTATCCTCGTCTAAAAACTATTGTTAAACTTATATATAACACTAAAATAATAAAGAAATATCAAAAAAAAAAAAAAAAAAAAAAACCCTAAGGCTGGGGGTTACAAAGACCATGGTTCGTCCGTGTAACCTTTTAACAGCCCGTAGCTTGGGATGCTGGTATCATTCTGGTCTCACAACCTCGGGGTCGCAAGTTCACGTCCTGCTAGGGCCACTTGATATAGTCAAGTGAAGATGTGTCTTCAGTAATGGTAGGAGCTTGCCTCGCATAGCAGTGAGAGTAGAATCGAATTCACAAGCAAACTTGGGAAAAAATATAATATACAGTTGTTCATACAATGTATTATTATATTATGTATTACACACAATCATTACCTGCGTTAAAGCAATTAGTTCTACAATTTTTTTCTATCCTGGGATAGTGGACATAGCTGAAGACGGGCTTTACAACCCTAAGCTGGTAGATTGCCCGTTTAGTATGCTGTAAAAGGGCATTTGTGGTTGGTGAAATACTTTCAATACCAGTGCTTTTTTTTAGAAAACGTTTCTCTTCTTGGCTCATTGACGTCTACACTGGTGCTTCCCTTATCATGCAAGGTGATAGTGAAATTTTCCAGTAGTGATAAATTTTCTGCAGATTCACTGAATTGCTGGAATGGATTATGTCTTATGTCATAGTACACATCTGTTATACTTGAAAAGTATTTTCAACCATTCCATGCAATCTTTTTACCTTTTCTGTAAAATGATGAGGTTGTGTCGCATCCAGTAAATGAGTGAAACACTGGCAAGGGTTCACACACTCTCTGATCTAAGTTTTCTACAATTTGATTGATACTATACATAGTACAGTCTGCTTTTTGCTAAAGTGGCCAATGAGGATGACATGGACGTCAGTGTCACCAGATTGAACTACGATTTTCTTACATCCTTCTTTTATCGTGTGTACAATGTGAACCATCATTCTACTATCTGTCTCCTTCTAGGTGAATTTAGCCATGGGCGTGTGATTTGTTATCACCCCTGTTCCCTTTGTAATATAGACAGCTTTGTCATCAAACCATCTACATGTACTTTCATTCACTGTTTTTGATAAATACTCAAACGGTTTTGTTTTGTCTTGATTTTGGAGAAGAAATTCATTCCACTTAAATTGAATTTTGGCTTGTGGCCCTACTTTCACACGTATACCACTTCCTCTCTATTCTCTCAGTGATTTGTTCAAGCTACCATCCAGATATCGATCCCACACAACATCTATCCTTTTATCAACTTGTAATTCGTTTTTTTTTTCCCTTCAAAAATAGGATGAACTTGGTCTTGCGTAATCATCAAATGTTACAGAAGAGCCACTGTTGAGGGAATGAATTAAGGCTTCTCCATCAAATATTTTGCAATCAAATGTGTCAGGAACTACAAACTGATCATTTTCTTCTACATCAATACATTTCAAAAGTTCGGACTTAGTTCCGATTCTAAATTTTCCGTCTGATATGCTTGGTGGGTGTGCTTGATGTTCATGTGAAAAGAAGACACTGAGATCTCCACATCTTTGCTGATCAGCTACATGTAGTCGTCCAAAGAGGTTGGTTTCATTTCTCGAACACATAAGCTGTTGAGGCTTCACATCACATTTAGCTCTCGGTGTTTTTAACAGGGGTAGCTCGTTTCTTTTGATGGGATCATGGATAGATTTGCTTCTACTCTGTATGACATATACTATATTAATCCTTAAATGTACTTTGATAAAATAGTTTAATTGAGATTTTTACATTGATAAATACTCAAGTAAACTGAGTAGAAGATAAAACATTCGAATATGCACATCATTGGTATTGATAACATTCATTTAATTAAGGATTCTAAATTTTTACATTTTTTCCGCCATCTTGGATTTTGAGGGTTAAATGAGGTCAAATGTTTTGGAGATATTATTTTCCTAACAATTTTTGTAAACCATGTTAATGATTCAAACACTTTTTGTTCATGATTGTGAGATAAAAACTTATAATGATTGGTAGAAATCGACTTTTTTGTTATTCGGCGGCCATCTTGGATTTCAGGGGCCAAAAGAGATCAAATTTTAAGAGCTTAGCTTAAGTTGATTCTATGGATCAAAATGAAGCTGCATGCCAAAAATCATACTTTTGTCACTATTTGCACTCTCTTGGAGCTCATTACCAATTGTTTGGCGGCCATCTTGGATTTTGTGGGTCTATTGAGGTAAAAAAAATTTGGAGCTTAGCCAAAGTCGATTCTATGGGTCAAAATGAAGTTGTATGCCAAAAAATCATACTTTTGTCACTATTTGCACTATTTTGGAGCTAATATATTACCCAAACTAGAATAGTCACATATAAACAAAATGAACACAAGGCTTTTGCTTCAGTTGCTGAAGCGACGCCAACATGTAGTTTGATTTGAAATATTGACTTCTCACAGCTCTCAGCTTGCAAGTTTTTTAAGTATCGGAATATTAGTTGCGTAGCGAACTTGTATACAGCCACGTTTTGTGACACCCCTGTACTAAGAAAAATAATTTGGTTTATTCAGCGTGGTGCAGAAGGATAGTTCGCATCTGGGTGTGAGCAACGTCTCATGAAGGCAGCACATTATCATTCAGGCACAGGGAAGACGATTAGAGTTAGTGGCAGACCTCAAGTATGGCCAGGCTTGGACATGGTGTGACAGTCCTGAATATTGAAGCCCATTACCTTGTCACAATGCCCCGCCAAGGTCATGAAGGTGTGTTGTTTGGGGGATAGGGTAATCTTTTGACTCTTGTTTGGTGATTGTGTCCTACAGCACCGCAAAAATTCGGGATCAACAGTCTATTCGTGCATGTCAGACCGGTTCTTAAAATGTATCTAAGTCACCATATATAATGTATGATGGGAGTCAAAATCTGAACCAAATTAAGTTTAATAGCACGACAAAGAATTCCAACTTTAACACACTTAAATGGTTTAGTCAATAATTTAAAGAAATCAAAGTGTGTCCGAATTGATACTATTGGTTATTTGAGTTCATTGCAGGTGGTCCGCTGAGCAAACAGAACAATATCACGGGCTAATTGAACACAGTGTCCAGCCATTGTTACAAGTGGTACCAGTTTATAATGCCCACACGATGCGCTCATCTAGCATCTCAGGATGTGCACTTCACAAATGATATCAAATGCGATTTCTGAGCACTTCACGTTTTACTAGGCCTACTGTAGACACCTATACGCACCTACTCGGCACTGCCACTGATAGCAGGAATTTAGGTATAGTATCACTTTCTCTCAATTAGCTCGACGCTCGTCTATGCAGATAGCAACCCTGAGAACTTATGAACTATTACTTTCTAAGTACTAAAAACGAGTGTTGGTGGAAATCTTGCAATAGGTTTTACAAAAACAGGGTGCAAGTGGGAGTTCTGTATCTTCTGGGCTTTATCAGCATATGGGCAGAGTTACACACAGAGCGTATTTTGTAGTATATAGTTGTACATGAACACCAAACATTATTGCTATGGTTATTTTTTTAAAACTCCATATGATCTGATACAATATAAACGTGTACAGTCGCTGTTAATAATCAACACATTTTGTTGTCTCGACACGGGTAACTTTTTGAAGGCAGGGCCGTGTTTTCTGTCATGTAGTGCTCAGCACGTACTTTACTTTTCAATGTCGGCTGATTATACCGGCAACGAATGTCAGAACAGGGCTTAAACCGCACATTTAACATTTAACATAGACGATGGTACAGTAGCTCCAGATGCTCCAGAAGATACCAGAAGTCAAGCGACATTTTGAGGTGACCGAATAATTACTTGTCTCTTCATACACACCACTTGCGTTTAAAATCAAATGCGACACTCAAAATTGAGCGGCAATAAAATAATAAGCACAGTTACATAGATATAACACACTCTACCTGAATTCAATGAGATACACAGACGTGGAGCCAGGAAGACAGACAAAAATATGGACAGGTCTGCACATATGGTCAGGTACATGTATGTATACAGCCCGGGAGGTGTGTACTGAGTAGTCATTCTAATAGGGAGTCTGACAGATAATCATGTAGCCACGGTGGGAGGTAAGGAGACATAAGACAGTGAGGCAGGTAAGATAGAGGACAGTGTTTCTATTGAGTGCCGTGCTAAATACTCTGGATTGTGCTTTACATGCGGCCATGGATTGATCTATCCTAAAAGTCTAACTAGCTGTGCATGCACTGGCAAAATCGTGTGTCAGAGAAGGAGATTCTGAACGCATACAACTGCTATTTGTTTCTCACTTGAGCATGATGGTGGATTTGCGGGATTCTCGTGGTATCGTTGTTTTAAGATGTGTGTTGCATATTATACAACACTGCAGCTTTACGAATACCTTTTGTGGCAAACATTATTAAGATCGTCAAATTTCAGACTATGTGGAGTAGTAAAGAAACGCCCAGAACCAATTACACTTGTTTAGATAACAGAAAGCATGTTTGGGATTTGTGTGCGAATTCTATCCATGAGCTATTGATTGATTTGTTACTTTTTGTGTTGTTACAAATACATGCTCTGGGCGAAGTTGTGTTTGGTTATAATTTCCTTCAGAACACAGACGCAGTGTGTAAAAATGAAAACAAAAAGTAGCAGACACGTCAGCAGGGATTATGCAGGAAAAATGGGAATGAGTGAATGCCATAACTAGATATCTAGTTAATTAGCTGATGGTGGACTATAGCATACTAGTAGTCGCTTATAAAACATAAATGTTAATGTAATGTCTATGTGACTGTCTGGTGTCATTTCAGCCCACATCCAAAAGCTTTAGATCAAACAGTGTAATTTGAAAACGATGGGAAATAGACATCTGCATTTTACATGATTACACGTGTGTGGAATATACCTGCTCCTGTGGAGATAATGTGTCCGCTTTCTGGTGCATAACACAGTTTTGTATGAAATAAAATATACTGGTTTGTCACATAATTAGTAAATAGGACATCAAGATGGATAACAGCATGCCAGGTAAGATTTTTACTGAAGGTGTGATATAGTTCACTAGGATTTACATTAGTTGTTGACACGTAACGGTACTCGGTGAGTGACATCAGCAGCACTTGCATGAGTAATTAGCCAAATTATATATCGTAGCACGAGTAACTGCCTATAGTCATAGTACAGTAGTGGAGATGTGCGAATTTTGGTTTGTTACACGAGGTGTGAATGTATCAATACGTTTATTCTATAGAATGGTTTTTATTCTTGAAATTGTTTGTTTTTCTTCGAATGGTGCATGTAAATAGGCCTCTCTATGCGCCGTTCGATTATTAGCATCGGTGTTGGGGAGAAAAAAAGGTCTGATAATGTTTATGTGGTTATAGTGTGTTTATTGCCCTTGTGTTTACAGCACCTGTCAGATAAGGGAATGTTTATTGCATTTGGTCTCATACCGGCGAGTATTCTTTAAACTGTTTTTATAAAGCAAGCAACTAAAGATGGATATCAATAGTATGATTAGTATACGTATAATGTGGTCAAATTTGGTGAAATAGCAACTGTAAAAAGCGCCCGTGAACGCTGACAAACGTGGTGAAGGAAACGTCAACGCCAACCTCGATTGGTGCAGGCCTCGTAATCCGAGTAGTGGTAATTTAGAAAACTAGTGCTAAATCACGTCTGTTTGTTGCATTATTCATGATACATAAGATACACACAATTATGTTTGTGTTGTTTATCCAACTGTGAGATTCGGACAAGTGGATTTGGGCTGATACTTTGAATCTGAGAACCATGCAGGGATGCACATTTCCGATTTCGTTGGTCCCATCACAGCCCTTCCCACACTAATCTTCGGGGTAAGATTCTCTCAATGGTCAACACGAACTACCCTTTAAACCCGCTTTACATTATAGCGAAGTCCACCAACGTAGCTCTACGTGCAATGGCGAACAGGCAAAGTCGTCAGGAAATTTTGAGCATGTTCAAACTTTGTTGACGAATATACTGGTTGGTTTAGGTTCGTTACAAATAGTTATGTTACGTCTGTGGATCGCAGAACATTCGCACATATAAGTAACACTTCGTTTGGCTCAGCAACGCGTCGCACCATGCATTTTTACTACGTTCAACGCCGCCACAATACGCCCAAGTTGACGACGTGACACAACACGTTCTGATCCGTTGCACAGATTAGCATATGGTCGCCTAAGTTTAAAGGGATTTTTTAGATGAATTGCAATAAATAGTTTTTTAAACTTATCAACCACACACATAAGAAATATGTATGAGCAACATAAAATGCAGGCAATATATTGTGTGGTTGCTGTGCCTAGAACACACGCCCTCTCTCAAAACACATGCGTTTCCCCCAAAAAATATATGCCTACTTAAACGTCCCTTTATCTCTCACAGCGTTGTTTATTGACACACATATGTCAGAGAACAAAAGTCAGCATTTACTTAAACAAACAAAGTCTGTTGGAACATGGAAAGCAACCTCAAACATTGATCTACAGTGTGTTCCCCTCGTTCAACGAACCACTGCGCCAGTGCATTGTACGTGTGCATCAATCATATCGTGACATCACCGTGTCAATACAAATTGTTCAATATTGCCATATGTTAAACAGAAACTTTCTATGATTTGCTTGCAATTCAATACCTTCATTTTTTTACATGTTCATCAGTCTTGTAAAAGAATTTTAAAAAACTTTTATTGCGGACCTTGGGAAGAAAGATCATTATTTAATAATTGCACACACACAGCCGTACCTTTAATCCGGCCAATAGACGCACCAGCAGATGCGTATGCTGAATTTGTAGGTCAAGTTAAGGGCGTGGTGGTTATCACCTGTTATCAGGAGTGATAGGCTACCCGCTACAACGTGGAATCAATTGTCGCCTGCTCACTGTCTGAGTTCACGCCGTACTCTGTCCTTTTCAATTAGTGAGCTATCTACATTTCTGGGCTGATATGACAGAAATTTCGACGCGTATGTTACCCTTAAGTGGTCCTAATATGTCGAAAGTAGTCTAAGTTCTAGTATACATTTGAAATATATAAATATTCTTCAAAACTAAGAAAGACTGGTTGAATTTACACACTAAGCAATCAAAACACTCTGCATGTAGAGTGATGTACATGAACAGCCAGTGGCGTAATGGTAAATGCTCCAGAGATAAAGCAATATCTCTGCAAGGCAGCTGACTTTGCAGTAAGCTCAGACTAGACATCGAAACCCAAACCAAGTGTACACGAGACAACAGAGTTTATCAGACAGTTGTCCGACAACACATTGACCAAAGTGTCAATCGATATGCGTATACCGTGCCATTTTCAGCACAACGTCTGTATTTTTGGACCACGTGGTGATTGAGCGAGCAGATTACGTCACCGATACGTGCAAGTGTTGGCACGTCACGCCACTATTGTTAGGCGGCTGCCGGCGACGCGTGTTATCGTCATGCCACCTCCCATCTGACCAGCGCTTTCTAATCAATCTTTGCAAACAATGCCGTGTTTTTGCTGAACTACTAATTAGAAGCCACGTGCTCATATGATTTGATTACAAATGCATTATTGAGTAGAGCTTGTACATCAGCTGTTGCGTCCGAGAATTCTGTTGGTTTCCCGGAGAAGCCATTTAAAGTTTAGTACAAACCACATGTTATAGTGTTTAGCAGTTCGTCCGACGCAAGTAATTGAACATTGCATGAAAGTTATTTTCCAGCGACAGCTTCTCTATTATAACTATAGGGTATGTCAACCAAATATATATTCACTTTTGTTCAACAAAGTTCCATGGACTCAACACACATGCATGCATAGAAGCATTTGTCGAGCGTTACATACCACGAATTCGGGCATGCCAATAAAAATAACAGTCACGCACGCGGCAACGAAATGTGACGTGCAGAAAACCAGTCCCCGAGCGCGGGTAGAATGACGCTCCTGCCACATGCAGCAACACTCGTATGATTGCGACCAGCGTTTTCTCACCGGGCGGTCGTGCTTTCTGAGTCTCCTAGCCGGGCGCCCCGACGCCTCCGCTCTGCCACATGAGCGCTGCGGCAAGTGTCATAATTTTGATAACCCCTGTATTGGGTCACTGATATTTATAGGATGCCTGGTAACAAAAATCTAAATTAGCTGGGCCTATAGAGCTACTCGGTTTTATTTCATACCATACAGGCGCTAGCCTCTAGCAGACTAGCAGTTACAGCTGCTGCGTTGCACCACAAATAGTTTTTAACATGGTAAATCCACCTGAATGTCATCCTAACAAACCCTCATGTAAGCGATTGGTAAAGGTTACTGTGATTACAGTTTGAAGAACGTCTGCATGCACCAGGTGGCCCTCAATTATACGGAATGTCGAAAAAGGCATACGATCATAGTCCATGGTGTTGTGATTTTGCTTTGACTTTTGGTAGAAACAGGTCTTTAGTGTCTTTCTCAATTAGCAATGAGTTACCAGGTATCCATGGTTGTGTGTGATGCTACGATAGGAGTAGAAGAGATAGCTATTGCCAAAGCACTTCATTCTCCACACCGGCGGTACTGTCATATCGATGATAGTCTGACTAGATTTGTCTATATACTAACCATTCACTAACCATTTTAATTCACTTGATCTTCACGTGAGCTTTTGTTACAATGGCAGATCCAGGATTTTGGAAAAGGGAGGGGGGCGCACTTAAGGGATTTCATGAAAACCCCTATGAAAATGAAGTATTTTGGTGGGGAAAGGTGGGGGGGCGCCCCCTGCGCCTCCCTGGATCTGCCTATGTTGCTAAAACCAAGTTCAACACACTGGTTTACATTTTTAAGATTATAAATGTATGATACTTAAAATATTATACATGTACTCAAAGAAACAAACTTACATACATGCGGTAGATACTAGCTCACTTTACGTCACCTTGCCCAATAGCCACCTTGACTATGCCGTGCCACCCCGTTACAGGCGCCATTTCTGTGCCCACCTGTGAGCTCTCCACGGCGTCCGGCCGGTTTCTCCTCGTGCTGTCCGTGCTGTGGTCAGCGACGACGAGCGAGGCATGCACTCCGGTCAGCGTGGATGGCGTCAGCGCCATGGATGATCTCGACATCAGCAAGGTGAGTGGTGCATGAGGCGAGACAGGGAGCATAATTTAGCTTATTCAAACGCTGATTTCAATGGTGCCCAGCTCATCTTTCCCATAACCTACCTCTAACAGGTTTCACACTGCTACTTGGTACCTACACGTTAAATGGGTACAGGTCAGGGGAGTGAAAGATAGTGTTAGTGATAAGCACGTCTGCGCTACGGTATGGCGATGTGCTGTATGCTCCCGAGGGAGTTGAGAAAGACAAATTGTGACTAGGATGCCAATGACCTGGTGTAGACGTAAAGTCGCTAGAGCATGACATACTGCATAGGCAGATACGGGGGGGGGGCACAGGGAGCGCACGCCCCCTTTTCCCACCAAAATACTTCATTTTCATAGGGTTTTTTCATGAAATCCCGTAAGTGCGCCCCCTCTTTTCCTCAAGTGCGCCCCCCCGCCTTTTCCGAAAACGTGGATATGCCTATGATACTGTGAATTGCGACTGTAAATAAGCACATTTACATTTACATAAGGTTGCCAGCAGCAGTGACAGATTTATCATGACTGGTGTTGTAAATAAAAAACAACCCCCCCCCCTCCCCACACACACACACAAAAACAAAAAACAAAACAACTACCCCACAGTGTGGATCGTGTACACCCATAGACCAAAATGGTATGGAACATATCTAAAATGAGACATTAAAATGAGACATCACTATGAGAGAGGAGCTCTACCACCATGACCTGTCTCTCACACCGTGGCTTCCGCCGCAGATGTCCGGCGTGTGGTACGAGCTGCTGTGGATCCCGCCGTACTTCGAGCTGCCCGAGGAGGTGTGGTACGACTTCGTGGAGGTGTGGGACTACGACAGCGCGCGGCCCGATACCGTCACGGTCAACGCGCATGGCAGGTGAGGAGTTTTGATCATGACTAGATGCAATCTTTCTGCTTTTACCACTTGAAAAGTGTAACACCTGTCCATATTTGTCATCAAAGCCATCAACACGAAAAATAGGTTTAGCTTTAAATTGCTCAAACTGTTTATGATTTAAACTTTCCTCAATTTGAATAAACGATATATAAAATGCAGTGTATATTGCAGACTATAATCTGGTCTCAGTTACTGCTTGTGACACCGCCATCGCCAACAACACCTGATGTCAAATGGAATGAGCAAGTCTGAGGTTTAGGAAGAAAGCTCTCAAAGATTGACGTTCAAAAATTTGTAGTTGTGTGTAATTGTTTAAAATCATTATATTATTATATCTGTATACTATAATCTAATATGCGTTTAGGCCCGTGAATACAACCGAGTGTGGGACGTTTAAGAAGCAGTATAACAAACAAGCCGGGTCAGCCGCAAAATGGGTGACTCCTCGCTACATCAACGCCTCGTGTGCGTGTTCCAACCTTGTTGCTCCTATACTATAAGTATTTGAAAAAAATTACATTTATTCTACATACAATCATAATTTATTTTCCGAAGATAAGTATCAAATCGATCTCAATTTCTTACAAGCTGTAATTGGTTGCTAAGGTACATTACACAAACAATTTGGAAATAATTATACTGAAGTGTGCCATAATACATTGTGAAATCGCAACCCGACACTGTGAGGAATCAAGTGGTAGTTTTTTTATTCGCTATCTTGTAGACTCGTTCCCTATGGACGCGTGGATTTTAAGCACTGACTACACGAGCTATTCGCTCGTTTACGGGTGCACGGTGAAGAAGCCAGACGGAACCTGTCAGGTGAGAAGATCACGTGAACCTGTATTATGTAAAGTTGCGTGTCTAGTCTGCGCTAACGAGCAATACCTGAGCCATGAAAACATGTTTGTATTGACAGCCACCATGCTTTGACGTTGTTTCTCCAGAGACTCTATTACAATATAACAGAGTTAGTGAATGTTGCGTGCTTGTTTCATATGACATGTATATGTAAAGTACTAGCTAAATTCAGGATGACTCCACGTATCTCAGATACATTGATGGAACTACAAGTAATAAACATTACAGCAAGTTCACAATGAACAAGCTCATGATAATGTATGTGTATCATGATATTTATCAAAACTGTTATCATCTAAATATATCAACACCGCAATATATATCCAGAGATTACACGTTAGGAGATATGCTAACTCATAGATTTGCCTGACAGTAAATGCACTCTAGAATCTGGGGTTACATTTATTAAATGCAAGATCCTACTGCATGGATGGTGTGCATGATTAATGATGAGATTTTGAGCTAATCTGATTTTCATTTGAACGAATAGTGCATTGCTGTGTTTGTGTTACAGTTACACCATGGGTGGGTTTGGTCACGTGACCCGACCGAGTTATCGGCTGCTGCCGTCGAGGCAGTTAACCAAAAACTCAGCCAACTCTGTCTCACGATATCAAGCTTCAGATCCATGCCAAAAATTACAGATCGTAAGTGATTCTGATTCTTAATAGAGATGGAAAACGTCGACTGTGTTTGATGTTTGATTTTTGCCATAGTTCAAAGAATTTCAAAGCAAGCATTTTGCCATTAAGTTAATTAGACCCAATCATTTCCATGTAAAAGTACATAGAAAGAGTTGCTTACTGTTTTCAAATCAGAGTTGTTCCATTCAATTATAATACGCACTCTTATTGAACAGATCATATCTGTTTTATATAATCATACAAGTTCACATGACACGACACACGTTATTTTCTTTCAACTCTATGTATCAATGTGTTACAGCATGTGACCTTCCAGACGACAATGAAAACAGAGGTAAGTGCCTATGGAAGCATCCATAACGTCTGTCTAAACATTGGATTAAGTCTCAATTCTAGTTCACTATTAACACTTCTGTAATCAACTACTATGACTAACTGATAGAGCACATGTATGCTGTGTGTTGCCATTCCATGCATTCATTCCACTTGACGTATGAACACCGCACTTAAAATTGGATTGGATTTGTGTTACACGAGTTGGAGAAATAATTTCTGTATTCTACACTTAGTTTTAAATAATTTTATTCACTTTTTTCGCCAACAGGTCCTACATCAGGAAGTTCACATGCCATAGTTCCACGGACTAAACATTCGCTAGGACTTGCTTTATTGTTCTATATATTGAAAAGATAATAGTTGCTAATGATCGTAGTTGTTGTACACCCGGACCCCATGACATTATTGGTACGAAAGGTTTTATTGAATATCTAGTTAAAATTGAGACATTTTATGTATCCAAGTGCACATTAAGCCCATCTGGAGGGAAATTCTAGATGACGTAATGCTACCATCACGCATGGGTGATATGAATAAGGGAACGATCATAAGTAATGATTCAAGGGGGGGGGTCGTCGAAAAAGGTGGGGGGTTGGTCGTCCAACTTTCCTGATCCCCTTGCAATGTAATGACTATATAGAGGATTTTTCTTTAGCTGAGGGGGTGAGGGATCACTCAAATGTTGATGAGGGGTGGGGGGGGGGGGTAGGTTAACTTTTTCTTCGTGCCCCAAAAATGGACGACCCCCCCGGTATCGTTATTTATGATCGTTCCCTAATAGAAGATTGCCAAGAAGAGATGTCGTTCAGCGTGAAAAGAATCTGTTTAAAATAGCTGAAATATATTGTTCCAGAGATGAGTAAAACTCATCCGTATCAGGTGGATAATTCGGTCGCATTTGGTATCAATTTGGCTGTAATTTTACTCTAACAATCATTGGTGTCTCATAATTTGTCTTCACTGAATTAAAATGGAAAATGGAAAATGCACTTTTTGTTTTATTATTCCATGTATTCTGAACTGTATTCTTCATATTGTCAAAGACAGTCTTTAATTTCTATAGTGTAAACTGTTTACACATATGAATCGCGTATGTACAAGAATACTAGTGCAAGATATATAATATAGAAATTAGTATCCCCCATTTTAACGTGTGTGTCTTTGTCATGTATATTGTTGATGTTTTAGGAATCATTTAAATACTAGGCTTTCTCATGTTTTTAGATTTTCTACTTTGGCTTTTTTGTATTTTAATAAAAAATACACAAACCTTGTTTTCGGTCGTACATTTCAAAGTAAAATAGTTGTAAAAAAAGTGTTTAAATGTACACAACCATTATAGTACAACTTAATATGTCCCTAACACTAGTACTTATCATTCGACCATCATGCATAAGATCATACCATGTTTAACGAATGTTTTAACTGATAATTTCATATGCTATGTGTACATACAATAAGCAAACAACGTATTTGTGAATCCCGCATCATAACAGTATCGATAGATTTCAATGTACCATCCTTTAATACTGTACTAGTATTGTAAAAATGTATAAACTATTTCAAATCACAGTAATAATTCAAACATTAGATTTTCTGGTGGTAGTAAATTCAGGACACGGAGAAAACAAATCGTGCATTGTGGATGAGATAGCTGTTATGGAGGATTTTGACATGAGCAAAGTAAGAATGTTAATTCGCCATTTGATTTATTGCGTCGCTTCAGCAGCTGAAGCAAAAGCCTTGGGTTTCGTTCGTTTGTAACTATGTATGCATGTATCTATGTATGTTTGTCTCCGGACAAGCTAGAGCTTTTATGCTTCACCTGATTTCCTTCAAACTTTACACAACTATTTGGTATGACGCGACACCAAAGCGATTCGATTTTGGGCACTTTGACAATTAAAGTGTGCTTTCTATAGTGCCACTTTTGGTCCGTTTTCAACATTTTCTGCAATAGTTTTGTTGATACTTGTGAGAAAGCATTCAAACTTTGTACAATGCTTACATGCCTACTGAACATTAACTGTATTCAATTCTGGCACTTTGCCAATTAGAGTTTACCTTTCAGAGGGCCATTTTAATTATTTTCTTTCTATTTTTCCACTATAGCTTCAATACTGTTCGAAACATGACCATCCAATTGCCATAGTGGTTATATTGGAATAAAAGTGCTCAGAGAGCACAGCGTTATCATATTAATGTCGATTTATGGGCAAGAGATATTTACTTTAGCCATGCTTAGAAAGCACCTGCAATCCAGTGCCAATAACATAGATGTAATATGAGGCACGCATCAAGTAATACTTTTTTCTGCTTTGATTGCAAAGCAAACATCTTTATTGCCCATCGGTCAATGCTGCTCTAGCGACGCTGTGCTCTCTGAGCACTTTTGATCTAGTTATTTTTGCAAATGCACGGTGACCTGTTTTACACGGCTTAAGTGAGCTGGCTGCTATGAATAATGCCCTTCAGAGTTCTTTTACAATAAAATTAATTGTAAAAACAGCCATAGTGATGGTGTAATTTTGATGTCCGTACACATCTGTGTTTTTTTTGTTATCATACAAATTTGACTAAATTTTTATAATACGATAGATATAAAGGCCAAAAAGGGATCGAGTAAACACACACACACACACGTATGCCGTGCAAAAAGCACAATATTATTAAGAGCTAGTAGCTACGAGAAAAATGTGATACAGCATCGTATGTAATTCTTGGTGTTTTCGTAAAAGTAGAACATATAAAGCAAAGCAAAAATACCAACTACAAACAAAAACAAATACCAAAAAACAGACAGACAACCAAACAAATAGCCGTTCATATGACCATTTTATAAACAGACGTTTGTATCCATAATGCAAACAGCCACATCATGTTCATGGAGAAGACGAGAAATAGCGGACTCCTCTATTTGGTAGACAGTACTGTAGCTGGAGGGCAATCCTCGGCAAAACCTGCACCACACGGAGACCTTTAGGCTGGGTATCTAATCTATACGTACTTCATAATCTATAAAGATATACAATGTACTGTTGTCATTCCCGGTAGATGTACGGTTTATGGTATGAAACATTCTGGATCCCGGCGTTCTTTGAGAAGCCTGAAGAAGTATGGGGGGATTTCACTGAGGAGTGGAGCGCTGGCGAGGACCAGGCCACAACATTGGTCAAAGCCAGGGGCAGGTGAGGACGGGTTAATTTCGTCTACAGTAAGTATGCCGTAGTAACACTGTTGTATAAGCACACCATTTTTACATCTCAAATAATAGTCTATGCACGTGTGTAAGCCTAATGGCCATCACCCGAAGAGCATCTGCTCTCTTTGATAAGCACAGCTCAAAATGCCGCTTTCACCGGGAGCAGTTCTCAATAGATGATCACTAACTACTTAAAATCATAACCTCATCGCACGCACCATGAGAGTACAGGAGTATCAAGATGTCAGGTGATAAAAGTGATCGATTAAAGAGTTTTGTTTCGCAATGGCAGGAGTGCATTCCCTCCTCACTCCGTTTATACGCACCACTATGACAATAATAACCACGGAGGTTTTTTACTGTATGTGAAGTGCGCTTCTGCCATTTGTTGCAGGCCGACGGACAACGCGTCGTGCTCCCTGTTCACCAAGAAGTACTTGAGGATCCCTGGGGAAAAGGCGGAGGCCAAGTGGGTGACACCGCGCCGCATCAACGCCACGTGTAGGTGACAATCGAATGAAGGCGTGGGCGAAGATTCTAGTTGAATGGGGGTGGGGATGGGGGGCTTGAATTGTACGTAGGCTAGCTA
>CM032660.1:13661887-13697975 GCA_019095985.1 Streblospio benedicti
ATAAATAAAATTATATAAACAGTATATACGTAATAGCTAACATTATTCAAAATTCTAAAAATACACATATTACAGTTAATAATTTTTAGGTATTAAAATTATACAGTGTTCTGTTCCACCTGTTTGATTGACTACAATCAATATAAAATACAGAATTAACAATGGCTCTATGAGATGTAGGTATAAATGTTAAGGGTAGTTAGCTGTTTTCCTTCAGATCTACGGATGGCCTACAAACGTGGGCAAAATGTGTACATGTACACTTAAGAATCGAGATTTTATCTCTTCACTTTATTACAGGGTGTGCTGTTGCCATCTACACATGTTTGTGTCTGATCAGGGTAGATTACGATTGACTATATTTAGAAATATTGGGAGAATTTTTCATTGTAATTGATTAATGGAATAGGTATATACACTCAAAAAGAGCAAAATTGTTTTCTTGAAATTGAGACTATAAAACGAAAACAAATGTCGAGTAGAAATGAAATCAAGTTCAATTTATTATAGGCCTATTGCCCCATCGCACCAAAGTAACAATGCTCACCCACGGATATAGAATTTCTACATCACAGGATATTTCAGTCAACTTTAATATCCTGTAATACATGTGTAAAAATAGTTGATAGGTTAAGATTAATGCCGACAAGACTTTGACCTGCGTACATGAACACTACCTCTGAAAATAGAATATTGTTAGTTCTAATGTGGTTAGCACTAACATGGCTGTTAGAATACCACCCACAATTAGTGACGTGCTTCGTCTGCACTCCCCCACACAATTCATGCGAAATAACAGGCTTCCTTGTCATACGATTTATCTGATAGTAACATTGCTTTTCCTAGCAAATTAATATAAAGGCTTGTGACATGCGTGCATATAATATATACAGGGGTGATAGATGCAAGCGGGGCTTCCATTCACTCATCATTAGGGTCATTTGGAGAACCAGGTGCCACACAGCATATCTCAAGCTTGAGTACCGCACACGAATACCTAATGTAATACATGTTCATCTCGAAACCCAATACATGCAGTCACAAGGGCTCGGTTTATCCAGTCACAACTTTTATATTAACATAAAACTACCATTTTATCATCAGCAGTTGACCAGAACAGTGGTATACTCGGTATACTCGGTATACATAAAATAAGGATAAACCCAAAGTAAAATAAGCTATCTAACAAATAATAACAGATAACAGCTAAGTAGCCACGGGAAAGATGCACATCAAATACTGACAAATCGTATCCGTCTTTTCCAAATACGTTTTGCAATTTAGAATGGGGCGAAGCTATAAGAATAAGCTTTGAAACGTCGTTCGTACTGCCCAAACCGTTGATTGTAATTTGCACGGCTGAACATTTTATTCGGAGTCTTGGTTCTATTTTCGCCTACGCAAAATTACATACATACAACGATGGCGTTAGGATGATCAATGTATTCTGTAAGTTGGTGATGATCATCTAGTCATCAAATTTATTGCATACGCAATTAAAGCAACACCCATATAATGGTAGGCCTACTGCTAAATTAAACAAAGAAACAACATACCTCTAGTGCCAAGTGTACATGTATGTAACATAATCAACTATAAATATAATGTGTTGTTTGTCTTTCTCATCAAACATGGAATTTGCTTGTGACAACGAGACGTTCAGTCAATTTCCTCTGATAAAATTTGATACTCAATTAAAGCGTTAGACAAAGCACGCAAGCTCTACCACTTCCAAATCTCTCAGCTAGGCTATGTCACTTGGTGAGCATATAAATGGCCGAGTTGCCCCGCGCACGGCGATAGATGGCTGAGTTAATGGAAAAGATACAACGACAATGGCTTTTAGATGTATAGTGTGTTATTGCTGTGTCCTTGGAATCTACAGTGTCCAGACACAGCTGCCAGTGCACGTCACTCAAGACACACATGCAAAAGGGTTCACGGATATTGATAGATTGAGCAGGACAGAAAAGGTTAATTTAGTTGTGTTTTTGTTTGGAAATTCTGTAAAGGTGCGTGACACTGATTTGGACCATGGTATTGAGCGCAATGGCATTGGTAAAAAGGACGCGAAAACTACACTTAGTTGGGATGGCGGACAGGATATGCTTCCAGAACATACAGACATCCGAAAGACGATGGGACGGAAAAAACGCGGCGTTTCTAGCAAAAAAGAATCAGGCCAAAACCAATATATGGGAGATGATCGCAGACAAATTTTGATAAATAAAGTACGAGAGGCAGCCTCCTCATTCTATAGATTAAAAGACAAGGCCAAAGAGTTGGTGCAGTTGGAAAAGAAAAGTTCCCCCCATGAACTAAGAAAACAATCTAAGCGACAGCGACAGTCTTCTTGGTTCTACAGGTACAGGACAGTTTTACTTTATCGATTGCCTGTACAGCTCAGCAAGCGATCAAAGCTCAAAGATTTGACGAAGTACATCAAGTATCCCCAGATTCCCGTTCAGAAGGATGCGTAACTGCGTTAAAAAGAACTTAATCGCCAAGTAAGATTTCTTTATATACCAGGTCTTATTAATTTGTTTTGGTTTTGAAGATTTCACGCATGTAGAATAACGTTAGAAATACATAATTATTAAAGTGATGGGCCTGGGGAACACACGCCAAGTTTAGCGAGTTAAACCTAGGACACAACAATCAGTACTTCATTTTCGAAAGCATTTACAATTAACGTTTGAAAACATGTACATTTGTTTAAATACTAGGTGGCAAAATGCATTAAAAGCGTTTCCAACATAGCAATTGCATATGATAAATACAGTCTTATCTATTTTTCAGCCACACTGGTTATGGATCAGACTCCAAGACACCAAAGTCACATGAAGTCCAACAAGGAGAGCACTGATGACAGGGTCACAACGTTCAGTTCAAAAGAAAACATGATAAAATGAGATGAATGAAATAGCATTGAATTCGTTCAGTGCAAATTGTAAAACTGTATATTATAGAAGTTAATGGGTTAGCCGTGAGATTATAGAGACAGCAGATTCGTAAAGTCCGAGGCGGTTTTGGCTAAGGTAGAAGATGCAGCAAATGTTGCAGCCCCTAATCAAGAGATAATCAGCAAAAAAAAAAAAAAAAAATACCATGGCCAAATGGGATACAAGTATTGGATTTGTTTGAGCCTTAATGCCCGGTCAGACCATCACGAATAAGTATTAGCTGTGTTTTTTTATTGTTTTACAGGTGATTAGAAACGCGTGGACGAAATGAAACCCAGTAAAACACAGGGACAAAATGGCTGTGACGTCCAATAATTAATGTAGCTGCAATACATTGATTCATTCCACATTGATATTCGGGACTATTCGACCCTAGCTTGACACTAAATATGGACAGTTAACTGTCAATGAAAACTATCATTGACTAGTTTTCAGTCGTGAGTAGAGATGATATGCGGAAAACTGCTAGAAATACCCTGTGCACACATAATATACAATGTGTTACATTTACCAGTCTGCGGTGCATAGTCATATCAACAATAGTTCCAGAAGTCATGATCAAATGTTTTAGGGTTCAGAACCTCAGTCAGGTGCTAAGCGTGTCTGTTAGGCAGATGTTAGGCTAAACCATTGCGCACTAAACAATGCTCACTAATTTTGATGTGTGTTTAATAATAGGGCCATACACTCTAAAATGTCAATGAATGGCATGAGCAGCTTCAACTGTATACGTATTTCCGACTTATATAATTATGGTGCTATCATGCAAACCTGATTAACTTCGACGCTTTCTCCACAGATAAAAAGATACCAGAAAGGAAGAGATGAAAACAAACTCAAATAATGAAATTAAATTGTTAAAAGCTATCTAACAGATGGAAAACCTTGATGAGTATTTAATGAAAAATGTTATGTATCCCCATATGTAACGATTATCTTATAATGAATTGGAAAACATGAGTATGAAAGTCGCCGTGATTCAAGAAAGATATTGCAAGACAATGTGAGCCGTTTGCCCATATATCTCGACCTGGCATAGTCTAGGTTAATTGAACGAAATGATTCGTGTATATGACAAAGGTATTTATAGATAAATGATTGGAATTGTACAGCTAATATATGAGATCTTGTTTTGAAAATGTATTAGATAAACTTATTGGTAAAATAGAAAGAGCATTTTTATTAGTTAGTGTACATGGTGAACTGTATCACATTCTGCATGAGATGTTTGAAGAATCAATTTATCCATTATTTCCAGACAATTGTGTTGTTTATTTTTAAGCTGCTTGTTGTTCTTTCAATTTTTGTAATCTTATGAGTTCTTCATATCATAACATTAATTCTTTGTATTATTCTAATCATGACAATACAATAAAGTCATAAAACATAATAGCTGATCATTTCATTTTTTCACACTTCAACTTTCACAAAGACATTCATTTTAGGTGTTAGTACTACACACCCAGATAATAATAAAACAATAACATTAGTCCACATTTCCACCGTTCATTTTTACTTCATATGCATATAATTGCACGTGATTGTGATTGTATCGGTTGAGCAATGAATTGTTTCCACATGTGAAATATTATATAGACTACAGCTTCTATTGCTATATTTAACTGTTAGAGAATTCGTGACAATTAAGAGTGAGCAAAGTTCATATTCCAGAAAGCACGTTTTTTGGTAGTTCCCCTATATAATTAGGCACTTCACTCCTTGTGCACGTGATCCATGCGGAAGTCGGCTGCTGCCAGATGAGGTGCTTGGCGGGATGTGATCACGCACCTGTCACACGCAGATTTTTACACGTTTACGTGTAACATTTACTCTATCGTCGGTTTATGGGAATCTCTATAACACTCCACCTAGCTCCAGTTGACAATATACTAATATGGTTTCAATAATCTGTAAATTGATTACTAAGATGATATGGCCCACAGTGTTTACGCCATCAGTTCACGATTAACGTGTAACCTGATGTAGTCTTTTTCTTATAGATGTGTACATTTAGCTGTACTACATATCCATCAGATGTTGTCCAGCAGACTGTAATTGGGGGTGAACGTATAGAGTTGTATTTCTTCCATTTCCGTTGGCCACCCCTCATGCAGTGGCCAATTGTTGTATTCAAGTTCACCGAAAATGACAGTCTGATGTCCTGTAATTAGTGGTTGGTCAATTGGGTGTGTCAGAGGGGCTGTAGAACACACAGAACACCAGGAAAAAGGCATGAGTTCACGGTATTTTATATCCCAATAGATAAAATGGGCTACTTTAATAACACAACTCATAATAAACTTCAGCATCTTTCCCAGATATATGATCAAATATGCCACAATACAAGGACAAACTTAATCTACTAGGAGACAACCTCCCTTATTATTACCACCGCAACCGGCTTTTTGAATGTCTGCAAGGTAGCCTATTAATGAGAATCCTTGATTGTTTTGCTCACTTTTCACGAGCATAATAATTATGTAACTTTCTGGGAGACTGCTTCTTTAATGATACAGATAGATTGATTTACCTAATAGTTGAGGTGTACACAAACTTAATAGTGCTTATTTAAACATTGACATTAAATACTCCACCACAAAAAACGTACATGCATATCAAATATGCCGAAAATAATATAATCAGCAGAGTTGATATAATATACACCAGTACGGGTAGGCATATCCATGAATTGTGGGTAACACACAAATGCGCTTCGGTGAAGACTTGCGTTCAAATGGCGTCAAAACAGGTGTAAAAATGGTACAGCAAATACCATCAATATATAGATTTCTTAAGGGCGAATCGATGAGAGGCACACATTTCTTTGATAAAGTAAATCAATGCTACATTTTTCTTGTTGCATCGTGCAGATTTTTAACACAATGTCAAGGAAACTTCTCCTTTTGGATAACGGCATTTACGCACACCAAAACCTTAAAAATACCACGGATCGAATTTAAGACACCAATATATACGGTACGGTACGCACTATGCGTACATCAAGAGCAGCCAGAGTGAAACTTAAAATAGCTGGCGTCATATCAGGGCTGTATAGTGTGACACTCCTGGTAAGATTGACATTAACGAACGTGGTCATACGGAGGCCGAATAACGTTTTCAAAACGAAAATGGATCCGAAACATTGCACGTTATACACGCCACGAGGAAACAGTTTTCAATATTTTTGCAGACCCGTTAATGTGTCAAACTACGACTTTGATGTATGTACACATGAAATAAACACATATAACAACAAAACTACATCAAACGCTTATCCGTGGATAAAAATACAAAACAGTCTACACGCTTTTGGAATAGTACAGAAACGTTACAAATCTGTCACTCATCTTATTGACGTCGGTTCAGAGAACATGCTTTTCACACTAAGTGCATTGAAAATGGATATACACGTAATAGCATTTAGCAGTAACAAGGAATACCTGCAGAGACTTAACCACACATTGGTGAAAAATAGATTCGCAGACAGCATGATTACGCTATTCAATAACGAGGTTAGGGCAGAGAGGCCTCCAACTCGAGACTCTAGAACGATTACGATGCCCGATCTCATGGAAGTCATAACGTCCCCAGCTACAGCTTTGAGGATTGCAGAAAATGAAGTAGAGCTACTAGAGCACTGGAAGTCCCTAAAGCAGTTTCTGCTGCTGATGGATTTTCCAATGATTATTCTCAACATACAAAGACTCAAGATGATGCCCCTGATGGTTGCGGAGCCGCTGATAGGACGTCTGCAAAGTTTGGACTATATACCTGTTGGAGCCAATGAAACTGCTAGCACCGTGGGGTTTCTAGAAACTCCTTTTTATGGCATCGATTGGCAGCTTTACTGGGAAGATGAAATAGTACTTATTAATACTGCGGGTATGTGGTAGTCTAATCTTACAACCACCATTGGTGATTTTGCTGCGGTTATTGACCTGATTCTACCGACCAGCCAGGGCTTATCGAGCTCCGAAAAACTCACCGAGGCAATCGTTTGAAAAATATGAATGGTGATACCAAGCAGCAACGATGGGATCTCTTCACAGCTAGGGCGTTCAAGGCATTTTGCCTCGGTAAAGATAAATAAAGTTATAAAACCCTTCTTTTCATGACTTTCAATCCTTCACAACATCCGCCAAACATGTACACACATGGCAGGGCAAGGTAAAAGAAAAAGAAAACGTGAATAGATAACGGATTCTGCCTGAGGAAAGTGGGCATTTTCACGAAGACGTCGAGGCATTTGCCTCATAATCTCTAGCCTCTGCTGTAAATGTATTGCTTCACCATGCTGGATACGGTGGTTACTATATAACAACTAGAAACCAGAATAAGAGGAATATTAATAACCACAATCTATGTAGATGTGACAAAAAATGCAAGAACATTATGTTCAAGCGGGTCATTTCATACAGAGAAAGGGCAATTTGTAATTCTAATTACGAACATCTGAAGGTTATTCCAGAATTAGGTGAACATCAGCACTTACTTCCTCTTGGCAAAGGTGATGCCCACGTGAATATATAAACACAACATTACCTCAACAGCTTTAATGCATAACAACATCTGCAACAATTCAAACTACAATATGCATTTTATGTAAACGATTATCACTAAGTTGCCGTTTACCTGTATTTTTCAGTTGCATATCAATTAGAGTAAGAATTAAAAAAAGTGTTCAGTTGAATTCCTGTCATTGACAGTTCTGTAGCTGCAGCCCTGCACCCATATCCTCATTCAGTACCCGAAATATAAGTCTCCCCAAGCTTTGTTTCTAGCATCGCCTCTGATTCTTACTGATGCCACCGGATGCACCACAACAGGCGCCGTATTCAATAAGCTGGATTTGCTATTATACAATTGCTATTGAATTCTAACACTCATTTGTTTTGCCTACGAGCTCTGCTATTCTGCTCACTTTGATTAAATGATGATTTGATTGTAAGGGCCTGCACATAAATAAATAAAATGGTACAGATAATTATAACTTTGCGGTATGAAATCTGTTGATCTTGAAAGGTGTTAAGTCATAAGAAGGTTGTCTCCCAGTTGCTAGCTCCGCTAGAATCTTGCCAACAACAGGGGCGAGTTTGAAGCCGTGGCCAGAGAATCCTGCCCCAATCACGATGTTCTTCCAGTGGGGATGGTTGTCCAAAATAAAATTGCGATCAGGTGTATTCTAAAAACAAAAAATTTGAGATAGTAAAGAATTATATATATGGTGGCCGTATGCATTATACATGTAATTACATATGGTTAAAATTCGCGGCGTAGCTATAGGATGTAGCATTCAAGTAAGATTGTTTAATGTATCAAAATGCTTTGCTTGTATTGCATGGCAATAAAAGTGTTCATTGTTTTATAAATTATACTTTTACTTTTAAATCTTAAAATTCAAGACGATAGACACGTGTTGTTAACATTAGTTTCAATCAATGATGTTACCATACTATTGTAAATATTAGTATTCAAACTGATAGATATACATGTAGAAGGTAGGCTAATTACAAGCCACTTACCGTGTACATACACACCTCCCGTATAGAGGGCGTGTCATCTAGTCCTGGCAACAATCGTCTGATGCATTGAGCTAAGGCAAGTTCGTCTGAGCGATCAAAGAGGGCTCCACGGTCTCTGTCGTCTGGGTTAATGACGGGACCGTTATGGACACACAGCTAATGGAAGGGATTCCTCCATAAATAACATACATAAATGATCATGACAATCTCTAAAATTGACGTTACATTTGAAGCCAACATCACCTAGTTTAAATCCCTCCACATTAAATCAATAAGTTCTGAAGAGCTGGAGTTTTAGAGGAGTTCATTTTTCAATGACGCATGCAGTGGAGGATCATTGAAAATTACTGTGCTGAACGTTTGCACACATCCTAATGTGCTCATAGGCAGATCCGGGCGGGGGGGGGGCGTAAGGGGCGTACTTCATTTTAATAAGATTTTTCACACGTCTGCCATTGATCGCGCATGCGAAACTCATGAAATCCCTGAAGTGCGCCACCTCCCTCCCTTCTAAAAACCTGGATCAGCCATTGTGTACTGACAATACAATAAAACATTGAGACGTACTGAATTAAATATGCTTTACCTTGACATAATTTGGATACTCTAGACAAGGCACAGCATATGCATATCTGTATGTAGGTGATGTAAATCCTTCAAGAAAAAGAGTTGGAAAGCATTTAGCTTCATGTCCCGGGACCTTTTGCGCCCAATAAAACACGTGTATGCGCTCAACCTAAAGAAATATAGAATAATTAGACTGCCATATCGTCAATACAATTCTATCATCACTGTTTTCTGATCACATTCATTGCTAATGGTATATATTCTTTCTTCCAGTATTTATTGTTCATATAAAGCATATATACCTAGATAATATGAAATATTACATTAGAATAGAATTATAGTGATTGCATATCAGAATATTGATGACATTCATTTTACTTGAAGTGGCAGGTCCAAACCAAGAGGTGCAACTATCTTTCCAGTCCACGGTCCACATGTCAGGACGATGCTCTTTCCCTTGTATGTGCGACCTTTGCTGGTGGTGACAGTGACAATATCACCAGGCTGTATTCCGGTCACACCCTCTTCATCCTGGATCACACCTCCCAAACGACAGAACTCATTCTGAAAATGCACCACATTCTCATTTATATTTAAACATTTGCAAACAGTATCCGAGTATGCATTGATAAAAAATGTATTAATGTATATTATATGAATCTGTCTAGATATTAGCTCATTCCTGCACTCTCACAGAATAAGTGTCATGCCTGCGTCCTGTATGGGGCAAGTCAACACCCATAATTTTGGAGGAACATTGATTTCCTTAATGTCTGAGATGGTATTCATGATTCCCAGCTGTATTGTCTTCTTAAATTAAACCCCTTTTTGATCTATAAGACACTTAGTAAAGATCTCAAGGTAAAGATACACTGAAGTGTTAAAAGGCGGGTTTTCACTGTACTTACAAATTAGCTGGTACTAAATTATGGTTTTATTACGAAACTTATAACAAACCTGCAAAGCTTGCAAACATTTATCAGCTTTTAGGATTCCGGCATCTGGGTCAAAGAATGCCTCCATATCGAAAGGTATTCGCACGGCTGGGAACTTATTTTTCAACTCATTTCTTGAAAGTAAATTAAACGGCAGGCCAGCCTTCATCATCGCACCTCTGTGGCTGGAGATCATGTCACTTGAATTGGGACCCACAGTCAACATGCCGCAGTTACTGTGGATCAGTAAAGTTAATTATAAGTTATACTGTCTAGCAGAGTTGGGGCGAAATTAGTTTTAACCGATTAATCTAATCAAAATTTGTGTAATTTAGTTTGGTTTTAGTTAATCAACAAATTAAAAATATCAGTTTAGTTTAGTCTAGTTTAATCATAAATTTCTATTTTAATCATGATTAGTATTGATGAAAGAATTGTCAAAAGACGTTGAGCAATTTAAAGCAGGAAATCATTAACATTTGCTGATGAAAGTTGTGTGATTCAAGAAACCCTGTGCTCTGTGAGCACTTTTGATCAGTGGTTGTAGCAATAATGACGTATGTCCGGGCTGACCCTACATTTTCACTGTAGTATTTTCAAAAATAAATAAGGTCAATTTCCATGAATCAGCTACACTTCAGAGGATATTTTACATAGAGATTCCTTTGAACAAAAATTAAAGGCAATGTCACTTTCCATGAATCGGCAAATCAACACTAGCCTTTGGTATACATGGACCTGTATGTCACCATGACATATAAATTCCCAACCCTTGACTTGATTTCTATTTGAATGAAAATGGTAGAATATTTATTGGTTGAAAAATGATACTGTACAATGATAAATCCATATGGACATAATTTCTAATATGATATCTGCATTGTATATCTAATATTCTGTATTTGAAAACTATTTAGAAACTACAATGTAGTTGAAATAGTTATTCTTGAATAGATTATATTGAATGTAGTGTTAGATATGTATAATTATAGATGATGTGTATATGATATGTATATTTATATTATATGAAATAGTTAATGAAAAAAAATGAAATATGTTATTTCATTACATAAATCCTTCATTTTGAAATTTTGTTCTTAGTTTAGTGATCATTTAATTTAGTCTAGTTTATTCGTAACGTCAGCCCGAGTCAATTTAGTTTAGTTTAGTTTAATCATGAAAATTGTCATTTAGTTTGGTTTAGTTTTTATCCTAAAACATGTAGTCACCCCAACTCTGCTGTCTAGTATTAAATGAGCTGTTTTAACCATCTAATATTGCGTATATCATAATTTAAAGTGTTATTTGGTTAACTCTGCATTGCATTTGTTCTCCACTAGATTTACGTGTACTTTGTATTTAGTGATGGACCATATTGTCCTTCCCACGTTCAATAGTTATCAACAAAAACATGCAATGTGAAGAAAAAAGCAATTTAAAGTAGTTACACGAAGAGCTGTGTGTTTTGTCGCTCCTCTAGCTCTGCCCACGCTTTGTAGGCTTCATCCATCATCCGGCAGTAGAAATCCTGGGTGTACGCCTTTCTCGTGATACGTGTATGGCCAGCAGAACTACCTCGACTGTGGCCTACAGGAAACTATTTGACAGAACCTAGGAGTATTTATGTTGATCTGCACTTTGATATATAAGAGCACAATACCCCTTTCCACGAAAATACATAATTTTCATAGGGTTTTTGGCACGTCCGCCATAGATTGTACCTACAAAACCCCATGAACTTCCTTAGGTGTGCCCTCCCCCCCCCCCCCATTTCCAAAACGCTGTATCTGTCATTGACAAAAATACCATTATGGTTGCTCCTAGCATTTTCATAGCTTACTTCAGAATCTGTGCATTTCGAATACTATACGTAGTAACTTGAAATAAAAATCAATTGATTATTTGTCCAATGTATTATGAAGGCAAACTTGCTTACCTGTTCCAGAAGCAAAGTGCTGTATCCTGCCTTTGTGAGCTGGTAAGCTGTACCGGATCCTTCCACCCCGGCACCCACCACAATCACGTCATACACCATCGCAGATGCTGACATAACTAGCTCCATATAGAGTTAATATAACTATGAAACCATATAGAATGTGATCACAATCTTATATAAAGAAACGGGACGGAGCAAAGTCCTTTCATAAAAACTTGGACAAATAATGAATGGAATCAGTAATGCTAGGGTCGGATGTTCCCACTTACCGAAGACGAATCTGTCGTGGTGTTGTAGTTGTTCGGTGCCATATTGCCACGTCACGAACGGCTTGGCAATTTAATTCAATTTAAATTATGATAACACGCACGCTCTACGGGTGTCTTCTTCTTTTTTTTAATTTTCTAAATAAATCATATCATAACACTCTCATGCTTAGAGTGTCCCTCGAAGAATATTTACAAAATCCATAAGTATACTTAACCTCGATTGAGATTGATTTTATTCAATATCATTAACATGGCAAACAATAATGAAACAAAGTTTTGTATTCACATGTCATTTACTTTTTTTTGAAATTCAAATAAACTGTTAGAATAGTGACTATGTGAAAATTACAGTTAACTCAAAATAACAAAGAAAATTTTCTATAACACAATCATTATAATAAAAATACGCATGCAAACATTATTTTAAAAGCGGTGGACCAATCGTAGAGAGTGGTTAACACGCCCGCATGTCTTATTAGAAAATTAAAGCTTATTGTTTCAATCGGTTTTTATACTAGTATTCTACTACTAGTCATTGGCATGATCTACTTGCATCCACTATAAGTAAGACATGCACCAGTATATGTCATTGACGTCTCTGTCTATTTACTTATCATTGTTTGTGTTTTAGATGCAATCATATGATTTCATATTTATATTTTACCCATCCACCAAAGCTTCCTATTTTCTGCATATTATATGATATGCAAACTATACCCACATCCCATCATTACAGAAAAGAGTTAATGCCCAGTGTATTATTTTCAAATTGATAAAACACATATATTAGATTTTTGTGTAATATTGGTATTTGATACAAATCAATGTGCAATTCAATTGTATTTGAGAAGTTTTATATCACCAGTAGCCTTCATTATCACATCATTTCTGGTCAATTGTTGCATAGAATGCAAATGAATATCTATTTCATGCAAGTACATCAAACCCAAAGTTCAGTACAACTTCAATCTGACAAGGATTTGGTGACAGTTAATGGGACAAAAAAAGTAAACATCACGATCAATGCAGTAAACTGCCATAGTTTCTATAAAGTTCTGCACTGTGATTTATGGCTGCTACAGTTAGTGAATGAGAACATTGATGTAATTAGAAAAATACTAACGTTAGGTATTTACGAAATATGGCTTTGGTGTATGACGTGATTGTGGTAGGTGCGGGAGTGGAGGGATCCGGCACAGCTTACCAGCTCACAAAGGCAGGATACAGCACTTTGCTTCTGGAACAGGTAAGCAAGTTTGCACCGCTCATGTCAACCTCTGTTACCCTGAATATCAAGGGCTCAAAATATTACTCAAAACTTGTTTGGGGCGAGGCTCATGTTTTTCCATTTTTGAATTCTACGTATTCAGTATTCAATAGGTATAGATGTAGAATGGGGAAGGGGGTTATAAGGAAGTAGTATTGGGGGGGGAGGAGGCCGGAAAGTGGAATGTAGGGGTGTGAAAATGGCCTAAAATGGGGGATGTGATTTTTCAATGAACTGTGATGTGGGCAAAGTTGCTGAGAATTGTGGTATATTGAAAAGAAACCCGTTGCATCCAAAAATGACTTCAATGGCTTGCTAATGCATCCTTATGCCATTACATATAGGTCTGAATACATTATTCGAGGTTACCGTTATTGTTGAGGGAGAAAGTTATATAGCTAAATGTACTGCAAAAGGGTATTCCAGCGGTACTTAATATAATTCTATATGCCCTCTTGAAAACCACACACGAATTAACTACCCTATAAAATAAATTTAATGATTTGATGTTTAATCTGGTGCACCAAGTTTAACTTGGGTTATAAACATAATATTAATTAGTTATTCTGTGTACAGTTTGCTTTAGGCCATAGTCGAGGTAGTTCACATGGACACACTCGTATCACGAGAAAGGCATACGAGGAGGATTTCTACTGCCGGATGATGGATGAAGCCTACAAAGCGTGGGCAGAGCTAGAGGAGCAACAAAACACACAGCTCTTCATGTAAGCTGGCATGTGTAGGAGAGCATAGTAAAATTAGAAATACATTCTCTTTTGTCTCTGTCATACTCTCAATTTCTAGCGATGAAGACAGAGGAGGGTGTGTTTTCTTAATGCATACATATGCCTGTTTAGGGGCCGGTCAGTCCGGGGGGTGGTGGGTCAGATGGATTTTTTCATATACAAATCGCAACTTTGACCCCCCAATCATATTCAAACTTAAACCTTGACCCCCCAGTACACCAAGATTCAAAACCTTGTTATGTTCGTCATCAGCAATACCATCAACAATATTTTCTGAGCCATCTGCGTGATTATGTTCATGTTCATTGTTATCATTGGGTTGTGTAGCTTCATTCTCCTTTAAATTGTCATAAAATGACCCATGCTTCATCATATTTTTTGTAATAAGTTGGGAAAAGGTAATCTAATATAAGGCATACGGTTTCATGATCAAACATACCAGCCTCTATTGCAACTACTAATGCTGGTACATCATATGAGCTTGAAGAAGCCACTGAAGATACTAGTCGTGATTATGATTAGATATGGCAGGATTCAAGGAAAATTGGAAGACAAGAAAACTGTTCAATATTTAAGACAAAATCAAATTGTGTTGAAAGTAGTGATATCTATCAAATTTGTAGCTTTTCTGTGAGTCGTTGTTTGATTGTATCTCATCCTATAGATAAATAATGAGACAAAAAAAAAAGGAATTTCAAAAGTATGACCCCCCCCCCCACCCCCAGTCACTCCCATTTCAAAATTTCAAAAGTGTGACCCCCTAGGCGCCTTAGTTTTAAAAGTACGACCCCCACCACCACTATCCGACACCACCCCCACCCCCACCCCCCACGGACTTGCGACTGACCGGGCCCTTAATATAACAGTCTGGATATTTGCACATCATATAGAATTACCAACGACAAATAATGTATGCATAAATTGCACGCAGTTGGTATATTTCAACAAGTTTTCAGTATTTACATTTTTTTTTTCAATTTGAATACATATGTTCACTATTCACCTCTGTCCAAAATGAACAAATTCTGACATGAAATTGTTCCAGCAACTGTGGACTCCTCTGCATGGGCCCCAGTCATGGTGACCTCATCGCCAAAACCAAGCAGTCCATGTCTGCTTGCGGCCTGCCCTTTGAGTCGCTCACAGCAGAACAAGTGTCCCGTCGGTACCCCACGGTGCGGATGCCGGACGGCTTCGAGGGTGTGTATGACCCAGAAGCAGGCGTGCTTAAGGCCGACAAGTGTCTGCAGGCTCTGCAGGTACATTACCCACGTGACTGGCCGCTCGAGTCTAATAAAATGAGGGCTATAATGCTGTAAAGTGTAGACATTTCTGGTAGTCAAAGCCGATTCATTAACTTAGTATTTGTTCAAAGAGAAAGAAATGACATTATATATGCACGATTTTATGGTGTAAATAAATACTACTGCATAACAATGCATAAGTAATTCTTACGCATACCATATCGGCTGCTGTATATGATAATCACGGTTCTCTTCCAACCCAGCAAATTTAAAGAGCTTTGTTTCTTAATTTATTTTTCCAGTGTTGTTAATAATGTTCGACAATGAGGTTCAGAACCATTATAGTGCATATGAATATGCAAGTAATGGTATGCATGTTCCTTTATAGTAATCATGATTTCAGAATGAGTTCCGTCGTTTAGGAGGTGTGATCCAGGATGAAGAGGGTGTGACCGGAATCCGGCCTGGTGATATTGTCACTGTCACCACCAGCAAAGGTCGCACATATAAGGCAAAGAGCATCGTCCTGACATGTGGACCGTGGACTGGGAAGATAGTTGCACCTCTTGGATTGAACTTGCCACTCGAAGTATACAATGTCATATAGTACAACAATTTTCAATTGTGGTTGAGATCCACAATAAGATCCACATTTTTCTCAATATGTTTATTAGAGTTGTAAACATGCATAATTTTGTTGCTTTGTGAACATTTTAAACATAATTTCCCACCCCATTCAACATATCCCGTGTACTTCGTATCGAGTCGCAGTATATATTATTATCACAATATAAGAAATACACCGCTCCCATAATTAGAATTCTTGGCATTCCTGCCTTCATGACAATTTTCGAGCTCTTCATTTCAGCCACAAAGGATCAACGTGTTGTATTGGCGTCAGAAAGCACCGGGTCACGAGGCGGTGTCAGGCTTCCCCACGTTGATCACTGAGGGCTTCCACCGCGGCCACAACGGCCGCGCCGACCACTCCTACATGCTGCCGGCATACGAGTTTCCCGACCACGTCAAGGTGCGTGTGTGCGAGGGCGCGTATATGATTTTGATTCTGATTAGTGATTTTGGTGATGTTGGGCGCTCGAGGTTGGGTGGCGGTTGTTGTTTGAGTTGGAATTTGTCTGTTCTTGGTTGTGCAATATTTTTTTTTTTCAAAATTTTGCATGGAGAATGTTCGTACTAATAAACGCCAATTTGATATTTAAAGGGAAGCGCTTTTTCACATTCTCGCGAGTTACGACCGCAACCATTTTTTATATGTATGTCATTGTATCAGTAGTTGTGACTCCGTTCATTCTTGTTGTTTAATAGTCTACGTGATCTTCATAAACCACCGTCGAACACCCCGAATTAACTTTAACATCGTACACCTATCTACCAACTAAGTTAGCTTTCCAAAAGAAAATCTTGAACAAATTAAGGACTAATCACTTTGCGTTAGATAGTTATCGACCCTATGTGTGATTTGCAGTGAGAACCCGTCACCTCCTGGTCCCGAGCAAACAGAACTGGGCTCGCTTATTACACACCCATGCTTCTCGTCGTCTTTCAGTTTTGTAACCACACGGGCATGGTTGTCGACCCGGACATGCGGGACGTGGCGGCCGGGGCGGCGGCTGCGATCGACGAGCGTGAACTGGCCGAGTGTGTGAGGAACAACTTCCCGGGCCTGGAAGACACGCCGTCCATCAGAGACGTCTGCATGTACACGGTCAGTGGGTCGCAACTTGCAAGGGGACGGGTTACAATGGCTGGTGTCAAACACCCTAAGCTTATTTAAAAAAAAACCTGCTGGGTAATCACTATTTTAGGTTTCAGTAAATTGATGGTATAATATTGAGTATGTCAATACAACTTGCATGACAAAAGGAATTTATATGAATTTATCCTACGTCATTGTTTTGTTCGGTTTGATGAATATGCCAGTGATACATTAGAATTTTGAACAACTTGAAACAACAGAAATGTAGATTGTATCTGTAACTGCATTGATAGCTCACACCGGACAGCAACTTTATATTGGACACGCACCCGTACTGGAAGAATATAGTGATTGGGGCTGGATTTTCAGGTAATATAACGTGCCTCTTTTTAATTGAGTCATATGTACATGCACTGTGACAAGTACTTAAATTGCTTGGACTTCACCTAATACTCCTATTTATTACATGGTAAAATGTATATGTAAAACCATTGTTTATCATCATATTACTTAGCTAAAGAGCCTAAATCTATGACCGTTAAATGCTTTTTTACAGGCCACGGATTCAAGCTCGCACCCGTTGTGGGCAAGATGCTAGCAGAGCTAGCGACAAAAAGACAACCATCTTACGACTTAGCGCCTTTCAAGATTAGCAGATTTAATGAGAAAGCAAAACTATAGAGTGGAAATACTGAATTTTTGAACTAATATGACTATTAATCTGTACATATTATCAATCTAAAATAACAGCTTTTGTGATACATTTCCACGATTCAATGTTTGTAAATTGTCAGTGAATTGTGGCTACATTTATATTCATATTGTGGAACAAGTAGGCGTAGGTGTGCTTGTGATTAACGAATCAGCGTTGTATGACACACATTAAAACATTTCAATATATGCATAACATATGTTCATATTATCTCTTATGATACACCTGTACAGAGAAGAGAGAGAGAATGTTTATGTACAGGAGCCTAACTAAGCATTTTCCCCCTTTAATTATAATGGCCTTTATAATTGTTTGCCGTGCTCTCGTCACCACTCGTTCAGCTTTATCAGCTCCAGGTCATTTTCCTTCAAAAGTGTGCATGCATATCCCATGGTGGCGTATGAATTACTTGTGGTACTTGTGATGTATGTTTCACTTCTTCTTACTTTAGGAGAACCCTGGGAGCTCAGGTAGCATACGTATAATTTTGAGATTTAAGAATGTTGACAAAAGAAAATATTCAAACGTGTTTAATATAAACAGGATTTTCTGGGGAGATTTGTGCCCCCCCCCCCCCCAATGTTGAATCAGCATAGGTCAAAAAGTTTTTAAAAGAACCCATTTTGATAGCATCACTTTTGTGCTGATATCCACAGTATTCACTTACGGCTTTCTTTACCCTCTTCTTTCACACCTTCTTGACCGAAGACTTTTAAGCAAGGACTAATTAAGGCAAGCGGTAGTTGTACCAGTCCCCAAAGTGCGTACAGAATCCTCCAAAAAATGTACAGTTGATCCTCCAAAAATTATTCCCCCGCGTACAGTATGCTCAACAGTGAGTTGTGTAGTAAAAATCGTATCTTCACAGACCAGCTACTTGATGACAAATCCTTGGTGACTAGCTGACGCAAGCATATATCGTGCTCTGGGGTCCCTTGCCTATGCAAAACAGTGATAAACAAGTTCAGGATTTTGCAATGAACCAGCAGGGCTTGGGCTGGCCGGCAACCTAGAAGCAGGTGAATGCTGGATTTGGCTGTCGATCCAGGCAGTAGGCTCTGTAGCGTTTTTTAGTTGTCCTCGATGATAATTGGCCAGTAATTCATCTTCTTTTTCACTAAGTCGGAAAGATTCAAGTTCATACATAAGAGCTGGGATAACATATCAGTGTTTTATATAGTGATATGTTGGGAGACGCCATTAATTCCCGAAAGACCAGCACACATGAGCTGGTAAACGCTGCGTCTACATAATCAGCTGCTGTGGAGACTGTAGTTCATGATCAGCTGCGCATGCTGGGAACAAGGTGAGTTTCTTTTCTCGAATATGATATGGGTTCTCCTGTCAGAAGAAGCTCCAACTCGCCACAATATCTATGTAATAAACTCTTGCATCGGTTTTGTCAATTAAAGTGTTCAAGACGCCATCTAGATCTATGTATTCATGGTATACTTGCCGGCTGCAGCATAACACATTATGCAATTTCCCTTTGACAGTCTCAGCCTCTTCGTACTGGACCACTTGTTCGTGTTGTAGCCTAGGTATAATATGTATTTTTCCCCATTGTTGAATCAGCATTGGTGAAAATGAACTCATTTTTCTACTTTCCCTACCAAATGTATATACATATTAGGGTTGAAACATAGTATTTGTAATCTACTTGACAAAAATGCATTAGCTTACATGCACTGTCTGCATGCCATTATTCACATGCGCAATTCCAGGAGCAATGTAAACAATCCAGAAATAACGTTTTTAGTAACAAGCACCAATACCAATCTAAACGATAACAGAAACAGATTAACAATTGCCACTGAAAGGTTAACTTTCTTCCTTGATGCCTCCGTGGTTGCGGCTTGATAGCTTGAAGGATGATTTATTAGCTCACGAACTGCGTGGGAAGCACTGCAGATGCATGGATGGGAAGTGGTAAAAATTGAGCACTAGAAACTGCGCTCCCTTTCCACCCACGACCCGGGCCCATTACCACCCTAAACTGTGTCTGACGGATCATAAACAGATAATGTAAGTATCAAATAATCAATCAACCACGAAAGCACAAAAAATGGAAATGAGTGGAAAAGGTCTTAAATTTGTGCGCCCTAAATCTTCTAGTTTGACTATGCTACTTTGCTTGTGATGTCAAAATCTAGGACAGTATTTTTTGGATGAATTTTGGATGATGAAAACTTCATTTTTATTACCTATGAACACCATGAAAAAGTCCTTTAGTCGTTGATAGGGAAGCATGCGTGGAGATCTATTGATTTAACAAATAAACAGGTATAATCATTTTATATTGATAATATATAGTTGATGTAAACATGAAAATGGTGGGTGATAATGTGTGTAAGATATATGCATTTCTAGACTAGTAGACCATAGCATTAGCAATGTTTTCAGTCATGAGTCATGACTGAACACTCATACACGTACGTAAATTTGATGGTACTTATTCAATATGATATTTGAGCTTTTTCTCTCCACCAATCACTGATTCTATGCACATGCATATGGTGCAATGAGCATAATTGTCATCTAACTATATTTGTAATGTGTTGTAGATGTTGAATGTTTAGATAATCTTGTATGCCATCTAAATGATGTATCACTGTAGCATTTACATTCACATGGCTTCCTGTATTCCGCTGGATACAAAATCTCAAAATGAACATCAATACTTCAACATTTCTTTCTGACGTCTTACTGTCAATCATATTACCATAATTAATCGATGTAGCGGAAGACAGGTCTAACAACTTAAGCTTCCAATTAATTAAGTATATCAAGAGAACCTTGTTGGACAGTTACGACTTAAGTTTCAAGTCCCAAATTACACCATCTGTTAAAGAATTCGGGTAGGCATGTAAAGCTTTGGAAAGCCGCGGAATTGAACTCACAATCTCTTGATACACTACAAACTGGTCACATATATGCTTTTAAAGTCAAGCGCCCTCTAATCCATTGGAACAATTTTCCCACACTTGAGAGGCATCATGGTTTCGTACTAGGATACAGACAGCCCTTAATCCCCTCCGGGATTACTAATTCTGTTGATGTCCATTGTGTGGGGCCACCAGCTAGATTGGGGGTGCCATCATATTAGTCTATTTCTGTCTTTATCCCTTGTCATCTAGCCTTTATTCCCGAACCTTTTCAAGCTGTCAGGCGCATGTGCCACTTTCCACAGGAGATCGGCAAGGCCTTTCTACTTTCTATTTTTTTTACACATCATCTAAGGCAGTGGGCTGTTAAATGTTCACAGGGCATACTCATTTGTGTAACCACCAGCTTACATACTTGGTTTGGTTTGTTATCATCTCAAACCGCAGTTTGTGGGTTTGAATCACATATGAGGATGAGGATGAAATTTCTTCCTCATGAAAGGTTAGAAATAATCATAGTTATGTTTTATTAACCATCATATAATTTAACAATTGAATGTATTTTAAATTTCCACAGAAAGAAAAAAAATAAAGCAATTAGTTGAAATGGAGGCCGGTGCTGAAGACAGAGAAGCCTTAGTGCAGGTGAGAAAATATGTGGTCATGTTTTCTTAGATATGTCATTTTGAAAGCTTTTATTATTGGTTAAATAATTTAGAATTTTGATTTTATTTAAATGTACTTATTACTAATCTGCATTTAAAATGCATTGTCGGCCCTTTAGTTAAAGCCAACTGGTCTTGGTCAGTGACAAATCTAGTTTGGTTTGTTAGAAATCAAAGTCATAAACCAATTTGAATTAATCCTCTTTAAGAACTTGTAAATTTTATTAGGTGATTCATCAGTCAGAGAATGTGTCTTCTAACCATGAAGAACCAAAACAAGATTCATTTAGAAAATACTACACTTTGCCTGGTGTACGTTATTGCATTGTGTTTAAAGCTATCTTATTCATAGATGCCATTTTCTCTCTAGTCTTATGGCTCACAGGTAAGAATACTTGACATAATGTGCGTACGCATAATTTTTCTAATTTTGAAAATTAATTTTGTCTTTTAATTATGAGAATTTGCTTAAATATAAATAAATGTTAAAAGACAATATTTTGTTTTACTTTGAAAGTACCATACACATGCAGCTTTAAAATATAAGCTTAAACGATGTAGGATATAATCTTGATCAATGACCACATCTCGGATATTTTAAATAGCATGTAATGCACTTTCAGGTGGAAATAGTGAATATTTTATCGATAGTATTGTGAACTTTCACTTCAAAGAGTCTGCTTTTGACTTGGCAGTGCTTAATGCTGCCAAAGTTATCATTGCTTTTGCTGTTATTGATACCATGGAAGAAACGTCACTGCAGCTTGTGGATGACCCCTACAATGCAAAGATCATCAGGAAAAAGTTGTTGGCACATATAGGATTGATAGTGATGCTCTTACTCACATTTAGTTATGCTGTTGTGAAAGGAGGTAATATTAAAACCTTTTCTAAGCCAGACAGATTATACAGTGAAACGCGTTAAGATCTTGTGGCCTTTTCATTATTTTCATTATGATATTAGATGTTTGATTGAAAAATATATAAACAATGTGTTGATTGAAAAATATATAAACAACAAACTTATTTTATTGAATATTACTTTTACTCTTTCTTATTTCCTAAATTTTTTGATAGTTGAATAGATTCTGCTTATTTTAAATGTGTTTTTTTAATATATTCTACAGGTCTCATTCTGTATGCATTGTTGAATGATACTTCATATACCAAAATGCATCTGACATTTAACATCTTGACAATCAGCGCTGTAGTGTTTGGCGCAGTAGAACTCATTACTGCACTCACTAGTTTTTGGGCCATGAAGCGGCTGCAAGTCATTAGAATTTTACATAGGCAAGCATTTCAATACATGTACTATCTTTTTGTTAAAAGTGTGATTATGTTTTTGAAGCTGTCAGAATTGGTGATATACATGAACACTTCATTTACTAAGGTTGTGGTTCAATGAACAAAATTCAAAGACTGTTATTTTGTTTTGATAGAGTCCGTTTAATATAGCTATTTAAAATGTTAAGAAATTATTTTTACTGTATTGATTATGAATTTTCCAAACTCATATCGGTATACTGGCATGATTTCTAGGTGTCCGTATTATTTATAAACTTATGTGATAGTGTCTTTCTTTTCTTAAAGAGTGCCTTCTTTCTTATATTTAATTCCAAGTAAAAACGGGTAAAATGTACCACATATGCTTCTTAATGTTATTAACATGGGAATAATGATGACAAAACCCGGTGCGTTCCAAAATTGGGAACTATTCCTGTGCAGAAACAGCATCTTAGTTTTTAAGAACTATTTTGATTGTCTAATATTTATGTTACTTAAATCTATATATATATATATATGTCGCCTTTTAGAGTAAATGAATCTGGTGAAGAAGTAGATGAGGAGGGTAAGAAGGTGAAAAAGAAGGCCACCCTCATCAGACTTATCAAACTTGCAAGACCAGTAAGTTAAATATCAAATGTATGATAAACCTCATTGAATATTTAAAATGTTCTAAGTATGACTGGGAATGAAGACGATGTTGAAATTTAAAGTTTAATTATAACATACAATTGTTCCATCCCATTCCTCTATTCATGAAAAAAAAAAAAATGCTTTTTGTGAGTTTATTACTTGATCCAATTCTTCAATACCCATGCATTACCCCTGTCTTGCAGGAAGCGGGTATCATCACATGGGCGAGCCTGTGTCTGCTGGTTTCGGCTGCCACGCAGACAGTGGCTCCACTCTTCTTTGGCATCGTAGTCGATGCTGCCTCCAGATCTATGGGTCAGTCGGTTGATATATTTGTAGAAGCTTCTTACTAGATTTACTTCTTAAATGAATACTTTTAATTGCTTATTCATAAAAGTCTTTCTTCAGCAGTAATGAACATCATAAAAAGTGTTATTTGCCTTTGATATTTTTCAGAGGAATTGAACCAGACGGTGCTGATCCTGCTTGGTATTTACATGGGCGGGGCTATATTCTCCATGTTCCGGGCCTGGCTCTTCACACTTGCTGGTCAAAGATTTGTAGCTCGCCTCAGGAAAGAGCTGTTCTCAAACATCATCAAACAAGATGTGGCTTTCTTTGATACAACAAGGTAACATGATTTGCTACCATTTGATAGTAAATAAAAAAAAATTTTCAAAGGCTTGTTTGATTTTATGATTAATGTGGTAATATTATGATTACTATACCATACCATTTAATTTGGTGTATGTTTATTTGCTATGGAAAAGGAAACCCATGACTAGAATTGATTGTATTTATGACCTGGATTTTTGTTTGCAGGACAGGAGAATTGACTAATAGATTGGCTTCAGATACACAAGTGCTTCAGAATGCGGTCACGGTTAGTTTTATTACTTTGTTTTTTTGCTCCAGTGTAGAACAATTTGAAGCTAAATAAACATTGTATGAGGACAATGACCAAATTTATTATGCATACTAAATCATGAACTGCTAAAATTGATTTTTGTAGATACCTGAAAATAAAAATACTGTTTTGTTGATGAAAATGTTCATATCAGATATAAAATTAACTATTTGATCATTATGAGTATTTATATATCAATTATTAAACACAATGTAAAGTAATCTTTTAATTGTGTTAATTAATTCATTTCAAGTATCCTCTCTTCACTGTTTTCACAGGTAAATGTTTCCATGCTTGCTCGCTATGTGCTGACTATCATAGGATCTCTGGCATTCATGTTTGTTCTGAATTCTGCCCTCACTGGAGTCTTGCTTGCAGTGGTGCCTGTTGTATCCATTGGTGCTGTGCAATATGGTACAAATACATTATTGAATCATTAAAATTGTTTTTATTTACATATAGTGCATGCTTATATACATTTGACTTCATATTGCCCTGTTTTCTAGCTTTTAATGCTCTAATACCCTCTGCATTTAAATATCAATAGATGAGAAACTAAAAAGTGGGTAAATACATGGATTGCAATTTAGAACTAGGGCGCCAGCATCAAATTGTATAGGGTTAGAAATCTATCAGAGGTTTGTCTACAAGGAAAATCAATAAAAGTTGCAAAATTACCCAATCATGTTATGTTATGTTCATCATATATTTGTACATTCAGATGGGAGTGCTTTACTTTAGTATTTAGTAACTAAAATCTCATTGGTAGGCAAGTTTGTGATGGGTATCCGAAAGGCGTTCCAGGACCGTCTTGCAGACGCTTCGACCACAGCGGAGGAAGCCATCAGCAGTGTGCGAACTGTAAGGAGTTTCACCGGCGAGGCTAAGGTAAGCAGGTGGTCATCTCATGAGTGGGCCCCGGCGAAGGTAGCATTGGACATTGAATGGGGAGCACAGCAGTCACCATGAGGGCTTTGTGGAGTCTGTCAGTAAATCAGAATGAACCCGTTTGAAGAGCTAAAGTTAGTTTGAAACTGCTGGAGATCTCTTGTACTTTAAGGTGACTAGCAACCCCTAAATTGGGATAAGTGAGATAACATTGGACAGTAGTAATAGTAGTGTGATCCATTGTCACATCGTATATTATTGCAATCTGACGAACATGTACATTACTGACACAAATGGAAGGTTACAAGGTCAAGTGTATGGTACTTAAAACATTTAATAACATTCTAATTATTGAATGATAATGAGGTGCCAATCTCAAAGTATATCAATAATATCATTATATGAGATCATTTTGTGTATTGACAATGAGTAATAGAATTGTCTGTTCATATTATCTAATAGTTATCATCACATGAAGTTGTCCATGGTATTTCAGTGCTAGTGTCTTTGTTATAAACTTATAATTTTCTATTTAGGCAACAGCTGCGTATGGAAAAGATATTGACAAGAGCTATGATCAAGGCAAAAAGCTCGCTATTGCTTCTGGAGGCTTTGATGGGCTCATTGGAATGGTAGCTAATGGTGAGCTATTTCACATTTTTTATATAGAATGTAAGAAATAGTAATATGTTGTCGATTATGTGTGGATGAGTCTATTAAATGACGATTTCGTCCTGTTGCAGGTGCTGTGTTGCTGGTCATGTGGTACGGAGGTAAACTCATCTATGAGAAGCAAATTACAGCGGGACAACTCACGTGTAAGATAGTGTGCTTTATACACGGGTATTTTAATGAGTGATAAGTTTACTCCCTAAAGAATGTCCAATATAGATAGGCAACCATTTTTCTTTCTATAAAATTACAATAAAATTATTATAAAGATCTATTAAAAATATCATAAAAAATTTATTACTTATTATCATCATTGGAGAAAAATCATGACTTGTTTATCTGCAAAAAGATTCCTCTCTACTACTGCCAATGGTTTTTATCGCTTTCATTTTCCGTAATGTCTTATTAGACTGCATGAAGTAAATCTAGTATTTCCCATCCTACAGATTATGTGTAGGTTCTAAAATGCCCGTTTTATCAATTTCTTTTGATGTCGATAGCAAGCAGTGATGTTACGCGATACTTATATAATGTTGCATGAAATCAATAAGTAAATAGTCAGAGAACTCCGGTCTTAGTTTTGATCCCTCAAAAGTGGTCAAAGTGAACCCAAATTAAAAAAAATAAATTTACTATAAACCTCATTCATATTTGGTATGGATATGTAAAATTGGATTCCTTTAACGGCCAACTATAAAAGAATAATATTAACTACCGGTAGAGAACACTTTTTGGTCACGAAACATTCAATGTAATTTACTGATGTGTCATATGCTGTATTCATTTTACAAAAATGCTATCTCCTTGGAACAGGGTATTATTTGGTATGTATGTGCACGTCTTGATGTATTAGAAAAGCAAATACCAGTTTTCCTTTGAAAAATGAAATCTACATAGGCTTGTTTCTTTAGTTTGCCTACTTGGCAGGTGCGCCAGCGGGTGATTTCATGTGAATGCTTATTTTTTAAAGTTGTTGATAAATTATTAAGTTTCTACTTGTAAGATAAGTGCAAAAATATAGAATATGTGATATTGGTTGATTATCAATTGACAATTTGAGTTGTCATAGAAAGTTAGTTGCATACGATGGCTATATGTGGAAAGCCTGAAAGGATTTTATCAATAATGAAAACATCGACAGCAAAACGGACCAGAAACCCATCGCCTGATTGTTGGCTGGCTACAAGGTCTTGGCTAAGGAATGGAGACATTCTCAATTTTTTTAATGTTACAGTCATTATATTTGGAAAAAAAAAAAGTGAAGAAAGATTATTTGGTTTCTGTTTTGTTTTGAAAAGACAGTGTAGTCTGGTATCCATCTGTTTATGCATATTCTTTATTGAAACACTGTCTGTCTCTGATAATAAATTATAGTATGCAGAAATATGTTGTTTGAAGCCATGTAGGCCTAATGTGGCCATGATTTTGAGGAGATAAATTACATTTATGTGGCCTTACATGAACGTTGGTAGAAGTGCTTGAACATTATCATTTGATTTAATGATTCTATTTTTCATAAATATATCTGTTTGTTCAAGCTAATAGAAATGTATGTATTTACTGTATAGGGTAATGAAAATAACGTTTATTTATGAACTAAAATAATGTTCATGTAAAACACGGACTGGAATATAAAATACTAACTACTATCTAATCAAAAAGAACGCTTCATCCTGGAATTTATTTCAAAGTGCACCCTTTTAAAACTGTAATAAAAATATTTCATGATGCTTTCCTGTCAAGTAAATTTCCATTTTAGTAGTAGTGGATTATCAAATTTATTTAATATGAAGGTTTAACAAGAATGGTTCAAAGAATCTCACATGTCCCAACACATGACCATAGTCAAAAAACTATTTTCAAATGGATCATCAGGAAATTGTTGCCACGTCAGCCTAATACATATCCTTTGTATTACATTTAACAAATAAATACAATTTCCTTATTATTGTGTATTTATTGCAAACAAGGTTATTTTTGAGTGGAAATGATGCAGGTGGGATATTTAATAATAAGCCATAAATTCAGATTCTTTATAAATTGGTGAAGTGCTCTTTTCCAATATCAATATTCATCAGTGTTTTTGGATATGAAAGTTAACTAATTGACAGCAGCAGTATTTTATATTTATGTAGGTGGATGATCATCAATTTGGTGTCTGGCGCATAATTTGCCCATTTTTATAACGGTGAAATATCAGTTATACAAATTAACTCTTGATATTGATTTGATGATTATACTTAACATGGAAAACATTCTAAACTGATTAGATTGTGTTATGCTATTATTAAACGTCTGTGTGTCTTTATAGTGATACAATGAAATGTATTAGTGGTGAACGTAGTCTTGTCATAATGCAAACAGCCAATATTTTTTGGGACTTGAGTCGCATATACCATTTGTCATTTACAAATTAATTGTCTATGATAGATACTCATAATCAAAGTTGCATTAATTATTTTTATTTTTTCATTTTCCAGCCGTGAAAGATAAATTATCAGTGTGCTTTTTTCAGCCTTCCTTGTTTACACCTTCCAAGTTGCCATGGCCTTCGCCTTTGTTTCTTCTCTGTATGGGGACTTTATGCAGGTAATAACTATGAAACTTGATAAACTTAGTATGCCATACCTAGTCACACTAAAGTTGAAAGTAGAATGTTTTGTAAAATGTCATGAATATTTGAAATTATGCTTTAAAATGGTATACATTGTAGGCTGTGGGAGCTTCTGTGAGGATATTTGACCTTTTAGATCAAAAGCCGGACATTCCTCTCGACCAGGGCATCAGTAGTGAAGATGCACTCCAAGGCAGTAAGTCTTCATTCATACTTCATTCACACAACTTTGATGATTTACAGTCTTAATTTACCACTTTCATTGATGCAAGTTGAATCAAACAGGAATCAGCTTTTTTCGCTTGGTGGTAGTAGATTCCTTTTTGTATTTTTGCTATTTTTGCGTAGCATATCTTATATCTGTGTGCATCTTTTGTAGGTCTCGAATTTTACAATGTAAAGTTCACATATCCATCCAGATCTGACACTCAAGTTCTAAAGGTGTGGTTTTTATTAAATTTTACAGCTGAAACAAATGATTTCAATGACATACTTTGTAATTTTTATAAAAATGATTTTATTGTATGTGAATTCTAAAATTCATTTATTGAATAAATTTAAATAAAGATTTATTTATTGCATGTTCAAAATTTCTTTTGTCAATATGGAAAAAGCTCAATTTGTTTGTTGTACATACTTTTACAGGGCGTAACCTTCTCAGTGTCATCCGGACAGATGATAGCGCTAGTGGGGCCATCTGGTGGTGGGAAGAGCACAATAGTTAGCCTTATTGAGAGATTCTATGATCCAGATTCAGGATACATTTGTTTAGGTAAGTTGCCTTGTCTACATACAGCACAAGGGGGTAGAGTGTCTAGGTCATGTTCACTGATCATTATATTGTACTGGTTTGCTGCATTTCCATTAATATTAATATAAAATAATATTGTTATTGTTTTGACTAATTTCTTTCAGGAGGCTTTGAGCTGAAAAGTCTCAGTCCTCTGTGGTTTCGCAGTAAAGTCGCTATAGTCAGTCAGGAACCAACATTATTTGCTTGTTCCATTCGTGACAATATTGCGTATGGCAAAGACGCTACTGAGGAACAGGTTAGTAAGCTAACAGTTATATATGTGTTGTATCTTGCATAAATTTGTGTACTAATAATTATGATCTTGATGCATGGTTATCTACATCTGAGCCAAAACACATCCATTCGACCTCTCTTTAATGAAACATAGATGTTTAATAGGATTTGATGGATTGATTCATATTTTAGATCATTGAGGCGGCCAAGCAGGCGAATGCTCATAATTTCATCATGACGTTTGAAGAAGGCTACGGGACGTTGGTGGGTGAGCGAGGGGTGCGGCTCTCCGGGGGTCAGAAGCAGCGCGTGGCTATTGCCCGCGCCCTCATCATGAACCCAGCAGTACTGCTGTTGGATGAGGTCAGACATGGCAAATGCTTCATTTTGGTTTTAAAATAAAATCGATCTTTTCATAGATTTACTTTATATTTTGTAAATGTTTTACATGTATGACTTTTATCCCTGCAAATTATAAGAGAAGCGCAGATTTTTGTTTATTGAATAAATGCCAACCCTTTAAAAACACACTGCCAGTGATAGCAGCATGTAATAAGATTGTAATATATCTTATAGGAAGGTACCCCAGTCGTCAGTGTCATTTATCAATACCACAGTCAAAATCCGTAAAGTTAATGATGCCTGCAGTCAGTCAAATAGCTCATTCGCTTGCATGTACTTGCTGCTAAATTTCGACATGTCTATTCATTCTCCTAAAGAGATCATAACTGCGGCGTCCCACAATAAAGTGATGTGACAACCTCACCTTCAAATTGTAATTATCATGATTTAGTACATGTACTCATAACGCATGCTCATAATTTGCGCTTACATTGGTCCAGGCCACGAGTGCCCTGGACGCAGAGAGTGAGCACCTGGTGCAGGAGGCGATAGACCGTGCCATGCTCAACAGGACCGTGGTGGTGGTGGCACACAGACTTTCCACCGTGCGCAACGCCAGCAAGGTACACCGGCCGCAAAGCCTGCATTGCCACTACATCATTGTAATTCTTAAGGAGGTTTATTTTTGTACATTTTAGGGTTTAACACCTTACACAACTTACAAAAGTTTATTTTAACATAGTTTTGGCTTTCACAGCATCATACAAACAAGCATTATTGTATACAATGTAGTTTAAACATATTTTATTTCAAAAGAAAAGATGAAGTTTGATTCATCGTGACAAAAATGCGATATGAACCGTCTCTATATTGTGTGCTATATGGTGTGAAAACATTTCTTTTATAACAACTATGGACTCTGTACAGTACATGAAATATCCAATACACAAAGATGCATATTAAAGGTGTTCATAAAAAAAAAATTCACAAAGGTTTTTTTTATTCAGGTTCTGGTGGTGGATAAAGGACAAATAGTGGAGTCGGGTACACATGATGAACTCTTGGCCAAGAAGGGCGTGTACAAAAAGCTTGTTTATCGCCAGCTTATGGCAGGTGGGCAGGAGGAGGAGGGTGGTAGTGTGGAGGACAGCAAGGAGACCTCCCTGCAAGGGAAGGAGGGGGACCATAGTCAGGAGGTGCTGGTCCATGTCTCTGGTCACAATGCGGAGGCTGCAACCGGTGACATGGCGAGTCACCAGGTGGTTAATGGTGATGATGAGCAACTAATTAATATAGAGTAATATTACATTCCTCTAGGTTATTGAATTAAATTCCAAAATTGTATTTTTTGATGAAGATTGCTGACTTTCATTTTAGTTGCATTTATTATTTAATTTAGCAATTAGTTATTTGTTAGCTTACAATTGATCTGAGTTGATACACGTTCTTAGATATTTTTTATAGTGTTTTGATAGTTTTCATAAGCACAGATTTGTAGTGTATTGTCACTAAGCAAGTAAGGATTGACATACTTTTTGTGATGCTCAACAAAAGTTGAAAATGGTGTTATATTTTTAGACTCGTCCCTACCCGCTCAAAAGTAGAAAGATCAGATTTTAACATAATCGAACAAATACCTGCACATATTTTGAAACCGCATTTATTTATAATTTATATTGTGTGAGCTACAAACATCAAGCCTCACAGAAGAAATTTATCCTTTTTGTATTTATAAGCATTGCTATATCAATTTGTTTGAAAAAACCTCTACTCAGGGAAATTTTATCCCACAAATATGTGATTAGTAACAAAGGGACGGCCACCAGACATGACAAATGGGAATACATTGCAAACATAGATGTTCCGGTATTACAAAGAAATTTTCTAATTCAATTTAGAATACAATATGTTTCTTTGTCCCACATCTGAAAAAATAAATAGAACTGCGATATTGTTAATAGTTTTAGTTTTTGAGAAAGGTTTTTAGCCCTGCAGTAAAAAGTGACACTTGAGATTTGTGCCAAAAAAACCACTCCCCACACCTCCCTCCAGCTGGATCTATGTTCCACTTTTGTCTAAAAAGTACATGATCCCAACATTTTATTTGTGCAATACTTGGTAATATATTATGTGGAAATAGCTGTTCAAGTAGTTTTTGTCTGTATTGTTCTGCAATGCAACACTTTCCTGAGGAGCTTTTTCTGTTGTATGATACTTAAGAAAATGTGATAAACTCTTCTATTAATGGTGATAAATTCTGCTATGAATGATGAATATGTGTTTCTTGCAGTAATGCATTTATGTAACTTGTATTGGCTTTTTAATAATTTATTTTTCTTTATTCTAGAAATTTAATTCTAAAAAATAACGTTTTATTGTATTTTACAAGAATATACCCGGTTTGATTAAATGAATCGCGTTTTGCTAACTGTGATGCACCATGGATTTAGATTTAATCTGTTTGTTTAGATTACTTGTAACAATAATATTATTATTATCATGTGAAAATGCTCTTATTAAACTTTTAAGTATTTGACAATTGTCTTTTGTTGTTGATCCAAACATTGTTTATCCTTCCTAAATTGGTACACCCTTTATGTTGGAATACTATTGTAACAATACAAATTAGAAGTCCCAGAAAAAGAATGTTTTCTCAACAAAATTTGTATTTACATGTAAACGTTGTCGTTTTTACAAATAATCAATGAAGAACAAGATGCAATGTAAGCCATAAACCACCCGGAGTGTTAACTCGTCGGCAATACACCATAACGCCCACGGACATAACCTGTATCAAGTCATAAGTTTCTTTGAAACTTCCTCCACACGGAAGGGGAGGGCTTCAAATCGAACTGTCATCTGCATGGGTCTCCGCTTTAAGATTGGATTACCCTAGCAACCCAAACCATCTTGCCGTTATGTCATCAGACTGAATCACGTGACAAACTGAGTATAATGGATGCACATGGAAGGCATTAAAAAGCCTCGTCTCGGATTTCTGAGATGGGGCTAACTGTAAGTCCCATCGCAGATTGGGTTGGGACTTCCCTAATCTTGGAATTCCCTTCAAGATGTGGCTTTCTTTTAGTTATGAGCCCCATCTCACGATTCATTTGTCAGTGGTGCTATTCAAATAATATCTTTCTTCAGCTGTATTATGTCCACTGTATACATAATATTCCCATTGTTACAATATTTGTATTAGTCTAGTTGCCAGCCCTATACCTACTCTAGTGAACCCAGAAATTGTGACTACTGTGAGGTTTTATGGTTGATTTGCATTCTATATGGTCTAGCGATGACATTTAGCTGCGTTGCCCAAATTTGCAACTTGGGCAATTTTTCTAATTTGCATAATTTATGCGTAAAATGGCAAAACTTGATATAAAGCCCAATATTGCCACTGGCATGCATCTATAATAGGATGTTATGGTTTGATTGCACCTTATATGGTAGGCAAGTGAATTTAAGCCTGATTTCCAATCACATCTTATTCATAAGTTGCACAATTATGACTAATTTTTGCATAATTTATGCGTAAATAAGCAAAATAACCTAATGTATCCGCCAATATGGGCATTGAAATGTCGCTGGAGAAGGATTTGATGATTGATATGCATTCAATGTGATTTCCCAGAGTATCTAACACGTGGTGAGAAAGTTATAGAGCTTTTATGCTTTCTATATTTCATAATTTATGCTTAAATGATATGCATAAATGATACGCATAAAATAGCAAAATTTAACAGAAAGCCCAATATGACAGCTGGCAAGTATATGAAATATAATGTTATGGTAATTCCACTCATTAAGGTGGTTTTAGTTTTTCTATAATAGATATTGTATCTTGCATCAGACATGGTTATGCTTTGTCTATAGAGAGCAAGGAAAAACTTTGTAGTTGCTGTCTTGACATCATCATCTGAGGAGGATAGATCACCCAGGTGATCAAGCTCATCCAAGTTGCATTGATTCAAGGCAGTGATGGCCCCTTTCCTTTCCACATGGATATGAGGTGGTATCGCACCCTGAGGGAGCATGCATGGCAAGGAGTCCTTTTCACTTGTCACCAAGCCTAGCAACAGTCCTGTTGATTGAAAGCATACTGTAATCTCAATCCCACTTATCCATCTGCACCTCTGCAGTGACTCTACATTTCCATACCCAGTACACTAAAAGTACAAAGACATCAGTTTCATCACTGACAATTCGGATTGTTGCTGCACCATTTTCTGCTGCCTTTAGCATGTGGCTGACCAATGTAATATCAGCCCCCTCATGACCGACCTCTGAATCCTCTCTGCTCATCATATGGATACAGAATTGTGCGAACCAATGAATCCCAAACATCCAGATCGATGGAGGGCTTGGTGTGCCTGTGAAACAGTTCCAAAAGAAAAAAACTGCAATAATGTTCATCAAACCTGTGGCAGGTTGTCGTAAATGGTTTATGGATCCAGCTGGGTGTGGATGAAAGATGGCACAGACTACTGTGATTTGAAGGGTGACAAGTGTCAAAATCCTCATACAGATGATACAGGCTGCATTATAGACTTCTTATTAATTATTTGTTCCATTTTTTTTTATGAAAAATGAAGTTATAAACTATAATAAAAGTATTATTATGTGGTTAGAAATATAAATCTGTTTTTATTGGCACATAGAATCCTGTCTTTTTTGTACAATTCATGTGAGACAATATGTATTAGTCTTATTCATCCTAACAGTCATTCCTAGAACTCTCAGTTTGACACAAGATGGTGGTTTTGTCTATATTCTGCATAAATTATGCAAATATAAAAGATAAATAAGACTGCAACTTATTGCATGTTTGCTTTAGATATATCTATAAACAAGATAAAGTGCATATGCAGCATAAACAATTTGTTGGAGCATTTCACTGTCACAGTAATGTGAAATAAAGCAAAATTTGTAATTTAATGCATAAATTATGCATAAATTATGCAAATTATGAACAATAAGTAATTGCAAATCTTTGCAAATCAGTGTAAACTTCACTTGCTTACCTTAATGAGTGGAAATAAACCATAACATTATATTTCAGATGCTTGCCAGTTGTCATATTGGGCTTTATATTAAATTTTGCTATTTTACGCATATCATTTACGCATATCATTTAGGCATAAATTATGAAATATAGAAAACATGAAAGCTCTATAACTTTCTCAACAAGTGTTAGATACTCTGAGAAATCACATTGAATGTATATCAATCATCAAATCCTTCTCCAGCGACATTTCAATGGCCATATTGGTGGATACATTAGGTTATTTTGCTTATTTACGCATAAATTATGCAAAAATTATGCATAATTGTGCAAATTATGCATAACATGTGATTGGAAATCAGGCTTAAACCATAACATCCTATTATAGATACATGCCAGTGGCCATATTGGGCTTTATATCAAATTTTGACATTTTACGCATAAATTATGCAATTAGCAAAAAATTGCCCAAGGTGCAAATTTGGGCAACGCGGCTAAATTTCATCGCTAGACCATATAGAATGCAAATCAACCATAAAACCTTACAGTAGTCACAATTTCTGGCCCCCTTTCTCTGATTTGGTTATACTACCACTTGGGTCTCAAACATTCCTACGAATGGATTATCATCGCTACAATAACATACCCATCAAGAATTCACACGGGGAACAATTATAAACCGATTATGAAGACATGGATGAAAGGATATTTCAAATAACACGCATTGTTTATAAAATCGCAGTGGTTTGTGCCCCGTGTTTAGAAAAACGGCGCTGTGTTGGTCCTTTTTTCTGTCTATCCGGGAAAAAATGCACATTTTATCAAGAGAGACTTATATCAGAACATATATCAGACAAATCTCATGTTAAAGTTTGCTGACTGTCAGCATTTTTCTGCAAAAACGTCTTCATAACTCAGACTGTTCCCTCAAAACTTGCTGGCCTATGTTGTGATTTTGACAGATAGCAAGACATTTTTAATATCATTTGTATGACAACTTCTGCTGACCTTTTTCAAAATTTATTCAAGAGAGGCATATAGCAGACCATACATCATCCATAATTTGTGCTAAGGATTGCATACACACAGTATTCTTTTTAAAAAACGTTTTCAAACTTCACTATGCATTACCGGTTCCCCAAAAGTTGCAAAACGGCTGTCAATGACAAGTAGATCTAAATATTATCATGAAGCGTTCTTGTCAATCTTGACCTAAAAGCATTGCACAATATTTCGTAAGACCTCAAGCGAGGATAGAAAAATGTATCTTTAAGTATCTTCG
>CM032660.1:13698075-13778724 GCA_019095985.1 Streblospio benedicti
AAAAACATGATCCCAATATTTTATTTTTGCAATACTTGGTAATATATTATGTGGAAATAGCTGTTCAAGTAGTTTTTGTTCGGTATTGTTCTGCAATGCAACACTTTCCTGAGGAGCTTTTTTTGTGTTGTATGATACTTAAGAAAATGTGATAAACTCTTCTATTAATGATAAATTTTTCTATGAATGATGAATATGTGTTTTCTTGCAGTAATGCATTTTTATGTAACTTGTATTGCCTTTTAATAATTTATTTTTTCTTTATTCTAGAAATTTAATTTCTTAAAATAACGTTTTATTGTATTTTAAAAGAATATACCGGTTTCATTGAATGAATTATGTTTTGCTAACTGTGATGCACCAAGTGGATTTAGATTTAATCTGTTCGTTTAGATTACTTTAAATAATAATATTATTATTATCATGTGAAAATGCTCTTAATAAACTTTTAAGTATTTAACAATTGTCTTTTGCCGTTGATCAAACATTGTTTATCTTTCCTAGATTGGTACACCCTTTACGTTGGAATACTCATTGTAACAATACAAATTAAGAAGTCCCAGAAAAGAATGTTTTCCCCAACAAAATTTGTATTTACATGTAAACGTTGTCGCTTTTTACAAATAATCAATGAAGAACAAGATGCAATGTAAGCCATAAACTCGTCGGGAATACACCATAACGCTCACGGACATAACCTGTATCAAGTCACAAGTTTTTGAACCTTCCTCCACACGGGAGGGGAGGGCTTCAAATCGAACTGTCATCTGCATGGGTCTCCGCTTTAAGATTGATTACCCTAGCAACCCAAACCATCTTGCCGTTATGTCATCAGACTGAATCACGTGACAAACTGAGTATGATGGATGCACATGGAAGGGGCAAAAAGCCCCCCCGGATTTCTGAGATGGGGCTAACTGTAAGTCCCATCGCAGATTGAGTTGGGACTTCCCTAATCTTGGAATTCCCTTCAAGATGTGGCTTTCTTTTAGTTATGAGCCCCATCTCACCATTCATTTGTTAGTGGTGCTCTTCAAATAATATTTTTCTTCAGCTGTATTATGTCCACTGTATATACATAATATTCCCACTGTTACAATATATCTGTATTAGTCTAGTTGCCAGCCCTATACCTACTCTAGTGAACCCAGAAATTGTGACTACTGTAAGGTTTTATGGTTGATTTGCATTCTATATTGTCTAGCAATGACATTTAGCTGCGTTGCCCAAATTTGCAACTTGGGCAATATTTTCTAATTTGCATAATTTATGCGTAAAATGGCAAATTTGATATAAAGCCCAAATATGGCCACTGGCATGCATCTATAATAGGATGTTATGGTTTGATTGCACCTTATATGGTAGGCAAGTGAATTTAAGCCTGATTTCCAATCACATCTTATTCATAATTTGCACAATTATGCATAATTTTTGCATATTGTATGCGTAAATAAACAAAATAACCTAATGTATCCGCCAATATGGGCATTGAAATAAAAATGCTGGAGAAGGATTTGATGATGGATATGCATTCAATGTGATTTCCCACGTGGGTGAGAAAGTGAGCTTTTATCTATATTTCATAATTTATGCTAAATGATATGCATACTGGACTTAGGTCGCCAGTCGGCGGGACCTAGGATGGCCCTCCACATCTCAATCCTCCATCAGGGGTAGCTAGCTCGCTTTTGTGTTCGCCGGCTCCAGTGTCACCGCTTTTAGCACCTCTATGAAGTCTGTCGCGGGGGTCTCCCCCGTCCTCTCTGCCCCTGCGTTGGCTCCCACAGGATCAACCCCTGTGCAGGGAGCTCGGGGTGGCGGTGGCAGTGGCCGGTGAGCTGTAGCCGCCAGCAATCTTGTCGGAGAGCTTAGGCAGGTCCACACGCCACAGCTGCAATTTAGGGGAGTGTTAGAGCTCCAGGGGGCGTTCAGGGCCTTCCTCAGCATGCGAGTATAGGTTCCATCCAGGGATTTCTCCATCGCCTTGCTGAGGGCCCAGGGCCTCATACCCATAGAGGAGGATGGGACTCCACTGTTGCAACAAAGAAGCGCTTCTTTTACACCGGGGCTTAGCTTGGACCTCCCACGCCCCTGTCCATGTCGTTGAGTGCTCTCCAGGCAAGGGGCCTTCCTGACATTGATGTCCTTGAGTGTCTCATTGACCCAAGAATCGAGATACTTCAAAGTCTTTTTTCTCCTCTAAGATGGTTCCGTGCTGGGCGTGGAATTCTTCCTCTATATTTGCATTGAGGGGAGGTACTTTTTGGGGCCGTTGAGTCAAGGCAACCTCGTTGCATTCATGCTCGACTCTGAGTAAAGGAGCCTGGGCTTGTACTATTGCATCAGAAAGCAAGGGAAATGTCATCGGGCAAAGTCGAGGTTAAAAGCAGGACTTCTCCTTCTTGTGCCTCCTAGATTTGCAAGGGGTTATAGTGAACCCAAGTTCCTCCTCTTTACCATCAGACATCGCTCCCTCCCTCATAGCCAAATCGAGTACAATGAAGAGAAACGGGGCCAGGGTATCACCCTGCAGGACTCCAGCAGTTATGTCGAACTGCTCCGTCTCTCCATCTGGGTAACGCGACTCTGGCCATAGTGTTCGTATACATGCGCTCGATAGCCTGCAGGAGATTTGGTGGAATGCCATACGCGTTCAGAATTCTCATCATCTTCACTCTATGTATCGAGTCAAAGGCCTTTCTGAAGTCAATGAAGGTGATGATAGCAGGCAATTGGTTCGCTTTTACACCTTCAATGGTTCTTCTAAGTGCGAGAATCTGGGCCACCGTGGTTCTCTTTGGGCGGAAGCCGTTCTGGTTGTATCTGAGCTTTACGTCGAGGACACTGCGTATACGGTTCAGGATCATTCTGTTGTAGATCTTTGCGATGATGAGTGTTGGACAGGTCACCAGACTTTGGCACAGGGATTATGTTCATAAATGACCAGAGGTCAGGCTTGTCGTTTTCCATGAGAGCTTTGTTGCAGAAATCAAGACAGATGTCGTAAATCGCGAAAGATTTGAAGACTTCTGGGGGAACGCCATCAGGACCAGCTGCCTTTCCTATTTTGAGGGATATGAGATATGAGGTGGTATCGCATCCTGGGGGAGCATGCATGGCAAGGAGTCCTTTACACTTGTCACTAAGCTTAGCAACAGTCCTCTTGATTGAAAGCATACTGCAATCTCAATCCCACTTCTCCATCTGCACCTCTGCAGTGACTCTACATTTCCATACCCAGTACACATGAAAGTACAAAGACATCAGTTTCATCACTGACAATTCGGATTGTTGCTGCACCATTTTCTGCTGCCTTTAGCATGTAGTTGACCAATGTGATATCAGCCTCATCATGAGCGGCCTCTGCATCTTCTCTGCTCATCATATGGATACAGAATTGTGCGAACCAATGAATCCCAAACAACCAGATCGATGGAGGGCTTGGTGTGCCTGTGAAACAGTATGGAAGGGTTGTGAAAGATTGCACAGTGATGCCTGCCATTTCATCACAACCTGTGGCTCCTCCTGAACTCCTGGATGTCGTAAATTGCTCCTGTGTAACATGTGATCCAGCTGGATGCGGATGTAAAAAGGCAAATCTCTCATGAACTTGACTACTGTGAATTTGAATGATGATCCTAACTAGGTTGAGGATAATAAACGATGATACAGGCTGCTTTACAGACTTCTTATTAATTATTTGTTCCATTTTTTTTATGAAAATGAAGTTATAAACTATAATAAAAGTATTATCATGTGGTTAGTAATATAAATCTGTTTTATTGGCACACAGAATCCAGTCTTTTTTTGTACAATTCATGTGAGACAATATGTATTAGTCTTATTCATCCTAACAGTCATTCCTAGAACCCTCAGTTTGACACTGTTGAAGGTGGTGGTTTTGTCTATATTCTGCATAAATTATGCAAATATAAAAGATAAATAAGACTGCAACTTATTTCATGTTTGCTTTAGATATATTTATAAACCAGATAAACTGCATATGCAGCATAAACAATTTGTTGAAGCATTTCACTGTCACAGTAATGTGAAATAAATCAAAATTTGTAATTTTACGCATAAATTATGCATAAATTATGCAAATTATGAACAACAAGTAATTGCAAATCTTTGCAAATCAGTGTAGACTTCACTTGCTTACCTTAATGAGTGGCAATACACAATAACATTATATTTCAGATACTTGCCAGTTGGCATATTGGGCTTTATATTAAATTTTGCTATTTTATGCGTATCATTTACGCATATCATTTAGGCATAAATTATGAAATATAGAAAGCATAAAAGCTCTATAACTTTCTCACCAAGTGTTAGATACTCTGGCAAATCCCATTGAATGCATATCGTTCATCAAATCCTTCTCCAGCGACATTTCAATGGCCATATTGGCAGATATATTAGGTTATTTTGCTTATTTACACATAAATTATGCAATAATTATGCATAATTGTGCAAATTATGAATAAGATGTGATTGGAAATCAGGCTTAAATTCACTTGCCTACCATATAAGGTGCAATTAAACCACAACTGCTTTATATCAAAGTTTGCCATTTTAAGCATAAATTATGCAAATTAGAAAAATTGCCCAAGTTGCAAATTTGGGCAACGAGGCTAAATTTCATCGCTAGACCATATAGAATGCAAATCAAGCATAAAACCTTACAGTGCAGTAGTCACAATTTGTGGGTACCCTAACATGGCAACTAGAATATATCTGGGTCTAATTATCTTTCTATGGGAAAAACTGTAGCGTACGTAAGTTGCACGCAAAATCAATGACCATCATATTTTCTTTTCTTAGCCATGTAAGTCTGTTTAACTTTGCTGAAGCTAAATGATCATGATGTTCTGATTGGCCAAAGTTTTTTTGAATATCTAACAGAAAATGTGTTTCTTATTTGTATAATTGTTTACATTGGTTATTTTCAATAGCTTTTGAATAATATTAAATAAGCCTGAAATATATGAGGTTTCGCTTAATATCTAAGTTTATAAACATCCAACCCGTAGTAACATCTTATTTGTGTATAAATCCTATAATATTGATTAATTAATTAAAGAAAAAAATAATAATTTGCCAATTTTTATTCTAAATGTTTGTGCAACGGTATATAGAACACCGTTTGTCCTATGCTAGTAGTGAAGATACATGTAGCATCTTTGCACGGACTTCCGTTAGATCGTAAAATATAATAACCGTAAATTGAGACCGGTCATAATTCATATTGTTTGTTGTTTATTCATTCATTATAGTGACATGGCATTGTACAAATGGAGGAGTAATCAAATAAAACAGAATACAAAATATCCAACCGTTCAAGGGTTTATCAGTCACCTAATTACTTTGTAACTATTTACAATGACCTATTTCATAATACGTTATGTAAAACTTGTACATTTATAGCAAAGAATACATTTAAAGTGAGATATAATAAATTATGCGAAGAATTTATCGTTTCTCACATTCCAAGCAATTTGAATAAAGTAGGACAGAACTTTCCATTTTTCATATAAATATTAGACGTTATTATGAATTTGTGTGATTAAACATCCATTATAAAGATCGATTGTCCACGACTTTATTAGATAGTTGTGTGACTTTATGTGATCACAATTAATGCCGACTATAAAGTTGGTAAGTGAAATGTTATTTATTGTCTGCACGTACAATATTGTTTAATAGGCAACGCTGTATTGTTAAATGAGAAATACTAAACATTCTTCATATACATATATAGATATAGAGCATACGACACTCAGTGTCATTTTGGGTAAACTTCTTGTTATGCTGTGTTTATGAAATCCAAACGGTTCAATTAGGTTTGAATCAACTTCCAGCTTTACGAGGATGAAAACGTCTATATAAATTAATTCACAGCTGATTCAAATTTAATTGAACTATTTGGATCTCATACACACAGTCAAAAAATAACTTTAACAAAAATAAACGAGAAGTGAACTAGCATATGATAAAAGTAAACTGTACAAGTGGATGCACTCAAGTGGACTATGTTAATATGCATACATGTAGATGGATTAAAATATTTCTGGTAAACACAATTATACAAGATATAGGAAAGGAAATGTATGAAGTTATATCAGTTCTTCTTTTCCAAATGTGAAACTGATATTATTTTCATCGATTAGTGTAACGTTAACTGTATTTTTAATTGCAGTTTTTGAGAAAAAACACCATATAAATTACCCTAATGAACTATATCAGTTGATTCCACGGATACGCATGATCTGAGAAAAGGAATCCAAATGAGGAACTGTCAATGCTCTTATAAATGGTCGATGGTGATCTACATCTGCATCATTTGTTGGACTCTTTACGATGGAATACACAATAGACGATTAGTAACCAAAAGTAGTGGTATTGATGGACGCACACGACTTTTAGAAAACGGTACGTCGATATGAGAGTGACACTTATGCAAGCGCTATTATTGTCTAAAAGCCCCCTACCGTTTTTAATTGGTACCACCGGTCGAGTAACGGATGAAAATTTAGAAAAAATCGCCGGATGAGTAACGTTTTGACACATAACGTAGGCCATCCGATCGGCTGCTAAATGGTATGCTATCGGCTTGTCGCCGTTTAGTTCTGGTCACTGGCCATTTTACATCGGAAAGTGCACAAAACCACCCAAAATTTCATTTTTGTCACCGTTTAGCTACCAAACGGGCAGGCGCCGTTCTCACGTCATCAAACGGCCAGCCACCGACAGCTACCGGCTGAGAATCTGTCGCCCTTTGGCTGGCAAACGGAGGGGCCGTTTTTTCCCAAATCTTCATCCGGCACGAATTTTTTAACAGTTCAAAATCCCGCGGCCGGTTTGGCAACGTTTTTCCCGCATTTGCCGGGACCTGCCGTTCTTGCTCGGTCAGATAACACCAGCAAACAGTTTGGGACGGTTGGATAACGCATCTTTCATCTGAAAAGTTGGTCTCTCATATATCTATAAAATTTGATATATGATACCTTGCTGTTGCAAGATGGGATAACGATGCTAATCGGACAAAAATATTTCTAAATTATTTGAACGGTACTCGACCGGTTGTACCAAAAACGGTATGTGTCGGGGGGGGGGGCTTTAAAATTTTAATATACATCATAGCTTAAAATTTCATCAACAGCTTAGCCCACGCCTTCTTATTTCAGGTAATGAAACTTCAGACACGGTGAGCGAAATTAAACTTGACAAGTTCAGACGGGCCAAACAGATCTTCTATAATCGAGTTCCAAAATGTGGGAGCACCACCACAAGAAAGGTAATGCGTCTATATACGTCTTCTGATTTATACTTTTTCACAGTATTTTTGTGTGTAAGTTTCAGACACCCATGATCGTCTGCAATTTGCTCGTGATGGCGCGCTGATTGCCCGTATGTTTGATACCCATGTTATTGGCCATGATTTCCAGGTGATGAAAAGACTATCTTCGAAGAACGACTTTCGGTATCATATGCACATCCAGACGTACCTAGAGGAATTTGAGTATCCAGCGTTTCATCTACCAGTAAATGTTAGTAGCAAACATGAAAATTATAAATCATAAATAATGATATGAATTACAAAAAATAAAATGAGAAATGCATGGTAATAGTGATGCTGCGATGATTTATGTTTAATACATGAATGATTAATTCTATGTAATTGATCCGTAATGGGTTTGTATTTGAATAAATGTAACCATCCACTTCTATAGGATTCCAAATTTGCTGCATGGTACAGAAGATGCCAGGGTAGATGCTTGCACATATCACATCAGCACTATATTGATTTTAAAAGGTGATTACATGTATAATTCAACAAACGGCAGTCACCCCAGTACTACGGTGACATTAAATATTAGAGAGTAAGTGCTGTGCCACTAGTTTTATTTGGTGACTGCAGTGGGCAATGATGTCCACAAATTAATAAATGTAATAAAATCAAATTGATGTATCGTGTATTCTTCAGGAGTACAAGGAAAGATTTGAATCATAAAGAGGATTAATGTTCCAATGTTCCAGGTTCTCTAATTTGTCGACCTCTGTTCCTACTTATATCAACCTCATACGAGATCCACTAAAGAGAGCCATGTCATGGTACTATTTCATCAGATTTAATCATCCGAGGACCATGAGCGAACACAGAAGGCACATGGTATTTATTTTTGTTACATACTTTTTTAACATCCAGGACATGGGTAGGCCTACCATATAAGCCAGAACATACAAAAATATATCATAGTTCTTGCATTGCATATCAATATTTTTCAGACATTTCAGGAGTGTGTTGAAAAGAGACTACCAGAATGTGTCGACAAGAAGAGATTGTTTGTGCAGATTCCTTTCTTTTGTGGACAAGAGGAACATTGCAGGTACAAATCAGTATTCATATATATTCTCTATTTACTCATTATATAATGCTCATAATGCTGAAAACGTCACTGTGAGGAGGATGTTTGTGCGTGACAGAAATCCCGGGAAATCCGCTCTACACCGGGCTATGAAAAACGTGATGCAAAAGTACGCAGTGGTTGGATACCTGGAGAATTTGACAGATTTCTTCACTTCCTTAGAGAGAACATTACCAACGTATGTGCTATTTTCTTTTATGCATTAATCATATTCGTGTACAGTTACAACAAATCGTTCATACGCATGTCTTGTATACCTGAATTAAACCATAGCATTTCAACTTGTTTTAAGCCCATGTAGAATAAATATTATCAAATGTGCAGGTGGTTCTCTGGTGCAGCTGAAATATACAATAAAATGGCCGCCTCAAATCGCACAGCGTACATGAAAACAAAGAAATCTAATAAAACACTGACGCCCCAGACGATTTTGTTCATGAAGGAGTTATTAGAAGAGGAGTATACATTCTACAACTTCATAAAACAGCGTTTTCATTTAATAATGGACAAGTTCATTGTAAACAGGACGTGATGCTGTGATCTTGTGTCAAATAACATTGTGATGCGTGCTCATAATATTGATTAAAATGTACAAATATGTATGTAAAATCGAATAAACTGCTCGCCATGATCTGGTCTTAATAATATAACAAAAAACTTACTAACGCATTATTCTTAATAGACCAAACCCAAGCACATATATTTTTTCACATAACTTACACCACATTCACATTTATATCATGTTCAACCTTATACCCACTATAAGGGTAAAACGTAAATGAGAGAACATTGTTTTGATGGGTATGATCTCCATTATCAAGTGCTTTTTACCCCCTAAAGTAAGTGCTAGTGAACGAGTGCAAGCAAAGCATCGACTGTTACGTATTGAAACACGTATGCACACTTGTACAAAGGAAAGGCTTGAAAATGGTCTGTCCGCTCAAAAGAGTCATATACAATCTAACTCCAAAATGGAGTGAGCGTAGGTGTTCGGCGTATGGTCTTTTCTCCGCCATTCACTATCCTATATACTATATCTACAATGACTTACGAGGTATTAATTCATAGTTCAACATTGCAGTTACCCACAAATTACACCTTTTAAATTCACAAGTTAAATAGGTGTCCATCATACGTGCTGGGAGCGAGCCGCGGGCAGTAACCTGAAGACCGAGTCGCGAGTGGGGATTAGAGAGCACCTGCTCCCAGCCACAGCCGATACCAGTCTCGTCCTCACCTAGATTTAGTGCCGGGCCGCCAGTAGTTGCTGAGCTGAGTATGTCACGCTGGCGTTGGTACAGAAATACTCACGTGGTATCTACATCATAGTAAAACAAGACCAAAATACTGGTGTAAATACAGAGCGCTGCTTTTTGTTGCTGTGGATAATTTGGAATAACCTTTTCTGTGGTGAGTGACAAATTAGAATATTACCCCACCCGTGTTACGATAAAACTGATGATTGGTAATGATGTTATGTACCTAAATAACATTGGAATTAATGGAGAAAAGGAATATTTTTTTGAAGATTGTTGAATTGAAAGGTGATAAGTGCATATTAGTGGTATCATTGTAAAGTATATTTGTTTTTAATTCACTTGCGTTTCCCCAATGATTAATCACTCACAGAGTAAGCAGGTAAATATATCGTCGTCGTCAAGTCAATTAGTGTTACTTCATGAAATAAGTCTAAACTAGCATATCTAATGTCTATAAGAATAAACCAATTTACATTGGGAGCGTTTGTGTAACAATAATGTGATCTCTATTTTTTGTCGATAACGCCACTTCACAGAAATTACCCAATAGACACTTGATGTTAACATCAGCCTTGTAGAATGAGATTTATAGTGAGCATTGAGCATCATTAACACTCGCATTTACCATTTTACCAGCAAACACTGATATACACACTAACAGCACTTTCAAACTGTGCATTTGGCTGTTTAGCAGGTTTATCAATGCCTGTGTGATAACACGTAAAATAACAACACGAGTAGCATATACTAGAACAATGCTGAATATAATAGACTGCCTACTATTATCTAGCTGTGCACAGACGGACTAAATAGATGCATGTGTTTACATAATTCTTGTTCCACTACCCCCTCGTGGAAACATTGCCACTTGCAGACAATTACATGCAGTAGACGGTAATATGTGAATGGATTCTGGGTAATTATTTCTTGCAATTGCTTGATTGAAATGCTTCGCAGCACACACATTGAGTGTTGACCGCATGCACAAGCAGTACATAGTAGTTATTTTTATCCACTGATAATGCAAGCATACCTACATGTACCTCGCAGCATAAAGGAGCGCACAAAGAACCAAAAATTACAATTTACAATTTTCTGAGCATACCAGTATGCAATAACGTTTGCATAATTTTGCGTATGTTTGGCTAAAGACATTCTACCACACCAAAAATAGTACCAGTATGTGGCCCTCCAAGTCATACACAGTTTCCGCGTATTTAATTAATATTCTCATTGGACACTCTGGAAGCAACATATTTTGATCTTGATGTTCCTGATAATCTGACTGAATGCGAGTTGTTCATTTTCGTTTGGGAGCTCTGTTTCCACATTCAGTGTACAGCCTCGGGTAATGAATCAGTCAGCTAATGCCTCTCTTTCATGCCATGTAAAACGTAACAGAATGTTACCATATTGTGACACAAAACCATAGTATGATAGTCATTGATGAGTATAAAAGCTGTAATAACATTAATTTTCAGGAAGAAGAGGGTTTTGAGAACGTTTTGCAAAATAGTCTGGGCGTGATCTAACAGACCTTGAATGTTGGTGAAGACAACACAATAATGGTCTTGAGTTTGTGACACGCAAGCAGTCAAGTTGAAGACAACAGACCCATTTGAATATATAACCCATTCGGTAAGCTCATAGATTTCTGTATATTAACATTTCTATGATTATAATGGGGATAGCAGGACAGTTATATGTTGGTATCTGCATAACACGCAACCAATGCAAAAACATAGTGTGCGCATAATCGTTCACTCAATTTCAAATAACAGGTCTAATATCACCGCTTCATTACAGTTTATGGCATAATAAAATTACTCAACAAACTGGGGCGTCTTCGCATGAAGCCCTGACAGAATACACATTGAAATAATAGACAACAAGCCGACATCCTTGGTGAAAATGCAGCAGCGCATCGGTGTTGCGCAATTAGACTGGCGCCAGCACGCTTCGTGCACACGCTCGCCATCACACGGTGTAATCAGCTGCTTTACGCGCAATTTACAGCCCACCATACATTATTCACCTCACTGACCACCATGGGAAGGCATTCATACTATATTCCTGGGAAATCTCCTATATTGGAGTTTTGTAATCAGTACATAGACGATAATTAAGCAATGCAACGATGACATTCTATACCTAACGTATGCAGAATATCATTGTTGCCCTAGCTATCGTTCATTCATTACATGCTTTAGTTATATTACACCATGTTTACATAATGAAGATATATACAGCGTCTTATGTTGTGTAAATGGAAAGCTTATCCATAAGGTATGCATTCTATAGTATACATGAAAGTTGTCATCTACCCTCTCGTGTCACCTTTAAACTATTAAAATATGATACCAATAGCCACATAGAGGCTATAGCTAATAGATGCTAGAGACTAAATTCCCAGTCAATTATTGTTGACTACTACAAATATATCATATAATTGTACACCTTGCCAATTCCTTGTGGCAGAGCGTTCCCCGTGGGCCCGCCCCTTGCCACCAATAACTCACTCTAACTCACATTATGGCAGCGATGTGGTGGAAGTTCTCAATTATGTATCATTAAACCTGATCGAATGTAAGACCCGGGATGTTTGGGAATGATTTGATCGGGATTTTTCAAAACTTAGAAATAATCGACTTGAATTGACAATAAAAGATGAACGACGAAACACATCTAAGCATGGATGGAAAAGAATGATGCTTTTAGTTGTCACAGTTTTGTTTTTTACTTGCAATATTTGTTATAAGTGGCATTAATCAGGATAGAGAGAACCTGCTCAGTGGCCCCTACTCATACACACAAGTGAGCACATACATGGGCACTCAGACTCTGTGTAGGCCTCGCACAAATCGTATAACTATCAGTTTACATTGTGGACTCAGTGCGGTGTTACATCATCGATGCAGACGATTCAGTCACACTTATTTCCAGTAAGAAGCACGAGCCAAGAGAAACAGCATAAATTATGATATATTAAAAACATTTCTCGCATTCGGGTATGACTGGCTTACATTTTCGAGATGCTGTGCTCATTGAGCATGATGAATAGAATAATAGGAAGACTGACTTTATACTGCAATACGGGAACAATCAGGCAAAAGACAAATTATAGATTGCCATGTATACTTCCACATTTACCCGAATCATAAGGTCCGTTATTGTAGTCCCACTGTCAAAATAGACTATCAGTATATAGCCATAAAACAACGATTCGACGCTGTCAAATACCATTCCATTAAGAACCCACCTTAAAAGATCTGAACAAGAGCACCACGTTTGAGCTAGTTTATATCTATTGGGAATCTTCATACCAGAATGCAAACGTCCTTTTTAGAAACCACTTCAAACCTCCAAGAATCAAGATGGAATTTCTATTTTGATGGCATTCTGGTCTGTTTGTGGTCCAGTGTGACGAGAGTACCACACTTTATCCATAAACTGATACATGTGCATGATTGCTTCACCTACATACCATACACAACACACTAGTCCAGTGTTATGCATGTACTTGCCATTAACAGCTACACTTTGTATATGCATTTCCTCCGTGTGCCGTCATTGCATAAGGGGCCGTAACGATCACAATATCACTTAATACCTCCTTTTTATGACATTTATTGAGCTGCACATACATGTAAACATTTTACCACATGAAGCAAAAATCATTATGGGACATATTTTGGTGCTTTCGCTGATCAAACTGTGCTGTCAAAATCTTGGGACAAAGATAGTCTGCAAAACTATCGTCAAAAGATAAATTTGACAAAAAAACTTAGTTGATCGAATTCCCATTGCAGATTAGCGGTAGATGTAGAATAAACAGCAGTTACAAAACAAATAGAAACACGCCAAAGTAGTCGCTCAACCAAAGTGACAACAATGAAAAATGAATCAGCCCGGCCCATTTCCCGAAGACTATTACCGTCTCTCTTGTTATTGTAAAGGCAACTCAGTCATTTATATGCGCAATACTTTTCTATAAATGCATTAGATATTTTTTGTTTTGTTGTGTGTGATGGATGTTGGTTTTCCACAATCTGTGGTCCATGATGGTAGGGTTTTTTGTGTTGCTTGCGTCATTGTGGCGCCATTAATAGTGAATGCGCACGTGCGGCTACAATGGTCACTTTAGGAAATTACAGTGCTATTTTCTTAGGCTTGTGAGAAGCTGAACCAAAATCTGCTCCATCATTGATAGGATGATAAAACCAAAAATTACCATTTGTCTTTTATTTCATTTTTAAACACACGTTTATTTTTTTTAACATAGCCCAGCAACACGTGGCACATCTAATAATGTAAGACGTGGCCACACACTTGTTTCTAATGGAAACATATATTAGCATATTATGATAGTACCAAAACGTCCGCCAGTTGACATATGTGTATATATCAACTATATGTACAACGGTGTATCAAAAGGTTGACTAAAAATCTTGGTACCATTGCCGACGCCAGTGGGCATGCCTACCTGTTAGTCTCGATCAACCAGATCCTGTCATACTACGGTGTATCAGAAAGAAATGGTTTATTACTGTTTGTTTAGAATATTCCCAGAATGCAATTGTTTGTAGCCACCTGGTGGTTGATTATGGTGTACTCTTCTATGCTCGTTTTCATAAAACATGCCATATCTGGTCAAAAAGATTTACTTCGAAGGATTTATTAAAAATCCACATACTTTAATTATTACAATGAACACTTCATCCCCTTCATGTGCAGTGTGCATGCTGCTATATATAGGTGAATGGCTGGACCACGAGTGGTCTCTGCTGGCTAAATGGACGGGCTGAGTGCCGCGTCACCGACCGGTGACATGTCACTGTGCTCACATTCATCTGGCCAGCGGGGTGGGGGTCTAATGTAGGGGTATTACATATAATTTGTGGATTACGCCATCTCATGTTTTCCCAAATAGCCACGTATCTGGGGAAAGTGAAAACTGTACACCCGTTCACACGTGTACATTGTGTATATAATGGTAATTAAAATAAGGAAATTTTAACACCAACGTTGCATTATAGTCATGTGTGGGGTTATCATCTCTAAACATCGATTTACACGAATGACAAAAAGTCCGGGTTTAATACAGACTACATTTGGTAACATATATTCTCGCTTTTCCTAAATGAACACATCAGCTGATGCATGGGCTTCAATTCGGCAACAATCTCATGAAGAAGTCGCCATGTTTGACACTCAGAGAGATTAACAAGAAACTGACTTGTTTTACTCTTCAGTATTAGTCCTATGAAATAACGACATGCAGATATTTACTCTATGAAACAGTGTTATTGTTGAAAGATTGCAACATGTGGTGGGTTGTGGTCGACTGATCCTACGGATATCACATGTTGATTTACGAAATATGTTGCATACTGAATGACCGGTGATTAATTAAGACACATGTATTAAAATTCACTATATATCAGGGTTATTTCTCCTCAATTCCCAAAGCTCTGAATTATCAAGAAGATCAGACCACTGAGCAATGACTATATTGACTAAGCATATTTTATTTTTATTCCTAAATGCCACCTATGTAGAATACAGTGCGAACAAAACGTGTTCACGCGTACCCTTTTATATTATATTTTGCGTACAATCAGGTTCAAATCAAATTTTAAAGCTAGATTATAATAAGATGTGGAACGGCGATATGCCACCCTCATGCAAACTCAGCCGGACCACTTATCCCATCGTCATACACAGCAATAATATAGACTTTTGTGATTGTCAAACGACAATGTTATAAAAGAGGGTGACAAGTGCGTTTGAGCCACTCTTGATGGCAGTATGGAGCAGGGATATTTGGCTACCATTGAGCTACTGGAAGTTTTTGTTCGATTGAACAATACTGATAAGTGACATGTGCGAGACCAACACGGACATCTGGATTTCAGCATGAGATTAGAAAATGTAATGTAGTTCGTGTAAATCAACACCTATAGTGTACATGTAAATGGAACGCAACGAATTGACGCATACAGAATCGCATCGACTACTGGAAGTTTTTGTATGGTCATTTCAACGGATGCCACATCTGAATGTTATAACATCTTTATATGAACATCGTAATATGACGTGGAGAGGGTAACATAGTCCTTAAAAACAACTATGCGATTAGATCTTGTTGTCTAGTTTAATATAGGAACAGGTATATTATAAAAATGGCTAACACCAACACCGGGATCAGGTGATAGGATCAACGACAGTGTAAAGACACATGACATGCTTGTAATCCCGTTACCCCCATGACCATGTGCGTTGTGCGTGGGTGCTGAGGTGTTCGGCGGTTTGGGCTGACTCATCATGGAGCCCATCGAGGCGTACAGCGCCCCCTACAAGATGGACAGCGTGGACATCGTGCGCATACTGTCCGAGTGCTACAACAACAGGCTGGCAAGCGAAAAGGGAAATGTCGGCTGTGAGCAGAGGGTAAGGCGGTATCTGTCTTTCGTCTGTAGGATTCTGTCCAAGTATGTTAGCGGATCATCAAACGTAGCAGTAGAGCCATTGTCGGCTCACGGCCATATCTGTTTACACTGTCCATAGACAGTGTTAAAATATATGGTTTCAATAGCTTGTGAAGTAAATAGTGAACCCATTATAGATGAGAATGGGGTAGAGCTATACAGAACCGTTTTACATTACAATGCCATGAATATTTTTGGTTCATATTTTTTTTTTCACAACATTTTTTACCTTCATTGACAGTTTCGTCAACTGCTGTTGGCATCATCAAAATGACTTCCCGCGCATGTCAGGTCAAATCTGCCGATCCTCGCCGAGTATCGAATCGTACACTCGCGAGAGTTGGTGGCCTCCCACGTCTCTTTTCATGACCCGCCTGCAAGTTCGGATATGCACTGATTCCTTGATGGTTCTGGTCTTCCATTCATTCTTCCTGTCTATGACTTTAGCTCCCTCTCAGTCTATTTCGTGGTTCTGCTGGTTCACATGGTCTGTGATAGCACTCTTGTTAAGTTCCGTTTGAGATTCTTTCTGTGTGGATCTGTTTCTGGTTAGCTTCCACATCTTTCTTATGCTCCTTCAGTCTGGTACCAAACTTTCTGCCCGTTTCCCCGTCGTACACTTTTTCACATGACTTGCATGGAATCTTGTACACAATTTCACATTTGATCCATCTCATCCACTGTATCTTTTGGGTGTTCCATACGCGGGGTATTTGATACCAACACAATGAACGCATTCAAGAAGTCCCATGTATTGTTTAGAAACGTAAACGTAATGGCATGTAGTGATTTCAAGCAGCTTTGATGATGTTTTCAGCTGGCTTGTTCATATTTTGTGTGTCGATTCTAACGCTAACCACATCGATTCCTCTCTTCATAGCTATATTTTTGAAGTAAGCTTCTTGAGAGTGTATGTGTGGGAACTGGTGTGCAAATACAAGTGCATGTTGTAATGATTGTGATATCTGCCACACAGTGAGAAACAAACAAGAGAACTTTATTGGTTTTGCGCTCTGCGTTTATTTGATAACACTACAGACACGCAATGATGAGAGCTAGATCTACAGACAGCCGCATCTAAAATCATTAACATCACATTATATTAAAAGCTATGAGACATCGTTGACTGTAAATGTCCGCCTTAATATTGGCCATGATGGTGCAAATATTTCAGTAAGTCACTGGACACCAAAATCGATGTGATGTAGAGTGCAGTGCAGAGTGGGCTATTATAAGCAGCAAAAATAGCGTGTCATGCCTCATTTCTCAAAGTATTTTCAAATCAAACTAGAGATTTCCCACGCGTATATTAGTTTTTCACCTTGTATAAAAAGGAAAAGATTGCCCAAATTTCACAACGTTCAGATTGTGGCATGGCATGGCATGCATAAAGATAAACTATATATCCTTATGAAACAGAGTGGATGGCTTGCATCAGCCACATTCATACTCCTATTTCTTACAATTTAGAACAGTTAGTTTTGCTTCATGTTCCTTACGATGTAATATATTATGTGCCAAAGGTTCTAATCATATGCGTTCAATGTAATGACCAATAACGTTGTCTATCGTGATGGAGATGCGATGAAGGTGGAGTGGCGTACGTGAAGTCAACCCTTCATCCAAAATAGCAACTAAGTTAATCTCCCCCATTTCCTTCAATACCACCAAACGTTGAGAAAACTGGCTGCACCACGGACCAGTCTATTCTACATGCCTTTTACAACTCCATCACGGTACCTTGTATGAACCAAAGATACCATTTGTCAATAAAATGCTCGTCGTGTCTCAGTAGCAGTGCAAGGCGATGCGAGTCTCAAATGCTGAGCAGTCACCCACTCGCTAAAATCACTCTTTTAGATGCCACAACTTATTCCATTAACGCTCAAACTCAGTTGATTGATAACTTTGTTATGCCCGGATGGATTAATGTGCTGTCATTCAAACCACATAGAGTGATTATTTGACTCGCGAACAGTTTTTAGTTATTATCTTTCTGTTCATGTGTATAGGCCAGCATGACTGATTGAACAGATATTTTGAGCGACCTGCTTCATTATCTATCGTAACGGATGCTAATTACTAACTTACACTGAAAGTCGTGTTGTGAAGTTGATTCGAAAGACATGTGGAAATGCAACGTTAATCAATTATGGATTCAATACATATAGCTTCAGTCAATGATTTAAGAACGGGCACACTGTAGTATCATATAGGTTACCTCCTAAAGCACAAATGGATAGCTTGGAGCTAGTGTTTGAAGGCGACCCAAGGGTAAGCGGGAGGCAACGTAGGCAAACTGGTGACGAACAACGGGTAAGACAGCACCGTAGATATTCTGGTCACTGTTGAGACTGTAATAATTAGAGTTTCATAAGAGCGTAATAATTAAAATGTGCTTATATTGTAACCTAAAATTGTGTAAAAAGAATAAATGATATGAAAAAGCCCCTGTAAAAAGAAATTATGAATTTTTTCATGAACGACAACTATACCTACTGTCATTTTATGGGATGGCATGCGTGCAATGCATAAATGACGTAAATGCAATGATCTTATGAACTAATGCAATGATGGCTCGAGGCCAGATGAAGCATTTCTATCAATTACTTTAAAAGCAGTGTTGTTGGGATACCATTGTGCAATAATGGCAAAAACCTGACTTTAGCAACCTAAGTAAAATTCAGTTTATTTATATTAACCCATATTAAACAAATGATTAACACTATGCCATTGGCACATTATATTTCGCCCTTCTGAACAGGGAATGTTATCTTGAATTTAGGAATTTTTACTTATACAAAACAGCACTGGGAAATCCCACTGAACCAACAGCAAATTCAGCGAATTGTGTCTTCACAGAGTCCACTGTTTGAGCACTCTGTTATTTTGTAATGTTTCGGATTACAATTGAAACATTTGGGGTATTTTTGTGAACACTGTTTTCCCAATTCTCGTACAAATGGTTCATGTATACATATATAGATGCCCAGGGTTTGTAAAATACAACTCACCAATGCCGGATGAATTTGCTCAACATCCAGTTAAACCTATAACATCAAATGCGCAGGAATCAATAGTCTTATCCAGTAACCCATGCCACAACCAATTCCCATGTAGTGGCTAAATTGTGGGATCTCTTAATGTAAAAAACAAAAACAATCAGTGTAGACTAGAGAATGTGATCCATCACCTTCATACAAACGTACACATCAGTGTTTTAGTGTTAACAAGACCTAACACTCTACGCAGCTCCATCTCAACAAATCTGTTAATTAAAAGCAACAGAACAGTTCCATGTGAACTTGAGTGTTGAGTTGCCACTTCCAGTGTTTGCTATACAAACACTAAGGCGCCCCTGGAAGCTCCTCCCAAAAACTGTTCCCACCCTTCACACCATGCGACTTTTTCTCTTGGCAGACACAACAAAACGCGTTTCATTTTATTTCATTTTCTAGAATGTTTCAGCTCAAAGATCATAAAACGTTTTGCTTAAAACCAATTCTCAATCAAATATTAGAAAAGAAACTATCATACCGTGTAATTCACCAGTCCGTATGGATGTATGTCCGAAATAAACTCATTGTTATCTTTTTCCTTAAATATATTCTCTCGCGCTAAATACATGTACAGAGAATGCAATTCATTTCACTGAAAATTCATACATTAGTGGGTCTTTTTTTCGTTCAGCACTATAAAGTAAATGGATTAAATGTCATTGATCACTGAAAGCAATCCCTCTCTGCCACGACACATAATGCCCTCAAAGCAAACCCCACCAGGCACGTCACGGATTCATGAGCTCACAGTGAGTGTTTGCGCATCAGCTTCACTCACGTGGTCCACAATCACGTCTGCCAGTTACTTGTTTTCTGGTGTATTATAAATAATGCTTCTGACGTTTTCTTTCATTTTATATTCAAGGTGAAAACAGATTGATATCTTGACAGTGAATGCTTGTTGAAGGTTTTATTTGGATACAAATAATAGAAAGCAAAAAAGTGCATGCAATATTCTCTTCATGTCATCGACAGCGTGACAGGTTTTCAATAAAAAGCACCTATTTCGTGTAGCTAATTTCATGCATAAAATTTCAAAGAAAAAAATATGGTCTCTAACTCTATGTCTTCTGTGTTGAAATGGAGACAAGTGAAATTGTTTAAAAGGCGGCTTTTAAAAATCTTTACCTCCGCGGTGGGTGATTATGTTAAAGAGTACGTGGAGACCCTAGATTATATGATAATTATAACAACATAACACTACGTTTTGTCAATTTAATACGTGTAAATGCACTAGAAATAATCTTATTCGTGAATCATCAGATTAATGGACGTGGTATAACGAGAATCTATAACTAGTATGCAATTGTTCTAAAGTGTGAGAAAAATCCAGCATACCCCATACATGTCTCGAATCAATGGCATACATCAATACATGTATTTCCACGCCGAGTTCTCAAGCCCCATCATAACTCAATGCATAATGCGCCTTTGGTTATTGGGTCAAGCATCATTTTGTAGTTTTTTGTAATATGTGTGCCAAGTCCAAGTTTGATGCGCGAGGGTAAGGGTTTGTGTGTAGGGCTGGATTTGTGTGTGTGTGTGTGGGGGGGGGGCTTCTAACGAACTTATAGGTATTTCATGGGTAAAATTGGGAGGACTTGCAGACATATATTGTTTATGATACTAAAATTGATACTAAAAGAAGCTGTTATCTCCATTAATGTATCACGAACGAGTGTACATTTTTACGACTCTATAATAATAATATTATAAGAGTGGTCCATAAAATAGACCATGCCAAAAACAGTAGTCCATAGAGTAAACCGTGTATCGAATAGCCCTACTGTAGAAAATATGGCTTGTCCAGCGGCACGTTTAAATATATCGCACTTTGAGCCACGTAATTTTGGTGCCCACCACGTACTCCAGCAGTTCCCTCTCCTTATATTAGAATGCTGTTAAGACACCAAACAAAATCAAAAGAACTGCTATACATATACTCAGATGAAAATACTCATGCGTCAGTGTGTTACTTGTAGCGGCCGCGGCTGCTGCCTGGCGGCGGCTCCACCATGACCACCTCCTCCAGCCAGGCCTCCGCCTCACCCGCCTCCTCGTATTATCACTCGGTGCAGCGTCTCCTTAGCCATGTCACCGCCAGTACAATCAAAGAATTCAGGTAAAACACAGTAACAACACATGAACACACTGCAGTGAACCCAGTGAAATTAGTTTAGATAAGAGTCATAGAAAGACTATGTATATTACTCAGCCCCACTTGGCCATAATCATGTTGAAGTTTACTATGTAGACGTACCAATATTTTTTTGTTTTATGGATGAGAAAACAGTCTATTGCAAAATTGTAAGCACCAATGTCCATCTAAGAACAGTGATACTCTAATAACTTTCCCGGCAACCGTGTCTGACACCAGCATCAAATTAAGATCCTTTCAAACAGCTTGTTATTTAATCGTATCTGAATCAGCATGATCATCAATGCCATTCGTGATCGGAATTTCCACCCCAGCTGTGTCTGTGTTTCAGGGCGTGTGAGAGTGACGAGGCACGAGTCGCCTTCGTCATCTCGCGCCTTGCGGGCCACACGGCGTTCACGTGCACGCCCTTGTACGAGGCCAAGTCCGCGGAGGAGTCCAAACGGTATGGATGGTGTTGATTATCATATCATATAACTCAAAATAAGCACTAGTGATATTCTGAAAAATGCATGCATACATTACTACAGGAATTCATTCGCAAAACTAGAAGAATCTACGCGTAACTTCAAAGTTGACAAACTGTTTAATCATTAATTGTTGCAGGTATCGTGAGCAGGGGAACGTGCACTACCAGAGCCACCAGTACAAAGCGGCTCTCGTCTGCTACTCCAAGAGCGTCATCTGGGCGCCGCACCCCGCCGACTGTAACCAAAACGAGGCTGCGGGCAGCGAGGAGCTGGCGCTGGCTCTCGGCAACAGGTACGAGCCGTGCACCGAGGGGTGGCTTGCACTATTGTGGCACTAGGTTTATAGAATAATTGGGTGTTATGATGATAGAGGTACTTTTGGGCTTATCTCTGCATCTAGACGCATTAGAATTTGTGGGTCTCACGGGAGAGTCGAAAATAAATAGCGACCAATTGTTTCAGGATGAAGAGAGTTTTTTTCAAGTTGGGTCTATCAGCAACAACAAACACCACATACATACACCCGTCTTAACCCTGTTTTATGACACGCTGTTGCAAACCGTATTTCACCTGCAGGTCAGCCACGTTGTACCAGCTGAGGCGGTACGAGGAGGCCGTTGTAGACATGGACCTGGCCTTCAAGTACCGCTTCCCCGCGCACATCCAGTACAAGCTTTATGACCGCAAGGGGCGCTGTCTGCTGGCCATGGGCGATCCGGACGCCGCGCTCGTCTGCTTCAATAAGGTCGAACACCGCACATAACCAGATTAAGACGTAGTTAATTAATAGCTGTTTGAATTCGATTTTTGTCAGTCTATTTAAACTATAGTGTTACAACAACAGCGTCCGTTTGTAAGACGCAAATAGTGCAATTCAAAAGTACATGTAGCTAGTTTGTAACTTTGAACACACTGCAAGACTATACGAATTTAACAGTTTCAGTTCTAATTTCTAAGTTGTTAACAGCCAATGTTTTATAACACAGTTGATATACATGTATGCTCAGAATTCCTACTATTGCAGGTGAAAGAAGTGTTAAGTAAGGCGAAGTTGACTGATAAACAGCGGGACAAGATCGTCGTCAACAGCAACATGCAGATCTCCAAGTGCCGAGTGATTCCAGAAAACGAGCCCGAATCCCCGCCGCCGCACGTCAACGGAATCACAAAGCAGCACCCCCAGGACTCCCAGGAGATCCAGGTACACATGCGTCTCAGACAGACACTTGGTGACTGCCATGTGTTTCACGCAGTGGCTGCTCTTCACAGAGTTCTATTTCAGCAGTCTACTCTTTTAAGCGCAGACAACTGCAATATACACCCTGTAAATATCACCCAGTACATTTGTACCTGATTAACATGGTAGTTATACCTGAGATATATAGATAAACAACTTTAACACTGCAGCATTATGAGTGTAGTGCACCCCATGAGAGCATATGTAGACGATATGTACATACATACAGCACATACACACCAGTAAACTACTCTTACTTAAACACTCCCCTCTATAGGCTACTTTTATTGCTGCCAGTATAATATTACTCCTTTGTTCAAACTTGAACATCCCCTTCTAGGAGCCGGACGTTCAGCCGGTGAGCAAGCGCTTCCCGTGCGCCAGCTCGTCCTTGGACGTGAAGTACACGGCGACCAAGGGGCGGCACGTGGTGGGGTCATCAAACGTGACGGTGGGGTGGACGCTCATGAAGGAGGCCCCGTACGCCGCCGTGCTCGATCCCGCGCTCTGTGACAAGCGCTGCTTCCACTGCTTCCGGGTGGGTGCTTTGTGTATTTTACTGGTAATATGATAACCAGAACGTTTGTCTATTGTGCGCAATCTTCATGCACACGCGTTTTCAATGATAACAGGCATTTAGTGCAGTAATGTTTATATTTATAGTAGATATATTGTTGCGAAATGTAAAGTACAATTGCTCGATGTCTCTATGGTATTTTTTAAACGCTAGACTCTAATTTAAATAGCTGTTTGATTGCAGTATTTGGATCGTGAGGCGATACCTTGCCAAATGTGTGTTACCGTGAGGTACTGTTCTGAAACCTGTAGAGAGACGTCATGGGAAAAGTAAGTACATTCAGCTCTTATTCCACATTTAAATTTTGCTGTCTTACTGATACGGATGTTATCTTTTAGGGTAGGAAGGTGAATTATAACAATGTTCGTTGCATATAGCAAGTGCGACATTTCCTCGTGCACACAGAACACTCGAGATAATTTATAACATACCAGGGGTCACTTAGTATTGTTGCTCTAAAAACGTAAAACTGGTTGTCGTGTATCTCCGAGTTACATTAGATAATTGAGTGACTTCATAACGTGCCTACACATGGAGTAGAATACATGGTACATTTAGTGCCCACTCCAGTCAACTGTGATGTGACGACTTGACATTTGGCTGGGTAGTACACACCAGATTTACTCGCTATTTGCAAACAGAAGCTAACAAGAACAAACAAATAAAGCAAACAGCAACACAGAAATACAGAAATACACGTACACACACTGAATAACGTAAATTGTTGTATGGATATCGTCAATCATCAGCAAAACGTTCTAGAAATAAGAGGGAATGTTTGGGAACACTTCCAATATACGCATGATTTCTGACAATTCTTATAATGGTAGGCCACCACGCAGGCTCTCCTTGACACTTCTTATGTACGTTCTCTCTCCTGCCAAAGGTACCACCAGTGGGAGTGCCGCCACCTGGGGCTGCTGGCCGCGTCCGGCACGGGCTACATCGCCCAGCTGGCGCTCCGCACGGTCATCACGGCAGGTACGTCCAGTGTCGTCAGCTCGCCACTTGAACGCGGTGATAACGTATTCCAGCCAGCCAAATTTCAGGTCAGATCACCCGCAGTCCACCACAGAGTTCACCTCGACATGACAATAAGCTTCTGGTGTCTTCTGGACCATCTGAAGCGTAGTCTATGTTACATTGGGGGCTTAATGCAATGGTGTCAATTACCATCTTGTTTAGAAATAGATGAATTATGTAACACTCTGTAAGACAACAGCATCGTTATATATGATTTGTTGATATTGTTGGTATTTAGCAGTAGAGCATCATGTATTTTGCAGGAATGCCGCTCATTCTCAAGTGCAAGCGCAACAAAAAAGCCGACTCTGCTGATGCTCAAAAGGCGCTGTTTACAGACTCTAAAGGTGAGATAAGAGCTGCATTATTTAGGTCGAATCAACATAACCTGCACTTTTCAAACATTCTCGGTAGAAGATAATATTACTATATTGTGTATATCATGAAGGAAAGAAACAAGACTATTTTGTTATCATTACAACTCTGACATCGACCTACCAATTCTGACGGAACATTTCTTTCCCTTTGACTCGACATTATTTTTCTTATATCACTATAAGTTTACGATGAATAGCTTTACTGTCCACTGTATATGTCTCCACATCCACGCGTTTGCAACGCACCCACGTCATGCACATGCATGTGAATGTATGTCACGGCATTCCACCACCCGTTTTATTCTGAAAGCCAGCAGCTTCCCGTCACGTGATCACCCTACTATCGTTGTCTCCCGCTGCAGGCGTGTACGTTGGCGGCTTCGTGGCGCTGTACACGCTGCTGCCGCACACGGCGGCTCGCTCGGCACACGACCTGCTCCAGTACGCCGTGCTCGCCGTCTTCCTCACGCGCGTGCTTGAGGACGCCGGTTTCACGGCCCGCCACGGCGAGGTAGGTAGAGCGACGGCTCTTTGACGTGAATGTCATTGATCATGGCAAAAGCGCCTCCTCTTTTCCCACCAAAATATTTCATTTTCATAGAGTTTTTCATGAAAACCCCTAGGTGCGCCCCCTCCCCCCTTTCCTTAAGTGCCCCCCCCCCTTTTCCAAAAACCTGGATCTGCCTATGCATGGTGTCATGCTGTTGGGTTTTATCTCTCAATTTATCTGTCTTTTTAAACTGTCTACTGGAGACTTTGCGATCAAATGACATTGTAGATAAAATAGTTATCTCTTTTTATAGTTGCGTGCTGTGACATGATGAGAGTAGCAACTATTTACATACATTCATGTTGTTCATGTTATACCATAACGTGTTCCATCAGTGACACAACCAACGAATTATCAGAGCAGTCAGCCTTAAATGAGGCGGATGCGTTATGTTTCAGACTGCCGACTCGCGCTTGGGCGGAGTGTTGCTCAGACTGCTGCAGATCATTAGCTGTAACGGCGTCGAGGTAAAAGACGGGAAAGGGTTGTGTGTGTGTGGGTGGGGGTGGGGGGGGGGGGGGTTAATAGGGGTGTGTTTTTATGTATTCATAAGATAATAGATGTTTTATTTATCTTTGAATAATGGCTTCCTTGATATAATTTTCTTCTTTTGAACAAACACCAACAAATAAATTCATTCTTTTTATATTTCATGTAGTAGGTTGGTGAACGTAGTATTGTCCATGCTGAGATACTGTTGTTAAAAAGCGCTATTGAGCAGCCATCATAAATGTCTAATCTACGATACCGCCTCCTCTCTGGCCAGGTGTGTGAGACTGTGCGTGGCGCAACCCTGCAGAAGTGTAATCCCGAGTCCATCGGGCTGGCGCTCTACCCCACTGTGAGCCTCTTCAACCACAGCTGCAACCCTGCCGTAGAGCTCGTCTTCTACAACAATGTGAGCCGATATAGTAAACATGATTCCCAGTAGCCGAAATGCCAAATTGTGAGGTTTTAAGTATTGCTTTGGTTCCAAAAATAATTGGTACGTGTTTTAGTATCCATTCGCGTTTCTTTTCTTGTCGTTTTTGGTTTGATTTAATTCAACTAATTTGTGGGAAACTTTTCTACAATCACCGTAGTGATGCTCCTGCTTAATGCAATTAAACACTAATGTCCCCAAAGAAGCTTATCGTATGATTCTACTCTCTTTGTTATTTTTTTTATTGCCTTATCTTCTAACGTGGTCTAAAGTGTTCTAAAAATGCAAAAAGACCTGTTGGTCCATTTTTTTTATTCCTTTGCATTTTTCAGTAGCACAGTACCCTTTCCAAAATAATAATAGTTCCAAAAATGTATTATACATTTGAACAGACTACTGTGGTACTGAAACATGTTAAAAGAATTAAGAAATTGGATCAAGAGGTATTTTAGTATTTTTAGAACACTTTAGACCACGTTAGAAGATAAGGTAGTAAAAATAGAACAAAGAGAGTAGAATCAAATGCGACCATATGCTGCATACCGAATCTCAAGAATATTATAAGCTTATCATATCTTACTATTTTGCAGACGTGCTGTGCACGCGCCATCAGAAACATGGCGGAGGGCGAAGAACTGACCATTGACTACGGCTACATCTACTACGTCACTCCCAAAGCGCAGCGACAAATGTACCTCAAGTCCCAATACTTCTTTGACTGTCAGTGCGAGGCCTGCCAGTATGATTGGCCGCTCAAAGCGAGCCTGAAAAGTGACATTCCCGTGCTCAAATGCGTCGAATGTTTCACTCCTCTGTCGCTGTTCGGCAATAAAGACCCCACGCATGTGGAGTGTCGCAAATGTCGCTTGATGCAGAATCCGTTGGAGTACTTTGACATGCTGCGCAAGTCTTCGCAGGCTTTTGAGAAAGCGCTAGAACTTGCTAGAATCTACGAGATCACAGAAAGTCTGCCCGTGTTAGAGGACCACCTGATCCAGATGGACAGTTATCTGCACCAGCCGTGGAAGGAGTACGCCACGTGCGTGTCCACCATCAAGCAGTGCTACCGCCTGCAGGGCAACGTGAGGCGGGACGCCTCCGCCACGAGACCGTAGTGCGCAACAAAATACCAGGAACGTGCAGAAACCCACCGGAGTATAGAGTTTTCATTACATGCCCCAGACAATACTGAATACTATAATCTAGGTCTTTGTTTTATCATGATCTTATTGTGATATTTTGTACATTGCGCGAGTGAAATAAAGTGTGTCTGATTCCATGAAGATGTATTATATGCTTGTCTAAAAAAAATCAATTTAATGGAGATCATTAGTATAATCTTGGTTTTATATGTTATAATGCTAATGACAGTCATTATTAGACTTAGACTTTGGTTTTTGCCATAATCAATAACCACGTTCTAGCTGAGAATCTAGCTAGATTGACATACCTATACCTATAATTATATTCAAAAATAAATGATTCAGTCTTTATTTATTTCGGCCACAAGGAATGTATTATGCCATGAGTAATAATATGGATTTGCGGCCGTTCGTTTGTTGGAAGAAATGTTCTCAAACCACAACAAAAGGCACAGACGTGGCTTTGACGTACGAAGCCTGGGGTCATGTGAAAGGATCTAATTGACCGTGGCGATAAAATGGACAAAATGAATTAATGCAACTAAACAGTCAAACAAAGCTATAAAGCAACTGTATGGCCATTAGTGTGAAAAGGGCAATTTGACACGATAACTGTCTAAATCGATTTCTATTTGTAAATTTACCTAACTAGGAAATGGGACTCATTAACTTGGCGACAGTGGGAAATGTGCATTCAGCCTAAATGATAGACTAGAAGGGACAAATAGCTTTGTTGAGTAGGTCTAATGTACAGCCTTGGATTAGCAGTACACAGATTTATTGTTGCTTACCTTTTATTGCGCCACTTAAGCAATGGGCACATTTGACCTTGCGTGCGTGTTCGCCGCAAAAACATGCTGAGGTCTGCGGTGTCTGCAACGTTTCCCGCAAGCATTGACAAAAGTACAGTTGTGGGCACATCAACACGGGCTCCGTGCGCTATGAGTGCATGCATAGCCACTGGGAATGCTTTTATTGAGGTGACCGTGAGATCAACACGCATCAAACGTGCGTTGTACTCGCGTATAACTTACGCTCTGTGCACCAGGTGATTACGAAAGTAAGGCATTCGTAAGTTCACGGTGCGGGGAACGCATTGCACCGGTGGTGTGCATGTGCCGACAGCGTGCGGCTAAATCCTCTGTGATTATACGACGATTAGGGTAAGGTATCCGCACTGCCTCCTTACGGTCAAACCATGACGAAGGATGGTTGTAGAGGAAGTTTGGCAGGCCAAACTTCTTCTGCGACCACCATACGGCCTTAAAAACGTTGCGTTTGACGCACTTAACACGCACGGATTTTTACGATCTCCATGCGTTTTTGGTCGTAGACTGGCTGTAGACAGCCCTTGCGGCGTAATGTGTCCTAGGCATTAAGCTGAAGCGAAAGCCTTGCGTCTGTTCCATTTGCATCTGTGTATGCATGTCTCCTACAAGTTTTACTGATGAACTGGTTTCGTTCAATCTCTATACAACTATAAGGCGTGAGGCGGCATCGAATTTATTCAATTTGGGTTACTTTGCACATTATTTAAGTCTGCTTTCCATAGAACCGTTTGACAATTTTTGAAATTTTCTGCAACAGGTTCAATATTGCTGCAATGAAGACATTCAAACTTGGCACACCACTTTATCATGCCAGTTTTACCAGTTTATATTGCATGAGAAAACATTCGCAGGAATGTAAAATCCGTACTGCCAACATGTTAGCACTACCATGGCTATGCCCATTGCTTTATGGAAAAAATCTGTTGACACCGCAGACCTGAAAAAATCGTATTGCCAAAATATCCCCACCGACGGTTATGCCCTAGGCATATTAGGTCCCGCATGAAAGTAACCAAACGGTGCGTGGCGTTGAGTATTGTCACGAGAAACCCAATCGTTGCATGTAGACAAGCCTTATAAGTGCAAAACTGCACATACAAGAATATCCGATACCAGTTGACGATGGGGTCATTTTCTATGGTTCTACTGCTATTATTATATTCGGGTAAGTTTAGGTTATATATGTTATTTGGAGTTTTGTATAATTTGTGTTCTTACCTGTAAAGCTTCTAGTGATCATGCATTTTACTTATCAGTCACCAACTGTGCCGAAATTTACACGTTTTAGTAGTTCATAGAATACACAGGGAATTCCCTTTTACAAGTATTTTTGTAATGTTAATATTCACAGTACGTGAAAACTTAAAACAGACATCATGTGTGTATGGTAGAACGTGAGGTGCAGTGTCACCCAGCTTAAGTTGATCAAGCTGTATGACCATAACATTTAATTCGTTGCATTGCCACATTGTGTATAGGTCAATCGAATGGGGCATGTAACAGATACTGCAGAACAACAGAGAAAGGTCAGGAATACTGTGGCCTACAGAATACAACAGTAAACGGTCGAACGTGCCAAGCCTGGGCTACCAACACTCCGCATGCGGATGGGTTTGGCAATGCAGATTCTTTTCACGAGGACACACTTGATGATGCTAAAAACTTCTGCAGGTAGTAGTGTTTATAATGATTTACAAGTCACAGGGCGTTAATGTATCTGTTATGAAAAGGATACATTTAAAGGGCCGGTCATATAATATGTTACGGCCGCATCACGACCGTATCACGCCCAAGATATTTGTAATTTCTGGTGTTAGTGGTAATATTTGGTCAATTTAGACTTGGACGTGATTTGGTACGTGATGTAGCCACCAGCGGTGGTTCCACTGCCTATGCACTTCTAAATCACGTCACAGCCACTGATAACATCAAATCAATGCAGCGGCCAAATTGCCGTGTGCTATATGGACAACCTGATTGTAGTCACATTACCCCCTACTGTAACAATTACGTCATTCCGTGTCCACCCACGCACTGATCACTGCCTATATATAGTCTTGTCTTGTCACTTGCATGTGGTGCACGTCTGCTGTACGTCTTTATCACGTGTACCGTCCGTGAGTGGACGCAAAATAAAATTTTGAACTATTCAAAAATTGTTTCCGCGTCCAACGACGTTCGGGTTTATTTCCACGTCTTCCTGCGTGTATAACTCGCCTGTAGCTTGTCTTAATATAAGCACGTTTTACACACGTCAACACTGACAACACGTCCACAAAGGTTTCATGACAATACTCAACACTACACACCATTAGGTTACTTTCATGCAGGGCCTAATTGGTAGAACAATTGGTTTTAGTATTTACATACGTAAGAAGTACATTCAACGTGTGCTTTCAATCAGAAAAACAAATTAACTTTAAGATGAAACTGATTTGATATGATCTTATATGATGTAAGTCTAGCTGGATATTTGATATGTTTACACTATGCTCTCTGTGGATGCAGGAACCCGGATCTGGAACCGTGTGTGTGGTGCTACACCATGGATCCGGCCGTCCGCTGGGAATGCTGCAGCATCCCGCTTTGTGGTAGTAATGGTTCATTCTTGTAGATTAAAACCTGCCTCTTAATAAACACACCATACAATTATTTTATTCTCCCGTTGGCTATTTATTGTAACTAAAATGTTTTGCTAACGTAGCCATACCCATTATAGATATTATATATTAGTATTAGCATTTTGTACTGTCGCTAGTAAACCTTATAACGACGATTTACGAAGATGTAATGTAATGTATGCATTAGTATACAGTATCGTTTAATATAGGTAGGGAATGACATAATAATTTCATAAAACAAGGAAATAGTTATCCATTTCCGTCTTTATTATTCATTGCTAATACAATAGATTACTACATTGTATCACCTGTATTGACATGCCTTGTATTTGTAAGAATCGGTTTGCATTTAGGAGGGGGAGAAGATGAATTATTTTACAAGTAAATAAATCTGCAAAGTGAAAGAAGTTTCACTTGGTTCGATTCCCGGTCGGGTCTGGTGGTAAGTGTTGAGCAAACTTACCTCTGACAGGTTGCACACTGCTCCGTGGTACTTATACACGTTAAATAGGTACAGGTCAGGCGAGTGAACGCAAATGTGAATGATTATCACGTCTGCGCCTGCTATGGCAGCAATTGTGGTGTATGCTCCCCGGGAAGTGGAGAAAGATATGGTGTGTGATAAGGATGCCAACGGCCTGGCGTGAATGTAAAGTCGTGAGAGCACTAGAACCACGACTATAAACCAACACAATTACATTTACATTTAAAAAAAAATCGGACAAACAAAATAAGCATGTGGTTATCATTGTAGCTTGTGACCCCGCCAGTCCGTTCACGAGGAGTGCAGTGCAGTGGGCGTTGAGGGATGTGGGAACTCGTGGCGCAGTGGCTAATGACACGCTGACCGCACGCTCCACCAGCGAGTGTGGACAGGTACAGCACGAGGGGTGGTGAGGGACTGACCACCTACATGTATGGCTGGAATACACCATGGGCACCAGCATCATGGGAGGGTATAGGGGTGTACATATAGTATATGACGAGTCATATATACTAGAGTGATGTGCATGGTATAGCGTTTGTAAAGAATTGTAGTATGTATGTATGGTGTTCTTGTGTAGTTTAGTACAAGGCATGGATGCAAGGAAATATCGAATGCAACTTAATAACTATTAAAAAATAATTTCACTTGGTTTTATTATCATCTTTGGGAGATATTTTAGATTAAAGCTGACAGGTGATAAAATACTCCCTCAGACGACAGACCTATTTACTCGATGGATTTGTATGTTTATTTTGAAGAATCATATTGTTAATACGTCACATATTTACTTGTTTGCTGCTCTATGCTAATTTACGAAGCCGCTTAGTGTCAATATGCCAATATAGTCAATATGTGTTTTTATGTGCAATGTAGGCAGAATATTAAGTAACACCCCACTAATGGACATGTGTATGCAGATTCTGGAATGACAGCAAATCCACGTACACTTATAATCCAAAGTGTTTTGTGCCACGTTGGTTTACTAGAGAAAGGGTTCTTTGAGTAATCAGAAACCAGTCACACACGCAGTCCATTTGAACCGCTACAAGTATTACACCAATAGTATTCTAACAGTGGCGCTGTTTATTTTAATGTAGACAACTGCGTTTGACTGCGGTCATCAAAAACCGTTATACATGTATTTCAATGTGAACCTCATGAAGGTTTCTACGCCATCTTGTAAGCTCCCAACATATTGACCATTGATTCTTAATCCCTTAATACCTATTAGGTGCATTGGCAGATTATTATTTGAACCAGCGTGACGTCTTTATGTCGCCAAATGACTCTAAGATGGTGGCCATCGTCTGCAAGTGTTGTCATGCAATTGCCAACAGATAGCCAACAGTACCGATATGACCATCAGAAATACAAATTTCCAAAGCTCTCCAGTATCATGAATGATTACCCGTTGCCAGATGGCACCTACCTTGTAACGTTTGGGAGGAGTTGCATGGACCGTACGACACGCCAAAATTAACACATTAAGGGCCTGTCACACCAATATAACGGAGTGAGACCAGACTGAAGACGGGTAGATTTTGCCACTACGACGAACACCCGTCACTTCCGATATGCAGTTAACATTACAACATTGTTCATATGTCGATGTCCGTTATCAAGCCGTTGAGCCGATTTTTCCGTCCCCGGAGTTTTGGGCTGCTCAAAAATTGAGAACGGATTTTTCACTTAAAATTTCCGACGAATATACGACGAACATAATATGAGGAGCTTCCGTGAAACATCAGTGGAGGGCCCGTCACGGAATGGGGACCTGTTGGGAACGGGCAACCTGTCGACGTATGATAAAGTCAATTTAGTGGATGCATGCTCGGCGGACGTGTGCGTGTCTTCCTCGTATGTTTAGCAGATTCTTGTCGGATATCAACACTTTAACGTAAGTTCACCGTACTACAACAGACCGTACTACAACAGACGCTCGTCGGATTTACACCTTACATGATACCAACGTATCTCTGACGTATGGACGTCGTACAGTGTCAAGGACTATAAATTGGCCCACTGCTAGCCACCAGTATCTGCAATAATAACAGGCAGCACACGAGGTCTTGATCATTCACTCCTCAACATGGAGTCGATATAGAGAGACAAAATAAATACAATATAAGAAAGCTCTGGCAGTGAACATCAAGGAATGCTTTCTAATACAAACAGTTAACTAGATCAAAAGTGTTCAAAGAACACTGCGTCGCTAGAACGACGTTGGCTCATGGGCAATTAAGATATTTACTGAAATAATGCATACTTTACAAGAAATTTATGAATTTGAGGAGAAAACATCAGAATGAATCAGAATCAATATATCCAGCAAAAAGATATTTTTGTTGCCATATAATAGTATTGAATAACAGATAATAATCGGTATCAGCTTCAAATCCAATAATCAATTTTGCTGCTTGGTTTGAATATTGATTTTTTTCTTGCTGGCTAAGTGCATTGAATATCATTAAAAAATGTCATAAAAGTGCTTATAGAAAGCAAAATAATTTAATTGGCAGAGCGCCCAAAATCGAAACACTTCGGTGTCGCCTCATAGTCGTGTAAAGTTTGAACGAAATTGGTGCAACAGTTAAAGCTCTAGCTTGTCCGGAGACATACATACATAGTTAGCTACATAGTTAGTTAGTTAGTTAGTTAGTTAGTTAGTTAGTTAGTTAGTTAGTTAGTTAGTTAGTTAGTTAGTTAGTTAGTTAGTTAGTTACAAACGAACGAAACACAATGCTTGCTTCAGCAGCTGAGCTGAAGTGACGCGACAGCGGCAGTTATCATAGTTATATACTAAGTTGATTTATAGCTGCAGAAAATCATGTGTCTCATTACGTTGCGACCGAAAAATTACCGCACCATGTTTAACCCACAATACACCCTTCTTAAACAAGACATGTCTGCATATGTAAAGGTTTCACATTCTACAGGATTATTGCCAATATATTTATCAAACACAACCCACACGAGTGTAGCAATAAACTTACATATTTTAAACTAGTTTTAGACATTATGTGCTCGAGTCTACCATCTGCTATATTGGTACGTGCATTGGTAGGTACGTACAGGAGGTATTAAATCTTAAATCTTTATTCTGTTTATTATCAATTTTTTCATGGTGCTCAAAACTTTTAAAAGTCAATTGTTGTATTTCCCATCGGCCATTGACCCAATCACAGGAGCCAGCCGTAACCTCCAATAAGGCAACTTCTTCAATAATTAAGACCATTTCTGCCGACCCCATGATGATCAAACAATATTATTGCCTTCTATATAACCGTGACTTAAAAACTTTTAACTCAAAAGTGTGTCCTTTCATCATTGCTAATGACCATTGCCCTGGGGGCCCGACAGCAGGAACGTGAGGCCCCACGTGAGCAAGACCGCTTTTATCATCCGAGGTGAGGACGCAGGCGCCGAGCGGCCGATGTGCAGACGCTATACCTGCGCACCGAAGACGCCGGTAGATTTTCGACGATCTTCCGTCAGTACGTCGAACGTACGTTGACTATCCGACGAGATGCCGTGCAGCGTCCGGTACGAAAATGTCATTTTGCTGGACGTTCTGTCGACGGAGTACAAAATTTAAAAAAAGAAACAGTCAGTTATAAGTCTGATATCAGTCCGTTATATTGGTGTAACAGGCGCACATAAATTACTTCACAGGTGGGGGTCGGCCATTTGGTTTAACCAACTTTGAAAAATTCAGTGACCCCCATTTCTGAAAATGAAAAACTGAGTGACCCCCCCCCCCCCCCAACCTTGAAAAAAACTTATAAATTGAGTGACACCCCTCCCCACCTGATTGCACAATAAAAGTGTAAGAAAAATGTTCGCTGGAGACGCTCTGATTCAAATTCAGAGATACATTGCAAATGCTGAGTTTGATCCAGACTGTGATATTGAGTAGCATGTATTCTTGAATTAATTTAAATTGGTTTTGGTATGAAACATATATATTGTTACGTCATTCCTGTCGAAATACTTGCATTTTTCTCAATTCGCGCCAAAATTGCGTAAAATATCAATGTGTCGGATATAAAATTGAGTGACCCCCCTTTTGTAACATCTAAAATTGAATGACCCCCCCACTGGACAATATGTAAAACTGAGCACCCCCCGCCCCCAACCAAATGGCCGACCCCCTCTGGCAAGTAATTTATGTGTACTCCCTAATATGCACACCAATTTAGAGTTGAAAATATGCAGTGGGTAGGATGACACGCACTCATGCTTGGGCCTAATGAGAGATAAATTATGTTACTATATAGTAAAATACTTAAACGCTAACACTTATCACCTATAAAAACCTAAAAAAAAACTTCTTACTACTTGACTAATTGAAGAATTTGTGTTTTTGTAAAGAATGTTTGTGGATTTCTGCTCCTATAGGGTTATTATAATGAATAATATTGTATGCATTGCTGTACTTGGTTATGCGTTAACAATAATTCTAACAGTGCTATCATGTATTTTCTCCAGCAGGCCCTGCGGAACTGCTCGGTTCGCGCCTTCTCCTACAACCAGTTGATTGGCTCCTGCCTGCTGCATGACGACCCCGACACCACACTCGCTGATCAAGACTTTGTCTTCTACACCATTGAGTAAAGAGAGCGAAGCTTGGACAATGCACACCAGTACTGTGACATTGATTGTTAAAGAACTAAGTGATGTGCCCCTAGTTGGGATGAGCCCCAGCCCCTCGGTGGGACAAATCAATGTAGTCGTGTTGAATTGTTGTTTGTGGCGGTTTTGGGGGTTGACAAGCATTGATTATTGTTGTTTTATATTTGTTTTTGGGTAGCTTGCATGCATGTACCACAGGAGCAATTTATAGAGATATGTAGACGTTTTACTGATGTGGAACCGTAAAGACTTAGGTTTGATTGCATATCAGTAAAACGTGTGATATCTCTATTAATTGATCCTGTAGTATGTACATGTACTCGATATATAAGTCGTAAAATGACGGTACCAATACATTAATTATGTATGTTTTAGACAAAATTATTACAGATTGTTTGAACTTACTAACAACAAATATGTTTTATTTCATCACTTGAACATTTTGAAACACTTTCAAATCAATGGTTGACTCTCTTCGCGTAAGTGACTTTTTCAACCCCGCGCGGTTTCACTAGGGGTCCCCTTTTCCACCACTCAGTTTCACTAGGGGTCATGATTTTAATATTCCAGCCAGTTTCACTAAGGGAGGTTCATTCTCGAGGTTCAATATCTAGCTTTCTTTTCATGTGATTTTGCATTATTGAGCAATAAAAAGCATAAAAGGTAAATGTAAGTTGTAGAAAAATCTTGTTTTCATTACAATATCACGTAGAATAATACCCCTTGGGATAATACCCCATTGTTGTCATCCGGTGGTTTCACTAGGGGTATCATTTTCATACTTTCACTGGTTTCACTAAGGGGTATGATTTTGGACCTTCAGTGGCATCCCCCTACCCATTCACCCCTGAAGTACCCCCCCCCGGACTGTGTAGTTTGACCGATCTTATCCTATTAGGTAGCTGTCATTATTCATGAGGGGGGGGCGGTGGGATTTGTATCATTAGCTTACACTGAAATTTTGCTCCCCCCGCCCCCACCCCCGACCTTGGAAGCTGTGCGAGTCAAACGATGCGACCTCTAGAGGGGTAACAAACCAGATGGACGGACGGACGGTATGCCACAATTAATGGGGTCTTAGCCAGTGTATAAAATGAAAAGCATCCCCACGGGGGACAAACCAGTGTTTAAAATCGACCAAATTATGGTCTGGAATGGACCCAAATATAGACCATGGTTCATTTGGGTCCATGTGGAATATGCTGAAAGAAGTACTTGTAGAAGGGTAACAGGAAAAATCGACCAAATAATGGTCCGGAATGAACCAAAATATGGACCAAGAAATGACCTATATATACTAATTATGGATCATTTGGGTCCATGTGGAATATGCTGAAAGAAGGACCTGTTAGAGTTCATATAGGCTACAATAAGTAATTATAGAGGTAACAGTAAGAAATGGACCAAATAAATGTCCAAAATGGACTAAATATGGACCGTTTGGGCCCATGTGAAGTAGGGTTCTTGTTGTCACCATTTCCAACCGACATGCCAAATTTGAGCATCCTAGCTCTAACTATGCGACCTGTATATGGGTAACAGTAAGAAGTGTACCAAATGATGACCCGAAATGGACCTAGATATGGACGTTTCGGGCCCATGTAAGATAGGGTTCTTGTGGTCACCATTTCCAACCGACATTTAATGTGAAAGCACATTAATACTCTCGATCTCTTAGATGTTAGTTATATATAAAGACACTTATGCTCGATTTTGATTAAAATTTGTGTTGGCTTGCTGACAAAGAATGAAAATACTGGAGAAAATTCAGTTATTTTAGAAATGGAACAATTTTTTTCTATTAGGGAGCTTGCACAATTTATCTACAGGGGGATCGGTCAAGTGGAGAAGAGAAAATTATTAAACCGAGCCCCCCCCCATCCCCCCCCTCCTTTCAGTGTCAGTAACAGTTGAGGTCACATTACTACAGACTTGTATTGCTGTTTTCTTTTCACAGCGTGCATGGGACATTTGGACTACTGAGCTTGCTATAAACTGGAATTGAGATGTACATCTTTTTCATAAAAATAAATAAGTCAGTTATTTCTATTTTCTTGCAAGTATTTGTAATAGATTATTTGAATAATATTTCTCGTGGATTATGCATTCCTATATTCGAGAAGGACAATTGACAAAAGTAACATTTAATATTGATTTTACATCAAATATATATCGACTTCCAATGAATGATTATCTACATATGAGATGATGTCTATTGTAGTATCAGAAAACTGTGCCCCCCACCCACCCCCTCTCACCTCCTATGGGTGTACAGAAAACTGAGCATCCCACCCGAACCCCCGCCCCTATAGCTAACATGAATATTGTGCGAACCCCCATCCCACCCCCACCAAATAAATGACCGACCCCCTGTATGGTAAACTATTAGAAATCTTAAATTACGCGCACAAAAGTATTGTGAGTCACATTTTTTAGCTAAATGTTGACATATGACTATATGATGGCGATATATTCATGGTTGTCATCAGCGGTCTATTGGAATCTTTTTTACACTGCACACAAATTCAATGTTGCAATGACTACATACATAGCCGTGAGATATGACGATGCGTTCTCATTTGTTGCATGTTATGACAATGTACGCGAGTCCATTTAAATGTCACATGTAGTATGAAGATAGTCTAACGGAGATGCAGACTATTTACCATGGCATTTGTATAAAATGGAACTCAAAATGATACAGCATGTTATGCACAGGCAAGTCGTTAAGTAAACTTAAGCTTCAATCATTGCTTGTACAATCCGGCACAAACACCAAAGAATCTTTTCTTTGTTTTTTGTTTCACATGCAGATTCTTATCTTGGCATTTATATATAATTGCCAAATAATGGATTCTACTACTGAGAAATCAACAAGTTCGGAGGGAGTTTCATCTTGGTTACTGGGCATGACAGCGACTGTTTCTTCAACTGACTTGGAGATGTCGGGAGTTTCCGAAATGACTTCCAATGTTACGTTTCCTCTGACCAACAGAACTGATGATATTGTGTACCCTGGCAACAAGATGGACTCTGTCAGCACGTCCATATATTTTGCACTTGTTACATTTGGCATACTGTTTGGTGAGTATAACTTTATATATTTCTGTCCGATAGCTGCGTATTCACGTTTATGTAAACTTATTTCTGAAATCGTTATGAACATGATTATTGAGTATAGTTATTGAGAAAAGTAGCTTTAGAATTACAAAGCTATCCACAGTTCATGATTACAATGAAAAAGAAAAAATGAATATATAAAGGTAAAGGTAATAGGAAAAACTACTCCATAACTATTTTCATTTTCATATACATGTATATGTTAGAACAAAGTATCTTCTTTCATGAAGTGTAATTGCGCCGCTTCAGCAGCTAAAGCGAAAGCCTTGTGTTTCACATTCCCCTCAAACCTTTATACTAGGGGGCAAGGGTGTTTTCTATTCAGACAAGTTTTAGATGAGTGTGAGCCGAGTTTTAAGCAAGTGCCACCCCTCCCCCAGAACGTAGGTCAGTACTCGGGACATTGGGTGCGATTGTGCGTTCCCTCGGCGCTCCATTGGTGCACAATAGAATCGTCCGTTAAAGGCCCCTCACACATAAAGTTTTTGGTACCACCGGTCGAGTAACGGATGAAAATTTAGACAAAATCGCCCGATGAGTAACGTTTTGTCGTTTGCTTATCCGTGGGCCATTCGATCGGCTGCCAAATGGTATGGTAAATGGCTTGTCGCCGTTTAGTACCGGTCACTGGCCGTTTTACATAGAAAATTGCACAAAACCACCCAAAATCATATTTTTGTCTCCCCACCGTTTAGTAACACTGCCGAAATTGGTATGTGCTTTAAGTTGCACCTATCTGTCGTGCTCCGCTGGCGGTGAAATGGGGATTTTACGTCCGCGGAAAATCCTTCAGTTTACATTTCCATAGTGTAAATGAAAGGAACTTGCAGAATCCACAAAACACACGATAGTGTTTCTATACAAGGATACATGTTCGGCCACTGAGCATATCTTTTAAGAATCAAAAGAGCTTGTCTATAAAGTTCGATGTCCTTATTCTGCAATAATCAGACATGGACACTTGACTGCTACAAGTGGTAGAAAGATTCAGTTAGTGTCAATTTTGCGGCTTTGGGGGTAAGAGAAATTGAGAAAAAGATAAATCATTCTTCGTTTTATATGACTACCATCATCTTGCTAGCATAATGATTTTTTGCTATAATCTACAACTAATATATACACGCCCACTGAATGGCTTGCTTTAATAGTTTGAATACACGAAATTCAGAAAAAGATAAATCATGCTTCGTTTTAAATGACTACCTTCATCTTCTTGAATGTGTTCATTGTGTTGGTATTAAATACATTGGTTCATCTTTCTTTGTTCACAACACTAGATATTTTTAATACATTTACAGTTTCGCCAAACAACTGTTGGCATCCTCAGAATGTTCTTCCCGCGCAATGTCACAAGTCAAATATTCTGATCCTGAACGAGGATGGAATCATACACTCGGACCATGCAAACCAGCACAACCATCAGGTAGACTGGGAGGGAGCCAGAGTAATAGACAAAGAGAGTGAATGGAAAACTAGGACCATCAAAGAGTCTGTACACATCCGAACCTGCAAGCAGGTTATGAACAGAGACGAGTGGGGGGGGGTGGCCACCAACTCTCGCGAGTTTATGATTCCATCCTCGTTCAGGATCAGAATATTTGACTTGTGACAATGCGCGGGAAGAACATTCTGAGGATGCCAACAGTTGTTTGGCGAAACTGTAAATTTATTAAAAATATCTAGTGTTGTGAACAAAAAAAGATGAACCAATATACCTTCATCTTGCTAGCATAATGTTGTTTTTTACTATAATCGACAGTTATATACACGCCCACTGAATGGCTTGCTTTAATAGTTTTATTAGTTTGCATACACGAAATAAAACATAGAAAATTTGCATATTTTTTATATTAGTTTTTCCTATGACATTTCATAAGTAACGGTTTATATAATTAAGTTATTTTGTTCCACACATTCATGACCCACCCTTGGATCAAATTTGTCATTAATTCGTGTAGCGTTAAATGCCACCAGTTTAATACCCAGGGTCATGCAGTCAATAACGAAGCAAATGTAAGCACTATGCGTATACAACTTTGAATTAAACACCAATATAAATGTTTTGAGCTCAAATTACTCGCAATATTGTAGGCAACAGCATGTTCCTAGCGGTGGTGAGAGTTTCCGAGCCCCTCCACAACAAGCACTACCTTCTGCTGTGTGTCAACGCATTCAATGACATGATGATGAACATCCCTTATAATACGTGCGGCGTTATTGTGTCTCTTGTAAGAAATTCTAGCTTCTCTGTGCTGTGTCTAAACTCCTTATTACTTAGCTTTATTTTTCCATGGCAGATTCAGGTTTTTAGAAAAGGTGTGTGTGTGTGGGGGGCACTTCAGGGATTTCATGGGTTTTGTACGCGCGATCAATGGCGGACGCGTAAAAAACCCTTATGAAAATGAAGTATTTTGGTGGGGAAAGGGGGGAGGGGGGCTGCGCCTCCTGGGTCTGTCTAGGTTTTTACTTGAATAATTCAATGGCACCCGATTGAATAGCACACGTAACGTACCCCTCTCTCTTTTATTGCGTGTCTTCGTATAGTGAAAAGGGTGGTTTGCTGTTTCTTGAGACAGTTTATGGGGGCATTGTTGGTATATGTATTGTAATAAAGTATAATTTTTACTGATGATTATAATCATATAACTCTATTGTGGACATATCCTTGAATGTTGTTCTCTGATTTACATAGAGCCGCGAAGATAGCCAGCCATCATTTCTCCCGTATTGCTGGACTTAAATTCATCACGTTTGAATTAGATCTTTAGATTGCTCAGCTTTTATTTGTTGGCAAAAATACTGCTATGTCTTCAAACTATGATAAATCTAGTGTCTAATATTAGTTTCAGTGATTGCAATAGCTTAAACTAGAGTAAAATTCAAGACAGTGTGTGCAAAACCGGCGGCTGGTGAGTAGACTATGTATTATTCGGTGTGGTCAGTTTGTAGCGTTTTTCATCAAATAAAACTGTATGTGAGGTTTTATTGTGATATAATGAATTTATGTCATGGCCTGTTGGTCAATATACATGAATTCAATGCCCTCCTTTGATAAATATTGCCCTTGCAAGCTCAGGCAATAACCATCAAATTCAGACATTAAGTACTAGTTTGGGTAATTAGCTCCAAAATAGTGAAAATAGTGACAAAAGTATGATTTTTGGCATACAACTTCATTTTGACCCATAGAATCGAGTTTGGCTAAGTTCCAAAAAATTTGACCTCATTTGACCCTCAAATCCCAAGATGGCCGCCAAAATATTGGTAATTAGCTCCAAGATAGTGCAAATAATGACAAAAGTATGATTTTTGACATGCAGCTTCATTTTGATCCATAGAATCAAATTAAGCTAAGCTCCAACAAATTTGATATCATTTGACCCCTGAAATCCAAGATGGCCGCTGAAGAACAAAAAATCGATTTCTACTAATCATTATAAGTTTTTATATCACAATCATGAACATAGTTTACAAAAGGTGTTAGGAAAATAATATCTCTAAAAGATTTGACCTCATTTAACCCTCAAAATCCAAGATGGCGGCCAAAAAATAGAAAAATTTAGAATCCTTAGTTAAATGAATGTGATCAATACTAATGAAGTGCATATGCGAATGTTTTATCTTTTACTCAGTTTACTTGAGTATTCATCTATGTGAAAGTGTCAATTAAACTATTTTATCAAAGTACATTTAAGGATTAATATAGTTATACAGAGTAGAAGCAAATATATCCATGATCCCATCAAAAGAAACGAGCTACCCCTGTTTAAAACACAGAGAGCTAAATGTGGTGTGAAATTTCAACAGCTTATGTTTTTGAGAAATGAAGCCCACCTCTTTGGACGGCTACATATAGCTAATCAGCAAAGTGATGGAGCTCTCAGTGTCTTCTTTTCACATGAAAATCAAGCACACCCACCAAGCATATCAGACTACGGAAAACTTTTAGAATCGGACCTAAGTCGGAACTTTAGAAATGTATTGATGTAGAAAAAAATGGTCAGTTTGAAGTTCCTGACACATTTTTTTTTTCAATTTTTTGGGCAATTTTATTATCAATGCTGCCATCTGGTGTTTAAAAAGAAAAACTTTTCAGCTGTATCTATAGTAAAGTATAATAAAGTTGTTCCCTTTGCATTATAACTATCATAATTTATACAAAGATTGGCGTATGAAAGTATGAAGAGATCAGAAAAATATCCTACGGCCTGCCCATTCACAAACACAGTCATAAGTGGGAGAACAGGTATTCTCTTAATTAATGAACCCAATTAGTATGTGTGTACTGAATGTCTCTTGAGAAAGTTCCATTACCAACTTCAAAGTAAATACGAGTACATTATGGACATACTTTAAAACATTTTCTTCCACCACAGCAGGAAAATGCAGAGAATGAGTTGTCTCTTAATAGACATGCATAGCATCAAGAAAGCAATCCTACATCTCAACTAGTCTTTTCCACACTTTTCGGTAAAATGCATTACATAGTGTGTTTAATTATTTTAGTATATTTAATACAATAATTCTACTATATAAAACATGATAGATCTCTTGTAACTAACTTCAGTTATTTTGGAAACAATTCTTTTTAGACGAGATTGTCAATGAACGATCTCTAGACATATAGCTTGAATTTATTACTTTTTCGATAATTACGGGTTTAGATTGGAAACAAGTACACACTTCAAATATATGATAATTTTGAGCCTGCTACACGCCACGACCACAACACAACTCGTAGGGCATCGAGTAGAAGGAAATCAAGCGCATCTGACCCTCCCCTAGTTGCGACGATGCCTGCTCATACCTTTAGTGTAGTAGCAACTACATTCATTCACTAATGATGCCATCATAACAATATTGGGCATTTCTGACACCCGAACCATTTTTTTATTTATTTTAATGAGCTCAAAAAAGAAATAAAAACTAATACATACATTACATAAAATACATGTACATACATACAAGTTCAAAACGTTCTAGAAAACTTTGTTATTTTCTATTTTTTCATGCTAATCGCACAATATTGATAAATTAAAATACATTAATGTAAGTCAAAATAAGTATAGTTTCAAAATATTCTTACAAAGTCCTCCTTACTAGACATGGTATTAATATTTTTTTATATTTCAATACGAATTGTTTAAACTTTATAATCATATTATTTATTTCTAATACCACTTTATCATTTACATTTTCATATTTGTAGCCTAAAATGATATCATCTGAATCAAAATTAATGTTTTTACCAAACCTTCTCCTTATAATGACATTAAATTCATTTAACAATACTTTAACATGGGCACACTCAAAAAATAAATGCTCTATTGTTTCTAAATATAAAAAACAAAATGTACATCGCGCACTATCTACTTTCTTCATTTTATGTAACAAAACATTTGTACTCAAACATCTATATAAAATTCTAAATTGGATCTCTTTTAAATTATTTTCCTTTCATGCTATATGTGGTAAAGAAAAAATATATTGCCACTTATATCAATCTTATCATTATCATGTACAGCAATCATTTTATGCTTATATATTACAGCAGGAGTGATATATTTTCTGTTTACTAAAATGTTATATACCTGTCTAGTTTTTAACTTACATAATTCTTTTCAATTTCTTATTGGTATCTAATACATAAATACTACATTTCAATAATGGGTCCCTTTCATAAACATTTTGACTTTTGGAACGTAATACTTCTATAATACTCCTCCATGCCATGTAACAATTTATAGGAACACCTCTGTTCTGCCATTCAGAAAAAAAACTACTTATATTTCCATTTTTATATAAATCACTTATAAAACACATACCTGCTCGTAGCATGTACTCATTATGTATTGACGTAGAAAAAAGTTGTCAGTTTGAAGTTCCTGACCCATTTGATTGCAAAATTTTTGATGGAGGAGCCTTAATTCATTCCCTCAATAGTGGCTCTTCTGTAACATTTGATGATTACGCAAAGAATAAGTTCATCCCATTTTTGAAAAACGAATTACAGCAAATTGATAAAATGATAGATGTTGTGTGGGATCAATATCTGGATGGTAGCTTGAAAGAACCACTGAGAGAAAAGAGAGGAAGTGGTATACGTGTGTAAGTAGAGCCACAAGCCAAAATTCCATTTAAGTGGAATGAATTTCTTCTCCAAAATCAAAACAAAACAGAACTGTTTGAGTATTTATCAGACAAAGTGAATGAAAATAGATGGTTTGATGACAAAGCTGTCTTCATTACTAAGGGAACAGAGGTGATAACAAATCACTTGCCCATGGATAAATTCACCCAGAAGGAGGCAGATAGTAGAATGATGGTTCATATTGTCCACACAATAAAAGAAGGATGTAAGAAAACCGTAATTCAATCTGGTGACACCAACGTCCTTGTGATCCTCATTGGCCACTTTTTTCTTTTTGCAACAATTATGTCCAGAAATAAATCTATGGCTTGCATTTGGAAGCAAAAAGAACACTACTACATGTATGTATATTAACAATCAAATTGCAGAAAACTTAGTTCATAGGGTTGTGTGAAGACTTGCCAGTCTTTCACTCATTTACTGGATGCGCCACAACCTCATCATTTTACAGAAAAGGTAAAAAGATTGCATGGAATCATTGGAAATGCTTTTCATGTATAACAGATGTGTTCTATGACATAAGACATAATCCATTCCAGCAACTCAGTGAATCTGCAGAAAATTTCTCACTACTGGAAAAGTTCACTATCACCATGTATGATAAGGGAAGCACCAGTGTAGACATCAATGAGGCAAGAAGAGAAATGTTTTCTAAAAAACAGCACTGGTATTGAAAGTATTTCACCAACCAGAGAAGCTCTTTTACAGCATACTAAACGGGCAATCTACCAGGCAGGGATCTGATCCACTTGCTACCAAAATGAACCAGTCTATCCTAATTCACCAGAATATGGGTGGAGAATGGGAAAAGAAAAATATGTACCACTTTGGATGAGATTGCCAGAATCAAGTAAAGCTTGTAAAGAGCTTATGAAGTGTGTATGCAAGTCGTCCAGAGGCTTTACCACCTGTAAATGTGCGAAATATGGTCTAAGATGCACTGATCTGTGCAGCTGCAGCTGTGAACGCTGACATTTTAGTCAGTGTATTCAATTAATTCTGCTCATGTATTTATGCTTTTTAGTCAGTGGATTCACTTAATTCTGTCCATGTATTTATACTTTTTTACTTTTAGAGAAGCCTAAACTTAGCTTCCTTTCACACGATTGCTAGTTTTATACATATATGTACATTGTATCTTCTAAACCGCTGGTACAAAGTGGCAGTACATCCTCAAAATCTTTGACCTCATTTTATTGTATATTACATTGTAATTGTTGCAAATGCTCTATGTTGCCTTTTATCTTCTGCATCGTGTTTATGGGGTGGATGTTAAAATTAATGTGTACAATAGTGTATACTCATAGATGATTAAGTTTTAATATATAAGCAGAGTATGCATAGAAAACAACCTTTTCATGCACAATGTGAGTATTTGGTAAAAGATATCATAGATGTATCGATAGATATTCTGTACACATTATCTAGATATTATTTTCTAAGCAACTTTTGTAAGCTATGTTAATGATTCAAACACTTTTTGTTCATGATTGTAATATAAAAACTTATTATAATGATTGGTAGAAATCGGCTTTTTTGTTCTTCGGGGGCCATCTTGGATTTCAGGGGTCAAATGAGGGCAAATTTTTGGAAGCTTAGCCAAAGTTGATTCTATGGATCAAAATGAAGCTGCATGCCAGAAATCATACTTTTTGTCACTATTTGCACTATCTTGGAGCTCATTACCAATTTTGTGGTGGCCATCTTGGATTTTGATAGTCAAAGAGGTCAATTTTTTTGGAGTTGAGCCAAAGTCAATTCTATGGGTCAAAATGAAGCCGTGTGCCAAAAAACATACCTTTGTCACTATTTGCACTATCTTGGAGCTCATTACCAATTATTTGGCGGTTTCTTGGTTTTTGAGGGTCAAATGAGGTCCAGTTTTTTTTAGCTTAGCTAAAGTCGATTCTATGCGTCAAAATGATGTTGTATGCCAAAAATCATACTTTTGTCACCGAGTGCACTATTTTGTTGGAATTGGGCGCTAATCACCCAGACTATACATACTGAATAAAAAAACATGACCAGTGCCAGTGTAACTAAATCGTGGTGATGTGTGGTTTTATAGAATACGGATATGGCAGAACATTTTGATAAGGTCCAAAAGGTTGAAACAATGTCATAGAAATGAAATTTGTAATTTACGTTTGAATATGCGTATGAATACATGCAGCTATACATTTGTAGCAGAGCAAACGCATAGAGAATTACAATAAAATGTGGTATATTTCAGGTAGCGAACTACAAAGCATACTCAACTGTTTTGGTTACGATGACTTCAACTGGGTTAGTTTTCTTCATCAGCCAATTTTTCATAGGCTCGTTAATTGCAGTAGAAAGGTAACTAAACTGATGGGTGTGGGGTAAAAATATATTTTAACGTTCAAATTCTAAAGAGAACATTTCAAAGTACTGTTGATATCAACTTTGAATACAAGTATGAATAAGTGGACCACTAGCTCATTTAACTAATTAGGTGACTAAATATTTTGTGTGTATCCGTTAAAGATGTGTAAATAGTAAATGATATGTATTTGTATAACCATGTGTGTATAGCGAGGTCTATTTGCTCGTGAGTAAATGTTCAAATGCGCATTTATGATCTTCCACCGAGTAGGATGCTGTTTTTTGTCTACCCACTCCGCTATGAGAGATTGGTGAAGAAAGTTACCCTCATCCTCTCACTCACGTTCATCTATGGGTCTTCGTTTGCTTTTGTTTTGTCGACGGAATTGACTATTGGCAGAAAAGTGAGTGGTTTTCCATGATTTTTACCAATATAATTTTTATCTCGTATGATTATGCAGAGTACTTAGATTTTTGCATAATGCAACTCATATTTTACGTGCAGCTGTCCTTCACTGTAACCTCCCCAATCCTACCCAATGATGGTTTCAGCAACCTCTTGCTGATATTCATCTTCTATGTTCCATCACTGTGCATTACAGCAGGTAGTACTTTTTGTATGTCTCATGAGTAAGAATCTCACATTTAAGTATCATTACACAGCTTTGCAGGCAATCCCCACGAGAGCATGAATTCTAAATTACTAGCTTATACCCATGAGGACGACATCAGTAACAGTAAATATGGTCATATACCCTATTTCCGAAGTAAACCCTGTCCATCCCCCACCCTCAACTAACTACTCAACAACAATTATTGCATAGCACGGATCTACACCATCCACAATGTTCTGTCACCCCACAAACACGTCCAAGCAGCACGCACCACTGTTGTAACAAGCACTGCCCACTCCCCTTCTGCAAGTAAAGTGACTCAAATTTGGCTGATTTTGTCTGCTTTCTTTGTTATAAAATCGTCAATAAACAGCCAACATGACCATTTTGATGAGGAATACGATAAACTTGCAATACTACCCTGTACCATGAACGATCCCCTGTAGTCGGATGGTGTCCATCTGCTCAGGATAAGGAGGAGTTAGCCGGACAAGTACCAAAACTAGCTTACTAATATATAGATACAACACTTATTCAATACAATGTAAATTAATTTCCTTTTACAAATTTGTATTAGTTGGAAGTATAATTCACCATATTTGATTACACCTACCCTCGTTAAATTTTTGTTGCCATCATTAAATGTACATAACTGTTATATTTTCATAGGGGCTACTTTAAAGATAGTTAAGTTGGTGATCAGCAAGAATCAGATTCAGCCAGGTATGTCTACATTTTCATTTCTTGGGGGATCATGAACTAATTTGATACTACGCAAAAGTGTCCACACAAGTGATATTTCACCCTTTTTCGGTTGTGTTGGGCATTGGGGTGGGGGTGGGGATACCATTATTTTTTAAGAAAATTGAAAATATTTACGTTATCAGAATTATACTTCATACAAATGGGAGATTTAATCTACTGGTATTTGAAATTCTTGTAATAAACATCACGAATTGGGAAGGTTTGTCTAGTTGGTCATATAACACAACTTTCTAGTCTTTTAAGATACATATATAGGTTGAAACATATATATTATTAGTCCATTCTTGCACTTTGCCAATTTAAGTCTGATTTACAGAAGGCCATTTTAAGTCATTTTTTGCTATTTTCTTCAATAGATTCAATACAGCTTGAACACTGAGCTCCACATTTATTGCACTGCTTATATACGTAGTGACCATCATCAGTATCCAATTTCGACACTTTGTAAAATAAAGTACTTCTTCCAGAAGGCCATTTGTGGTCAAGTTTGGCGTTATAGGTAGTACATGTAGTTTCAATACAGCTTGAAACATGAGCTCCGTATTTGATACAATATTTAGGCAAGTGTTGACCATCACCTATGTTGAGCTTTGGTCCTTTGCTAACTAAAAGGAAAGTGTACAGAGAGCACAGCATTGCCAGAACAATATTGATTCATATGGAGTATGAATATGTCAGTATGTAAGTATAACTATGATCACATTGAAATTACTAAAAGTGTGTTAATCACATGAAAATATCTTATATGATGATAATCATCCCATATTTGAATCATGCCCATGGAAAGAAAATTGCCCCTCCCCAGGGGTCCATTAATAAAATTTTCTATGAACTAAAGATGTTTCATTTCTCAATTGATTTTCACCAAACTTGCAGACAAATTATATGCCTATATGATCATCATTCCATACATGAACCATTCTCCTTGGGGGAAATGACCCGGTCCCTGGGGTCATTGAACAACAATTCTGTATAAATTATAGTAGCTTTTTTCATTTGATTTTAACAAAACTTACACGTTGTATTACAATATTCCATATTTTAATCATGCCCTGGGTGGAAAATTGAGAATCGTGCCCCTGGTGGGAACATTGACCCCTCCCTAGGGTTCCATTCATAAAATTTTCTATGAACTAAAGATGTTTCATTTCTCATTTGATTTTTACTACACTTGCACTCAAATTATATGCCTATATGATCATTATTCCTTATTTGAATTATACTCCTTGGGGAAATTTGACCCGGTCCCTGGGGTCCTTAAACAAAAATTCTGTATGAATTATAGTAGCTTTCTTATTTGATTTTCACAAAACTAACCAGTTGTATTACAATATTCCATATTTGAATCATGCCCCTGCGTGTAAAATTGAGAATCGTGCCCTTGGTGGGAAAATTGACCCCTATCTAGGGGCTCAACAACATCTTGCATGAAATTTCATTTAATTTTCACCAAATTTACTTACGACATGTATGCCTGTATGATCATCATTACATCCTTCAATCATATGCCTGGATCAGTTAATAGACCCCTCTCCAGGGGTCTATAAACAGATTTTTATGAATACACATGTAGTTGCCTAATTTTTCATCTGATTTGCATCAATCACGCACATAAGTTTTATGCATGCATGCATGATCATCATTCTCATCACGAATCATGTCCATGATGGTGAATTAAATATAGCAATTGAATATTTCAATTGAATACATGGTTTACATACATATGCTTCATGGTACAAGAGGTTAATAATAGATTATTTTAAGGCCACTATTAGGCTATCAACGACCTAAAGTCACCTCATCAGTGGACATACTTTCTATTTATGATCTCACATTACTTTAGCATCACTATCTGTATGAACTGCATACTTTCTCAAATTTTAGGTAATGTGGGTGACAACTCAGCAAATCTTCATTTTCGACAAAATGCAAAAACTGGCGTAAGGTAGTTATGATGTTAGACCGTAAAATATAAACAGTGGTAAATTATGATAGGTCATAATTTACGTTAATCTCAAAACTAGTCTAGCTGCTGAAAAACGTGACCACCATAATTTGGGGTCATTATCAATTACGCGATGCATTTGTTGGCTGCCATCCGCTTCCAACCTGTCGCACCACTTTTTCATAATCACAGGCCTATTGAGACACAAGAGAGTTGTAGAATGATACCACAATGGTCTCTCTACAAGCATCGTAGCTTGTGCTATGCCTCATCAAATATGGACCTCGGATGAGGGTCTTATATCAAGCCGACGTGTGGACTGGCAGAGCAACGGCACACATTCTTTCCCGATTACATGCCAAGGTATATGGAAGATGTTAGAACAAACAGCATCTACTCCTCAAGCTCGTTATATTGGTGTCCGCGGTTCATGCGGGATTCCTGGGCCTTTGTTTTGTGACATATTTACAAAGTAGGTGTTTACATTTTACGACAGCTAGACCATTTTTGGGACCGTAAAATATTATAACTGGTCACAATTTACGTTGGTTACATTTTACTGTCTCACATACATGTAGGAATGGGATATGTATCTTTTTAGTTTTAACAATAACAGAAGGCAAACATTGGCGACTAATCGAAGGTTGGCGACTATTCAAAAGTAAACATGCATGTGAATACTTAGATATACATGTATGATGAAAATAGGTAATTTATTCGAAAACATGCATGGTGTTGCAAGTAAATCACAGAATGCCATGCAAACGGGTGACCCGTTCATGTCCCCTCAAAAAGTACAGAACGTTATAAGTAGGGGACCGTTATTTATCTAGCTTGCTCTAGACTAGTGGGCACAAGTTATATTCTATCACATGTATAGCACAAGTTATATTCTATCACATGTATAAAACAAATCCTAGGTATGCCTAGTTAGATTTAGCTAGCTTGTTTCATTCTTTGTAATTTTGCTAACAGTGAAGGTCCTTGATTGGCTAATAAACTTATTCTTATTCTTATAAGAACTTATTTGTGCACATGTCGCAGGCTGATCCTTCTGGTGTGTGGCACTCTGTGGGCCACCAGTATTCCCGCCTCCATCATCAGAACCACGGTCACATCAAAGGGCTACACGTGGGAAGAGATGGATCTGGGATTGCATCCACAGGCGGCTTTGGCATCCCGCATCAGTGTGTATGTATATGGCAATGGCTCTTCTCTAATCAATCCGTGGATTTATTTCTTCACTCATAAAGAACTCAGGGAGTGCGCTGCTACTGCAATGAAGAGGTTGAGGGAAAGGTTGTTCCACCAATAGTAGTCATGGAGGATGGAAGATGGCTTTTGGTGACACGTATCTGATAAGCCGATTCTTGTTGACATACGTTCAATTTTAATGATATTGTGGGTCTCGGGTCTCGTGTTAACTGTATTGTATATTTTATTTGAAATGTTAAACACATACACAATGTTAGATATTGCAGTGTGTTTTGTGAAAAAATGAAAGAAATTTGTGTATAAAATACTATATGTCATTGTTAACTGTACGACAGACCTGTAATTACATGAATGTACACTTTATTGCAAACTGGGTATTTACAATAAATGTAACATATTGCAAGCAAATCACTAGGTGTTTTTGGGTCTAGTGTTAACTGTATTGTATATTTTATTTGAAATGTTAAACACATACACAATGTTAGATATTGCAGTGTGTTTTGTGAAATAAATGAAAGAAACTTATGTACAAAATACTATATGTCATTGTTAACTGTACGTCAGACCTCTCATTACATGAATGTACCCTTTATTGTAAACTGGATATTTACCAATAAATGTAACATATTGCAAGCAAATCACTGGGTGTATGATAAATGACTGTAACATCATATTGAAGCCATATCGTAAAGTGCATGAAGTGAGATATCTAGATACGCTGGAATGCTCAATTATCTATTGATACCAATATGTTATAGCTATAGATACTTGCATTTTAGGGCTATAAGTCAGTGGTAATAAATAGGTCTGGCAAATCATACTATCACAGAGTCATTTCCAGCCATAAACCACACCATCCACACCACTACCTTTTCCCCACCATCCATCAGAATTAGTCATACTGATCGGGACCTCAGGAGTCTCTAGATGCATATACCTTTCAAACCCCTTTCAATACACATACAAGGTGCATCAAGTGCCTTACACGAATATAGACGGTATGTGTTCGATGGAACAGCAATACAGTTTCAAACTGCTATGAGGTTTATTATGCAAATGGACTATAATTGTCGCCCCCCCCCCCCGATCGTGGTGATCACACGAGCGGGCACCAGCTGGCGGTGGCTGCCTTCAGCCGGCCGCTGTCCACGGCCCGCAGCAGCCCAGAGTAATCGGTCTTGAGGCGCTCCACCCGTGACTTGGAGAGCGCCGTGAGCTCGTCGTCTGGCAGGAAGGCGGGTAGCGCGGCCCCCGCCACATGGTCCCGAGCCTACCCGGATAAGACCGTCAGTGTGTCAGTATTCTTTTTTTCTCTTTTTTTTCTCTGTTTTTTCTCTTTCTTTTTAATTTGGGTACAAGGGATGATACACAGAGTTTGAACAAATAGCGGTTGGGGATATACCTTTCAGTTTATATTTTTGTCTCTAAATAAAATGACAAATAGGATGTTATTGTTTTCCCGAATCTAGCCTACGAATTACGTTTGCAATGAGAATGGTAGTGTGCTTTGCATACTCAAACAATTGTGCTCATTTTAATATGCTTGCTGTCTTGGCTTTAACGTGTTGATTGTTCTCGAAAGATTAGCATGTAGATATTTACTTATTTTCAATTATATATTTGACACGTAGTGATTCTTACCTCTTCAGACACAGGCAATCCCCAGTAGTCAGCTATTGGACAAATGTTGTGATTCACCGCCTCAGAGAATCGTAACACCCATTGGTCAATTCTTTCTTGGTTTGTGATTGGACGCTGGTCTAGTGTTAGAGCCTCGTAATCACGGAATACCTGAAATGAATATGTACAAACTAGAGAAGAAACTCTGAACATATCTTTCTCTTCCAAACACACAACATGATGAACTTGATTATCCTGAATACTATCAAAAGTTATCAGAATTATGTTCATTGTAAAACACTGTCAGGAGGCAAGGTAACTATTTACGCAGTACAAACTGTACCAATTTGAACACTCAGTGTTACACTGATGGTGCTTCGTATCATATCCACCATATTTTTCAGTGACATGTGATTACTATTAGGTTACTTCAACATACACCAGTTTTCTAATCGCTGTTTCAATGAAATATTTATGTATGATCGTAGTGATGTCTCAAAATAGTTACTACAATTTTTACCCGCACGTGGTGCAGTCTCATTCAATCAAAGCTCTGTGATGCTACGGCGCGTCAGAAAGAAATGATGAAGACTGATTCTGTTTGTCTATTTTTTCCCAGAATGCAATTGTTTATAGCCACTTGCTGGTTTTAGACAGGAACTACGATTAGAAAAAAATGTATAGGTGGGGTTAAGTTTTCAGAGTTACATCATCATAATCATGCAACAACGAAGAACTGCGGATGCTATAAGGATTTTGTGCCATTATGAGTCTCTTAAAAGTCCAGAAAGTTCTGGTTTATACGATTTTGATACCATAAAACCACGGTGTTTAATTTTCATGATTTTTAAAGCTACAATTATAATCTACGGTACAATAACCTCAAATCATACATCAGTAATCATTACATTCGTTTGGCGCCAGTACTATATTCACCATCCTTCCCAACCACAATATTTAATGACATCCTGGAATTTCGGCTATTAGTTCGCAGATCTCATTGGGTTTGTTAATAATGACATTGGTTGCGCTCCCCATAGTTGAAAAACCTCTACTGTCACTGTCGCGTCCATTAACTACTTGCTATTTCAATAACACTGTACCCATCACATGAAAACACACATGCTCGCCGGTCTTTACCTTCTGGAAGGCATCCCAGCCGAAGTGATGAGCGAGTTGTGTGTAGAAGGCGAGCCCGGGCCCGCCCTGCGTGTGCCACTCGCGGAAGTCGGCGCCTCCATGAAGGTAGTCCTGCGCGTAATTGCCGTGTGGAGATTAAAGCTGACAATTTTATAAAGATCGGCGAAACATGCAAATTCTATTGATTATGCCCTGCTTTTTGCACGATTTTTATAAACTGATTCTTATCCTTTCAGCCAGTGTACAGTATTTACTGCTCATGCATACGTGGTGGTGGTGATAATGTGGTGAATAGGCAGTTCCGAGGGGTGGGGTGGCTTTTCCAACCAAAATACTTCATTTTCGTAGGTTTTTGGCATGTGCGCCATTAAATCCCTCTTGAGTGCGCCCCCAACCCACCCAGCCTTTCCAAAAACCTGGACCTGCCAGTGATATGTGGGCCCAACGATTAAAACTGCATTCAGTCCTCGAATAAAGTCACGCGCGCAAAACCTATGTTGCCATGTTCAGATACGATTACACTTTCATTTTGCAAAGCAAGTATTCAGCAAACCTCAATTTTTGGCATCTGTTTCATGAGCCAGTCGTGCAGCCAGATGTTCTGCCCGCCGACTTTGTCCACAGCGTACAGGGCGAAGATGTTACACGTCACCTGCCGGAAATTACCATGTAAACCACACTGTGAATTAGTACAATGGCGAAGCCTTCTGACTAAGGTTTTAGGTCCATGCGAAGGCACCATATATTTGATATATAATTGTATGCTCTGTCTGATTTTGAAGGAAAGTGTGGGTCATGTGTGTACACTATTTTACAGCGTTGCCTGTCGTATAGCTTATTGCTTATCGCAGTGTCTTTCAATGACAACACCTGTGACTGCATACACCTTTATTATACATGGGCATGATGTACATTTTGTCACGCTCTGCAAAAGTGGAACAATGTTCCACTTATGGGAGGGGGTGTTGAGCCGCGTTTTGCAGCCAGCCGCGTTTTGCAACCGGTTGCATTTCGCGTTGACACGTTTTGTAACCGCTAACGCATTTTGCAACCAGAAAGAGGTCTGGAGCCGCGTTTTGCAACCACAACGCGTTTTGCAACCGCCAAGGCAAAATGTAACCTGCAGATTTTATTTTAGTTATTTTTTACATTACTAACACTCACACATATGCATTTGAGAGATTTTGTGAATATTTCTTAACATTATCACATTGTATGAACACTTAACTAAATTAGAAAATGTATTGATTTGCCATTTGAAGATGCATTTCACATGCCATATGAGGCCCACATCACAGCCTCTTTGTACTATCAGCAAATATTTGAAGATGAGATTGGCATAAAAAAATTGGCTGATTATCCTTCCATGGAAAAGTGTTCTTCAAAATTTATGAATACATATCATTTTCAATACAAAGTGATTTTGATTAAACATTCTTATAATAATAATGTTCAGAATTAAATTGCCGTAACCAAGAATCAGTTTAAATGTGAAAAGATATTGTATTGTAAATTATGTGTATTCATTTAAAAATGAACAACACAATTAAATGTGAGGGTGGTTAGCCTAATTTTGATGCAAATGACACTGCTTAATATATAATATATCTATGCTGATAGTAAAAAGTGGCTCTGATGTGGGCGCCATATAGCATGTGAAAGGCATCTTCTAATGCTATATCAATACATTATTTAATTATGTTAAACAATGTGATAATGGAAAGAAATATACACAACATCCCTCAAATGAATTTGTGTGAGTGTTAATAGTGTAGAAAATAAGTAAAAAATATCTGTAGGTTACATTTTGCATTTGCTGTTGCAAAACGCGGCTCTAGACCCCTTTCTGGTTGCAAAACGCGTCAATGCGAAATGCAACCGGTTGCAAAACGCGGCTGGTTGCAAAATGCGGCTCAACAGGGGGTCAAGTTTTTGATATTCCACTTTTTTGTGGGTCTAAGATTTTTTGAGCGAGCACGAAATTTTCGCGCATGCTGAATATTTTCATGTCAGATATTTGCTATTGTGGCATTAGAGATCAATATGTAAGACAATATATATATAATTTTCACACACACACACATCATGAGTTGTGATTGATAGATCTTGTCTTATTAGTTTTATTATGTAATTTCTATGTTATTGTCATATTATGTGTACATTAAATATCACTATGTATTTATACAAAGGTATATTTTTGAATAAATTATGTCATCAAACGCAAAACACTGTAGACGCTCTTCGATCATGTCACACGTCTGATATTTCCATCGGGGGAGGGGGTCAAGAAAAAAACTTTTGTGGAACGCTACAAAATGTACATCATTCCTTATAGATACCCTTGACCGGTATAGGGTTCTATCTGTCGGTTATATCAGTGAATAAAGCTGTATTTACCTCCCTTGAGCCGTCAAATGTCCACATGTTCCGCTGCATGTTGTGGCCTAACTCGTGCAGGACACCCCACAAAGTGCCATGCTGCACTCTTGACACATTTACAGAACATGTATAAATCATATGGTATGTTTAGCATATACTGAAATAGAAACAACTATACGATAAACTTGGACCTGATTTCACCAGAAGCGATTATACCAAATGTAATTGGCAATGTGATATGAAATGAATACATTTCCACCATATTGGTAAGATCTGATCTCTCATTGTATGCTGTCGAAGGAGTTGAGAAAGAACAAGAGTTCGGCTACAATAGATCTAGGTGTACTGATGGAAAGTTGCATGAGCAGCCGATAATACCCTGGATTAACTTGTGAACACACATAGATCTATGCATATACGCTTTTGTGACCGTACAAATATAGGCGTGTTCATTGAAAGCATCATCCAAAATATTTTATTTCTATGCTGAAGTCAGCGAAGACAAACTTACTTAGCGAGGTTGAGCACGCCGGCGGGGCCTGCCGTGGCCAGCCTGGTGACCAGTGGGTAGCCGGCGTGCGCCTTGCCCACCATGGGCTGCACATCCGTGACGAGCCACTCACGGCGGAAGGGCCGCGTGCCGCGCAGGGAGTGCAGGGCCAGGATCACCTGAACAGGTAGGGCGGGACAGTGGTCGTTGGTATGTTTAGTTGTTCGTTTGCTGTTTTTTTTTTCGTGCTTTTGTTGTTCATTCTTGGTATTACGCCATGCGTGCAGTTGCATACATGAAAACTAGATCAGAGAAACGATGCACAACAGAAGGCACTATAGACGGTCATGAATGGAGGCGAGTTTTGCTATCCTATGTGTATGAGCCTGTCTTCGTGAACCATGTCGCTATGATATCATGTCCCGATCCCTCTCTTGCCGATCACAATCACCCTCCCTCCCCGGGGACCGAAATGAATGATAGTCCCCTCACGATTAACATAATTATAACTTAAAATGGATATATGTTGTTTTATTATTTCATTATTACAAAGTTATCATAATTGTTGATATACAAAAGAAACAGGTATAAACTAATTAGACACCGATGTTCACATACAGTATTTTACACAACAACGATGCTGCTATACGAGCCGCCAATAACTACCTGGTCCCAGGCCTTCATCACTTCAGTTGGGTCTGGCAGTTCCCTGACGGTGGCTGCAGGCACGGTGATGCGCATCCAGTGGCCCGAGACGTCCGCCCACAGCCCGGGCGCCGTGCGGATCGTCTCCCAGTTCTGAGCCGTCACTGGGTTCCGCAGGTCAAAGAATGGAGCCTCAATGATCCCACTGACCTGATATGCAGGTGATTACATAACCGTTTGCAGTTCTTTTCATGATGGGGGTGGGGTCGATTTTATTTGTTAGAGTGAGAATTGTTGATCTTACCAAACAGACGGAGCCTTTGAATGTCATTTGATTGGAATAATTCTGTATTGATGCATCGTCGTATCTCACGGCTATATAGTATGAACTATATAGTATAGTATATAGTATATGGTATATAGTATATGGTATGAACAATGACTTGTAAAAGCAGTGTGAGTGATGAAGCCGTGAAAATCGAAGATGGTATTGATGAAGCATAGACCGAAACGCATTGATTGAGAAACCCACTAATTGAAGATACGGGCACAGTCGGCAGTGGGGACATTTTGACAGTACTATTTTTCTGTGTGGTTTGTACGGCAAGAAATTACGTACAGGGTAGTGTATTGGCTCCCTACAGTCTACATATGACCAGACTAACCTGTTGGATGTAATGGTTGGTCGTAATGGAAATTTAACATGGAAAACACCTTTAATACTGCCTTTAAAACGTACTTTTTCGCACTTGCACCGTGCTGGACACGCACTGATTCCTACGCTATCCGTGAGTTTGGCAGTAGAGAGGCAGCACTGTCAGATGCACCTCAGGCTTTATCGATTTGAGCAAGTACTCTCACCCACTGGTAGACCCGAGTGATCAGATTAGCTCACGCATGCACCAGTTTCATCCCCAGCCATTACGAAATGTTTCGTGTCAGATCAAGGTAGACCTTTTTCTTGACTGGAAATGATTGTATGCCTGTGATTAGGGATGAGTAAGAATCCTGTAGCATAATCCAACCGTGAATGCCCACACCATGCACCCAAACCAAACAATCGCACTATGACGGACCTGGAGCGTGATCTTGGAGGCGCGAGTGGGACTGGCGATGTAGAGCAGGCCGCCGTACGGCGTAGTGACCGACATGTTGGGCGTGATGGCCGCCTTGACCAGCACGCACGGCCAGCGCTTCAGCACTGCCTTGTGGTGCAACAGATCCGAGTGCGCGCCTATACGCACGAACCAGTCGTCTAGCAACTCGTCTGAGGGGGCTGAAGATGGAAAGCGTGGGAGGGGGAGGTAATTAATAAGATATATACGTAGAGCTATCCGTAAAAATAGGTGTTATATTTACAACCAATCGTTCTTTAAATCGGGTCTATTTGCTTAAAAAAATAATTCAAAATAATAAGTGTCCCAATCAATTGAATGAAATTAAATAATGCACATCAACATTCTTACAGAAATGACCACCCCATTGTCTTTCATACTTGTTAAACATAACCAGATTTTGACCAAGAAAGGGTTCGAGCTTACTAATTGCGCCGTCTGCGTTGTCGTCGTCGTCATCCGAGAGGTTCACTTCGCCCACGCCCTGCTCACAGATGATCTGCAAGACAGCGCACATGGAAATGTCACCCATAGAGTTTATACACACATCGACTTAAGTATTTTACAAGATTGCAGATATGCTTGATCAGTTACCCGTATACACGACACGCAATGGGTATACACTGGTTCTAAACATTTGATCTTACAGCTATATTGCCCCTGACTCTCACCTTGACGTGGATGGTGGCCCCAGCAGGCACGTAGTAGCCTGTGGTGTGTACCTCCTTGTGGTCGGACTTGATCTCCAGGATGACGGACGTGGGGATTGGGGTGTAGTCGTCGTCAAAGTCACCTTGTACGATATTTTCATTGATGTATATGTTGTTGTAACTGTAGTAATGATTGCTATCTGTGTATTGTCATGTTTACTAGCATTACATCTTACGCGTGACCTTGTAATTAAATTAAATTAAATTGTCGCAAAAGTGTGAAAGACACCACCAATTAGGTTTTAAAGAAACAGCGTTATATTCTCTCCCCACACGTGTTATATTGGACAGATTGCTGGGCTATGACCACAGAGACTTCTGAGGGCAGTGGCCATCTTGGCGGCCATTTTTAAAAAGTTGCCCAGGGTAATAAAGTTCACAAGCAAGCTAATTTTGTCCAAGTACCCACATACTATAAGAATCTGCAAAGAAAACTCCATATGAATCACAATTTCTAGGTTGCTAATGGAGTGTAAAAGGGTTGCTGACTGGACTGAGTTGTGTACCTGGGAATGCGCGGAGCCCGGGAACCTTGGGGTATGCGAGGCCGCGCTGGGAGAGTGCGCCGCACACCGACATGCAGGCGGCGGCACGCGCGTCCTCCACGTGCACCTCAGCCATGCCGTCCAGGTCGAGCTGCTGTAACACCTGCACAGAGAGAAGACTACGGGGTCATTATGTGTACAGTAGAACCTCCCATTAGGGCCACCTCTCTATTGAGACCACCTCTATAATGAGGCCACTTTCGCGGTCCCTAACCTTCATAAAGCTACCGAAATGAGCCTCTATAGAGACCACCTCTCTATTGAGACCACCTAACACTGGTCCCAAAGGTAGTCCTAATAGAGAGGTTCTACTGTATGTGCCAAGTAGATACGCGCACTGAAGTAGCACGCATTAAGAATTGGAAGCACTTACTTCGTCGTGAATCTTGTGAGCTTTGGGGTATTACTTTTATGGTCGACGACATAATTGTATCGTTAACCCATGCACTTGCTGAGAAATTTTTAGCGAAATTAGTCTTAACTGTGTACTCTAAATGGTGATAACGTACATGTAGCTGTTACATTTTAGTTGTAAAAATTGATCATACACTTCATTTTATACCAGTAGGTGCTGATGTATGTGTTTAAAAACGGACCACTTAGGATTATTGTGCAATTAATCAACATATCACCACCCACCTGATGAATAGGAAAACATTTTTCCCAGTCATTTGATATGACTGAAAGTTACAGCACTACAGTAGCTAAAATACATATCCTTCGAGCTACAAGTTTAACCACTTGACATGAAGTAAGATGTGACACTGACGTCATTGCACTTGACGAACAGCGCGCCGAGCCTGTCCTTGAGGTGCTCGATCACGTGGTCTGGCACGTCGTGGAACACGTGCGCCAGCAGCTTTGCGTGATCGCGGAGAGCGGGGCCGTCTGTGAACAAGGCACGGGCTCCTCTTTTACAGTTATTCAAAGGATAGATCAAAGCATGAGGTCATAAAAAACTTTAACGTCCTTAAAAAGATACAGTGCTATTAATGTTGTTGGTTGAGATTTTAGTTCTAATTCCTGATGAACATAAAATGATGATTTGAAATCCAAAAATCTTTATGTAATGCTCCCCCAACCCTCACCATCATCACCAATTGTTGTATCCAGAATTGGTGTCTAAACTATCATTAAAATGTAATTCTCATGCATAGATTGTTTATAGCTTACGTGTCATTGGTACAAGTGGCGGATCCAGTTATTTTTGGCCTTTTTATGTGACAGTCCTGATTTTCGTCCGAATTTTCATTTTTACCATTTTCCTAACCAGAGAGGTCATTTACAAGGCATGTACGTTTCGTGTGGAGGGGCTGGCACCCGGATGCACGATATCATAGCTCTTGTAGGGAATGCTACATTAATATATATGCAATTAATACACCTACCTGTTTCTGTTGTGAGAAATATTATGAGGTATTTGAGGTGCGTATACGAGAGAAGATTTTGTGGGTCTTTATCAAAATTGGTGACAGGAATTCCACACTCGTGTGTGTAAGTGACGTGGTGGTGTGAGTACCCTATTCCAAACCTCTTCAATACGCCTCCAAGCGGCACCTACATATGGTAAAGTGTTATACGTATATTGTTGTTACATCAGTTTTTGTTACTCGTCCATCTTGTGAAGATCTAGTACTGTAGTAGATAGTGTATTTCTGATAACGTGGGTGGGGGGCTAAATCATAATATTTCAAGCTAATAATTTTCAGCATTATATTATTATCAAAATGGTAAAGGATCAAATGTTTACTACAGCCATGGTTTTATTCATTCAAATGTCTTCTCGTACCTTGTCCATTGAAGCATGAGAGAACTTCGACTTCCATTTCACAGGACTGATAGCATAAACAAATCCTCCGCCATTCATGATGAAGTCAATTATGTCATTTTCTATGGGAGGAGGAGCCGCATTCCAACTATTCCACAGCAAAAGCTTGTGCTTATCGGGGTCGATCTCAGAGAAGTCAGAAATCTGAAGAAAGTGACAATGAAAAAGATGGATAGTTTGCAATATTACAATCAACGTTTAATCATGATTTACAAAACAAGATTTAAGATACATATTGGAACCATTTCAATTGCTCTATGGCGAGGCATTCGCTGTTTTCTCAACAAGTTCATCGGGCCGGGTGAAACTCCTCGGGTGGTCACATGACCGCCAAGGTGCCGGGCCACGGTGACGGCAGTTTATCAACTGAGAAGTTTCACCCGACCCGATGAAGCTGTTGAGAAAAGAGCGAAAGCCTCGCCATAGAGCAATTGAAATGGTTCCAATAGGCATCTTAAATCTTATATTGTAAATCATGAATAATGGAACCCAGGTGATCATGAACCAAATCTTCACTCGGTTATTTGTAATAATGAGTTTACACTTCTGTGTGTCTAGTGTATTAGAATAAACTATTTAAGGTAATATTAGTATGTGCTAACAGCAAGTTAGTTTAATCGCTATGTGCTTGTTTCCACCAATCTAACCTCCACACCAGCCCAACACCCACCTTTGACAGATTTCTAGATCGGTCCTTGCAATCGAAGTGATCCTCCACCACGTACATGTATCTAATCAAAATTGACAGTAACCTTAGTGAGATCTACAATCTCCTTGGGGTTGGCAAACTCCCCCTTGGTGACCCAGTGGTTGACGTTCTCATGCAGAATGGCCAGCTGCTCCTGCTGCTGGTCCGCCGCGCAGAAGCCGTCCAGGTAGGCGTGGTGAGACAGCACCACGACTCGGCCCTGCCCCTGCCCAAACTCGCCAGCCGCCATCACCACCTCATTGTGTGAATGATTGTAATACATAATTAGGTATGTGCGCAGCTCTTGATTTATCCGTCTCGTTTTCCATAGTGATATAATGCAATTTGACTTACATCATTGACAAATTCGCCAACTACAGTTGGCATCCTCATTATGACCTTCTGCTCATGGCAACCGGTTACTCCTGCTGATTCCCGCCGAGAATCTATCGTAAACATGCGAGAGCTGGTGGGCCCACTAGTCACGGTTCATGACCTGCCCGTACATTCGAATATGCACCGCCTTATTTGTTGATTCATGTCTTCCCATCACTCTCCCTATCGATCACACTTGCACATTCCAAGTCTATATTATGATTCTGTTGGTTGACATGGTGCATGATCGTGTTTTGTTCAGTTCAGTCATAGATTCTTTCGTTGTGGACCTAGCGTAAACTTCCTTCCCGGTTCATAAATGTACACTGTTCCACATGATTTGCATGGAACTTTGAACACTATATCGCTCTTATCCGGTGTCAACTTTGTCTTACGATGTACTGCGCGTTCCGGCTGGACTGTTCAAGTTTCACTGCCGTAGCAACAAAGTTTTCAGTATCCTGGAAATGCCCTCAGTCACACCTTTCACATATGGAAGCATAACTTCAGCTTTGGATCTTTCTCCATCTTTTCTCGCACGTTTACGATTCAATTCTCGGCGGGAATCAGCATTAATTTACTGTGACCTGTCATTATTGTGTTACAATGAAATATGTGCAAATAATTATATATACTTAATTAGTACCAACACCATGAACAGTTTCAAGGACACTTAACATTGTTATAAAATATATATGCACTTTTTCCTTCAGTTAAAATCAGTGTCCCTCTCTAAGGGACGGTGCAATATTTACCAGGAAGTGGGGCCGGTGCATTTGGTAGGGGGACAGATACCTTTTTCAAGGTGCAAAGTAGGGGGACCGTATGATTTTTCATTCTCGTCGGGCATGGGACATGTACTTTTTTTCAGCTGCTGAAATCCCAACTCGACGTGAGCGAATCGGTACAAATTAATCACGCGAATATTCATGGGAGGGGACGCAGACTTTTTTATGAATAGAGGTGATGGGACATCAGGATTTTTTTCATCACATCAGCAGGGGACAAGACCTTTTTTCAGACAAGTTTTTCGATATGCACCGGTCCCCCCTGCCTGTTAAATATTGCACCGTCCCTAAACCGAATACACCTTTCTACACCCAACGCTGTGCCAAATTCATCATTTTCGGGGAAAGGGTGGTCCCGTTCGCACGTTAAAATGCGTGTGCACCTTCAGATGACACATCCAGTGAACCATAATATATTGACTGCTTACACACGCACGCACGCACGCACGCACGCACGCACACACACACACACACACACACACACACACACACACACCACCTCTGCTTGAGATTGTTTAAGATTGAGGCCCAATCGGTACACACATCCATATAGCCCTCCGCCACCGCCATTCACTCCATCCGTTAGCCGCGCACCAGCAATGCCCGTTCGGGGGTGTGGATGCCCTCACCTCGTGTGTCCTGGCGGCGTGCAGTATGGGCGCCGCCATGTCTCCGTACACAAGCACGCGGCCTAGCTGGCGCCCTCTGGTGCGCGGCAGCGTCACCACATCCTGCAGGCAGCAGGAGCAAAGATTGCCTCCGGTAAAGTGGTAAGCAAGCAGTGAAGATATGGGTATTGTAGGAATTGACCACGAGATTGGAGTGTCAATGGGAAAATTGAGCATGCTGACGTCTGATTTACCCTCACTTCGTTCAGACGTCAGCATGCTCAATTTTCCCATTGACACGACAATCGAGTGGTCAAATACCACTCTATCATGACTAAAATCCATGCTAAACGAGTGTCTGATTCATTTTTATTTTAAAATAAATCATATCATAACGTTCTCATTGCAAGTCAATTTGTCAACCAGCGTGCTCAATTATACGATTGACTGCACGCGCGGAGACCACTACTACAGCACTAGTCTAAACTTTTGACCATGCGACGTCAGCGGCATGCGACGTCAGACGTTCAGTCAATCGTATAATTGAGCACGCTGATTGACCAATCAGCGTGGGTTATTGTTTTTGCTCGCTTATAGTATAGGCCTACTGTTTTATTTAACTTAATATTTGGTAAGTAAGGTTCATTGCATATCAATGTATCATAGTATTTGTTTTTATTTCACTTCAAATATTTGCCTTTTTTTCAAACGATATACTAAGATAATAAAATAAAATATCCAAAATAAGTGTTGTTTTTTGTTTTGTTTTTGTTTTTTAAACAATTATTTTGGATTTTTTATTATATTAGTATATTGTTTAGAAAATAAGCATACATTTGAAGAGAAATAAAACAATAAATATGATACATATGTTTTTATTTTATTCTATTGGGATGTTGTTATCATTATGTTTGCAATTTACAGCTGAGAGAAATGTACATTGTATCTTTGCATCGTGCATATTACAAAGGTATTTGAAACAGTAACTTATATTGTGATCGATCTTGAATTTGTTTAAGAGAAGAAGAGAGAGCGCTCGCGAGTGAATGGTGAGTGTGGGACACCGGGACCAGATACTGTCTACGCTGCGGGCTGTAGCTTGGCAACACTATATACATATATTATATCTACATTTGAATGGCTAAAAATATCTGTACCTGTAGAAGTTCTTTCCTCCAGCGGTGAATGTAGCGGACCAGTCGGTCCGACTTGACGAAACTGAAGCTTTTCTGAGGCTACAAAAGTCGAGTCGTGAAGCTGTTTACAGATCCTTTACCACGTGGTTACCTGCATGCACTCAAGCCGGGTTTACAATTTACAACCCAGTTTGGACACAGAAATGCTTGAATGTATGTGTGTGCTCGGTTTAAATACATTATAGGTGTATTATATCCAGACGAAGACACGCTACATAAATTTATATTCATGTGATCCAAATGAGACACGATTCAATTGGGAAGTGACATTTCTTAAGGGGACTGTGAACTCTTTTCGTAGGATTTTTATTAAACTTTGATTTTCTCACTCATTATTGCTTCAATTCTTACAAATTATACCTTATTTTATAGATAATTATCTAATCTAATGACACAACATGTTTTGAATTGTATAGATTGATGAAAAAAATTATAAAGTAATTAATGAAAAAATGACAACTTTGCCTGCGAAGCATATAACTGATAGTAAAACATCGGTATGACCAAAATCACTATTTAGTTACAAAATTTGAATATTTATCTAGAAAACCTTGCCTCAATTTTTTTATATTTTTCCTATTTATCATTTTACATGCATTTTAAGTTTTAAAACCACCTATTTTCCAAATTTTCTTGCAAATCAATACAAAAACGAAATAAAAAAAATCAAAATCTCTAGTAAGGTTTTCTTCAGAATGCATATATCTTCAAATATATACACGTTTGTGAAAATTTGATTTCATGGTTAAGGAGAAATATAAAAAGAAAAATTCATCCACTATGCAAACTTAGTTTTGAGAAAATGGGCTTTAAACATGGCCTATCAATATATATTGATAGTAGTTGCTGTCTATAAAATGTATCATATAAGAAAAACTATTGATGATAAAAGGTTCATTTTAAAAAGATGTTGTTCTTTATCATTTATAGCATACAAAACATTGAAAATATAAAAATTTAATTTTTAGCCCATATAACCTTATAAGCCTGCAAAGAATGAGTCATTGTTTTTCACTCCAGCTTGGTCATTACAAAATGCGTTGTAATGGGAAAACTATTGAAGATAAAAGGTTCATTTCAAAACATGTTGTTCTTCATAGTTTAAAGTATAATAAATATTAAAAAGCTGAAAATAGAATATTTTTCCCTTAAAGAGTTCACAGTACCCTTAACTTACTTTAACTCTTCTGAAGTTATGTATTATATCATATGAAGGTCAGACATGTAACTTGTTTGTATATGTGAGCAGTGCCCGATTAAGGGGGGGGGGGGCAAGCGGGCTGCAGCCAGGGGCCCCCAACATATAGGGGGCCCCCGAGGGGGGCCCTTGATTTTGGCAAAATTTTTATGCATGCAAATTTTTGACGCGAAAGCCTCTATGCAAAGGACCATACTAAAAGCTACTATGGGGCCCCAGATTTAGTCAACATTTTTCCTTGTACTTCTTTTATGCAAAAGCAGAAAAAAATAGAAGCTCCAAGTATATGCATATTAGTTCAGGGACCCATAAAATGTCGCGATTTGGAACAAAATGTTGCATCATGGGTCAAAGGGCCCCTATTATATATTGACTCACTGCCCAGGGCCCCACTAAACCTTAATCGGGCACTGTATGTGAACCCCACAATATAGTAGCTACCATGGCACTGAATACTATGAAGAGTTTCCGATGTGGAACTACCGTATGTTGGAAATATCACTCATTCCATTTACTATTTTATCGTTGTTGTAAGATTAGATCTAGTGTTTTATTTTTCATTTATACGTACACATTGTAACAAATAGAATCTAACAAGCGCAAATCTGACATTGTCATCACTTAGTGTTTGATTCTGACTAGCAATAATTAACATGGCTGGCGATGGCGTTAAGCAATGACTCACCTGATAACTTTCAACCCCTTCCGTCTCATCCATTGTGGCAAGAGAAATCACTTTTATATGAAACTGTATAAAAGTTCACGTTTTATTAGCAAGTGTGTGTGTTAAGAATATATCCTTGTAGCAGCAGAGCACCAAAATTTCACATTTATCATAACGAAGTCAATTTCATTAATTAAAACTGACCATACATGTATGTATTCATCCGATTTAATTATATGTCCACACATACATGTCTGCGAATACATATGCTTAAGTCTGCACTTGGCAAGATAGAATGACTCGAGGTGTGTACTTCGGTTATACAATACAATTGATTTTCTATACACCTTACATTAAATTCAAATAGAAAAGCAGGTAGGTGTTGTGCACAGTACTTGCGACCATGTGTTACATTCTACTGGTGATTGCTTTCAATTAAGATGAATTGCATAAGGAAATCAATGTTGTTGTTTTTTAAATAATCAACATATGATAACAATAAAGTATTATGGCAAGTGGTGTGTTGTTTGAATTGTATAAAATAAGGATATAAGATTCTTGAATTGTTTTTATTCAATCAGCAAATTGGAAAAATATCAACATTTTCAATATAAACAACAACCTCATGGTTTCAAATTCATAAAAACTTCCACTCATTCCATTGGCTACTAACATTTAATTTTTCATTTGCAATCACAAACTGAACACCAAATAATTTTTTCATGCATTACTTCATCAATAATTACTTGGAAATAAGAAATGGAGACAAAATCTCCTTCAAATTTGTAGGTGTATTGTAAACATGGGTCTTTATATTTGAATATAAATCTAAATATTTTGCAACAAGAAACATTTTTCACAAAATCAAAACTTGTTTTGTTTCTATTATGAAAAAACATAACCACAGAGTGGTAGGTTTAAAAATGCTTCATGAAATAAATTGTAAAAAGACACATTGAAAATCAAGCTACAAAGTTGGCTATTAATAGACAAACATTTAGAAGTCTCTTCCTGGAAATAAGTCAATTTATCACATACACGTCATTGGGATTTCACAGCAACTACTCAGTTAAATCTAGAATAACAATATAAAATAGAAATTAAATCAAAATAAAAAGATGGTTGGATAAAAAAAATATTATTGTGAAATAAACACGGCATTATATTAGTTTCATAGAAAAAGTGAATTCTGTAACATGAATTCTGCGCATTGAAAAAAAAATTAAAATGCTGGAAAAATATTTACATATGCATGCATTATATTTACAATTAAAGTCAAGTTTAAATAGACCAGTTCAAACATCATTAGTAGTACTCATTACGCAAAACACCCCTTTCAGCATGATAGAATTATCTTTAAGGAAGCCCTCAGTTGGGTCCACGAGCTTGGCCCATGGCATGACAACTGGAATGCCATTCTTCAAACAATTCGCACTATACACAGACTGCAAAATCTTCACATGTGTGGGCGGTTTGCCGAGAACATGATTGATCACATGGACCACAAAATGCACATTCATCATGCACGAATGCTCGATACTTTCACACTCGAGGTACACGCCCAAAGACTTTCCTGTGTCAGCCTCGTTATGAAGCTGTGCCATCAGTCGCCACTGCTTCTTCTGTATAAACCAATGCTGACTGTACACTTTACACGGCATTGGAAGATTGCCAAATGTTTCTACATCATTGATTACTAGCCCCAGCTGACCTGTGCTGTCATCTAGTGTGCTATACACAGCAGGACACATGGCACTCAGCTTGTTTTGTGGAATTTTCCGATGGAGCGCTTGCTTAAATGCTAGCACATCTCTGTCCAACAGGTCAATTTTTCTTATGATATCTCCAATAATAGCTTCATATCCAGCAAAGTTGAATGCGTCAACCATTTGTTTGAGATGTTTCAAAGCAGGTTCTAGGAATTTGATATCAGGATGGTTGGAGTTTTTCAATTCATGAATGCTTGTCACAGAATGTTGGAAGATTGAAGAAACCTATACACAAAATGCATTATAGATCAATAAATACTGGGCATTGGTGGATAGATAGTTCAATTCTATTTTCTAAAAGTGTTAGCAAATGTTTTTAATAAAAATAATACATCTCGATATTTTTTTGTAATTACCTGTGTGTTCACTGCATTTTCCCACTCTTTAAAATCCTCCAAAACCTATTTAAAATAATGATTTTCAAAAAGAGATTTGTCTGTAATACAGATTTTGATATAAAAAATACATACTGTAAAACACTGAAGTAACTTTATAAACAATACATCATATCATTAGTTATAAATTCACTAAAAATAATTGTTACATCCAAAAAGACTAATCCAAATACTCAAAAACTGCCAAAATGAATAATCTTATAAATTGAAAGAAAATATATATTTAAATAGCATTTTTCTTTTCTGCTATTTTGTTATAGATCTAAATGTTTCCTAAGGCCACGGTAACTTGATTCTATGGATGACGAAAAAAAATGGCCGTAAAATTTTCCACCAGGTGGGTAAGAACATTAAAAATAAAGCGCATGGTCAAATAGCGGACAGGAAGGGGGGAAAATAAAAAATAAATGAATATGAAGGAAAGTTTGGGATGGGGGAATAAAAAAATACTCAGTAGTCACTGTACCAATGGTCATTTTGGTCTTTATTTAGTAGGTATGGGTCAATGTGTATTTCCATGAAAGGTGAAGACACTAGTCAATTCCGTGCACACTCTCTCTCAGCCCGTTAAGGCCTATGGGGGTTGATCACCAGGTCATAGCCAAGCATCACGTATTACTATCAGACCACTGTATAATCCATCTATGGCCCTACCATTTGCCTGGTACTGACCCATCTAAGGGTGGCCTTGAGGCTTGACTCGCCCATTTGGACTCTCAAAGGCTTTACCCAAGAGCCACTCATGCTTCTGGGGAGTGCTACATGTGGCTGGCACACAGCATCATTTGTGTGGAGAGGACATCAGGTACGCAGGTGACTAACCCTAGCCCTACATGTGCAGCTGCTTTAATACCCTGTATACCTAGAAAGAGACACCTAGGAACGAATGTACGCTGTACATGTATATACGGCTACCTTAGCCCTCGTAGGTAGTGAAGTAATTCCTTGTCTGATAGGTGTATGAGTCCCGGTTAAGGGCTGAAATAGCCTTACCCCCAACCAGTCAAAGTATGATGATGGGTAGGGTATGTCAATATTTACATCTAGGTATATCTGGAAAGCTCAAATTCTGTCACACAACAAAAGGAAACTCACTCATGTGTTAAAATCGGCATTTATCGCTCAGCCATCTACATTTTGTCTTAGTTTTACTATGATTCCGGTTGTCAAATCAATTGAACATTACATTTGTCACCTGCCGTTCTCAACTAAACAAATGTAAGCCATTTAATGTTTTTCATCACATCTATTACGAATGCTTGCCAGAAAATAGAAAAATAAAACTTACTAATTTTAAGAGGAAACATATACACTTCCGTGTGAGTGCGCATGCGCAATATCCAGCGCACCTGCTTTAAAACCAAAACCGAATGCATTGGCGTCCTTGGTAGCGTGACGTCACTAGCAAATATGGCGCCATCGGGCGACCGATATAATAAAAACATGGATTTTTTAGGTGAATCATGCGAATAAAAGCACACGCCATTTGAAAGATTATTTATCTATCGGGGGTTATTTCAATGCATCGGCGCTCTCGTCATCCATAGAATCAAGTTACCGTGGCCTAAAAAAAAAATATCTTACAGAACATTTTTAGGAAACTTTTAGATTTATAATAAAGAAGATGCTCGCGCCAATTATTCGGACAAATAGCGCGTAAAAGTTAAATTAAATAAACATCCAAATTTCTCATTGAAATGTGAAGAACAGAAATTGTATATAGTGACGAAATTCTTTTATAGATGTTACAGCAGAAAAAAACACAAATGAAAATGTCAAAGCTAATAAAATACAACTTTAATCGCATACTGTTGCCTATTTTTGTACTTACGATTTAGCGCCAATTGCCGGACACTTTCGTTTTCACTCATATCCAGGTGCTTATAGGCAACCCATTATAAAATAATTGATACATAGAATTTGTATTGCTTGTTTGTTAAAATAATTGAGAGGTACAAAGTGAGAAATCCTTTTTATGAATATTATTATATTTATTCAAATACGTTCTATCATTGTCCGAATAATTACCGCCCGTCCGGCAATTGGCGCGCGCATCTAGCAGAAAAGAATAGAAATGCTATCAAAATGAATCCATATGCTCCATACCTACTAAATAGAGTTTTAAATAATACATGAAAAATATATTTATAAAAGCTCTCATCCCTACCTGCTCTTTGACTTTATACACTGTAGTGGTTTGCTCATTTTTCCAGGAAAGTGTCTTGGAAATTGCCTACAATAAGTAAACATAGTTATTGACTATGTAAGGGTATTCGAAAATGTTAATATGTACATTTTATACACAACACTATTCCATTCACTGCCTTTATTTCCAAACCTTAAAACACCTCAAAACAATATATAAAACTAGTTTTCGAGATCCTTAGTCTCCTTTTCAATAAATATTGAAAAGGAGACTAAGGATCTCGAAAACTAGTTTTATATATTGTTTTGAGGTGTTTGAGTTTTGGAAATAAAGGCAGTGAATAGAATAGTGTTGTGTATAAAATGAAACCTTATGCTGCATACCAGGTACATTCGATTTTACAGTTAATATGTACTGATTTAACTGCACATATAAAAGAATCAAATCGAGATTCAACAAGTATCAAAAATTTTAAAACTTATAGCATTAACATGATGGCAATTTTCAGTACCTCTTCTGCCATAGTTTCACACTCTTTCTTAAGTTTATTCATCTTATTTGTCTTCTCGGTCAAATCTCTTTTCATACGTTCCACAACCTTAAAAATACCCAAAACAAATTAGTAAGGTTATACATGATGGTTCTCCTTTAGAGTGTGTTGTTGTGGAAATTGACCATCAGATCGTTCCACCATTTATTGTAAAAATTAAAATAATTGTCTAAAACTAAAAGCAGTGCAATAAACCAGTCCAGGAACTAGGTGAAGTTGAGAAATGTTTACGTTGCGTTCACATGCTTTTTCCCCAAGTCGAAAATATGAGCCTCCCTATATGGTAAATTCACTCCAATGGGCACGCCCACTCACCCTGTCATATTTACCAGTTGTGAACTCGTAGCTTTTTCAGAAGACCGAGCCTCTGACTGGCTTACGACTGAGAATGTTCTTTTAAGTGAATTTCCCATATGGGAAGCTCGTATCTTTACATGTTTGAAAAAAGCACGCGAACGCAGCATTAAAGAAAAATATTTGAATATATCACAGCGAATAAAGAAGGCATTTACAATATCAAGTTCCTCGATGCGGTGGTCTGCGTGTGGACCCTGGGTCAAATTGGTCATACAGCTGTTGCAGAGTCCAACCTGGCAAGGTCTGCAGATAAAAACACACTCTTTCTTGCCATGTTGAACACACATAGGGTGACTCGCTCCACCTGCTCCAGACACCTTCCATTCTGTGGGCAACAGCTCCAGCATGTCTTTGAGACCTGAAATCATGTAATCAAATGTGTCAATTAAACGAAACATTAAAATATCAACAAGTTTTGAATTTAACAATGTGACTGATTCTGTATAAAGATATGCTGGAAAGTTGTTTTTAGAAATCTAATACCATTTTAACTTATAATAATGAAAATGTAGATGGTCTTGTAAGCCAATAAATTAATATAAATAGCTTATGCACAGCGTTAGTTTGAAAGTATTCCAACGTTTTCATCTAATTTAAGCTCGAGTAGGGTTTTTCACCTAGTGTGCAAGGTACTTAACTGAACAGAGAATGTCTACTTCTACATACAGCTGGCCTAAGAAACAACAAGGGGCATGTCTTTTATTAAGTAAGGCTTATAAGAACATTTAGACCCTCTAGTTGTGTGCTCAAGTTATTGGCAGTGCTTAAGCTATTGGCACCCTCAAAAATATATTTATCTCCATGGTAACCTGCACCAAATTTGATTAGAGCACTGAACACCCAGTTCGTGTGTACACCCAGTTCGTGTGTTATTCAAATAAAATTGTTAGGCTCCCAACAATTAGCACACAATATTACTAGTTTAAACATTATTGCTTTCCCGGTGCCAAAGTGAAAAAATAAAATTTCTAGTAAGATCTATTGTAAATAAACACTTTCAAATCCCCGATTATCGCCACGCACGAACTGGGTGTGCATGCAACGAATTTCACCATAAATCATATAATTTTTAATGAATCATAACTGTATTTATCATGCGACAATATAAGTAAGTAACTTTATTTTGACACATCAAATACTACTGAGGGTCAATTAATAGCTGTGCTACGATTGGTTAAACAATAAAATGCACGAACTGGGTGTGCAGTGCTCTAGTGAATGTTTATGTTTTTTGGGGGTGCCAATAACTTGAGCACTGGCAATAACTTGAGCATGACATCTAATGGCAGTTTGTCACTTACATTATTCATTGGTTGTATCATCATAAAAGTTTCTCATGCACAATTCCTTTTGCTTATTATTAAGTTTAGCACTGTACAAACGATACTCTAATTTAATTAAACCAAAGAATAACGTAAATGAGCTAATGCATGTTGAAGTCTTGGCACGGGCATCAAACTAAAATATGATTGCAATATTTCATACGAGCTATAAATCAAAATATGATTGTGAAACTCACCCAAAGTATTTCAAACTGCACTTTTATCTGCATTTTCCCCTACGAAGGTCTTGAATTTTCAAAAATAATCTACAAATATGGCATATGGATTCAAGAACCAGGATTCAAACCCATCACCTTCGTGTTTCATGTGAATTTTCCACGTAGATGCGCGCGCCAGCACTCCGTCAGACGTTAGCAGTCCGTCACGTCACTAAAATGATCTAGGAGTTTAGACTAGATCTAGTCCTAAAATCATGTCATCACCCAATTCATATACAGTAGAACCTCTCTATTAGGACCACCTTTGAGACCAGCGATATGCGGTCTCAATATACAGAGGTGATCTCTATATAATACAGGGGTTCATTCTGGACTCTACCAGATACTGGTAGCTGTACGAGGTTTGGGAAATTGGGACGGTGAAAAGCGGTCTTATTAGATCTATAGAGGTGGTCTTAATTGAATGTTCAACTGTACCTATATTTGTAGGCATGGATCTTGCTCCACCCCTTGGCAATGAAAAACCGGTATTGCAAAGGGGGCACTGCAGAATGTCACCACTTCTTTGCTTCTCTTTTATGAAGGACGCCAAACATGACAGACAAAATGTGTGGAAACAAGGCAGCCCTTTCGGCAGTCGTGTATCCTCGTTGAATAGCTCAAAACACACTGGACACGTGAGTTTATCTTTCAATTTGGCATTTTGATTAGATTGAGCCATACTTCGTTCACGAACCCAGCATCTGCAATATTTGTTTACTTTCGATTTCGTATGTGCATGCTGACGTCGTCCTGCGTTTTGGACAATCTTAATTTATATTCTAAATATCAAAGAAGGTTGTGTGATTATTTTTATTAAAAATGTTTTTTTACCAACAAAAGTATATTTTTTATCAACTACTACATATAAAAATATATATTGTATAAAGAGGTAAATAATGATTTAAATGAAATTCTATTATATTATGTTTTTCTCTACTTTATATTTTATAAAAGAAATATACATAATGAAATTCACTGTCCTGATTTAAAATGGTTGTTTGCATTGTGTTAGTTTGACGCTTATGTTAGCATCCATGACAACCTCCAACAGGGAATCATAACGTCCTCTTTCAGCAGAACGGACGAATGCCTCGGTTTGGAGGTTGCATGCACAGATTAGTTAAACTAATCTGTGTTGCATCCATGGAATATAAACCCGGGAATATTTGTAACTTCATGAGATGACAGTTTCTCTCATTTTCAGTTTTACTCTTCAAGCCTGCTTTTGTATATTGCTAAATATTGAAGCTTCATTACAAAGGGCCATTTTAGCTGCAATAGGCATTGTGTCATGTATAAATGCATCTGACAGACCTCATACAATAAATAAATAAAAATAAAAATAAAATAAGTTTATTGAACCAATCATGGACCCTTGCGGGTAGCAAAATTATTACAATTTTTCTTTAGTGATTACAGTAATATAACAGTAATATAAAAAACAAAAAACAAAAAAAAAACATTGATAAATTGAACAGATTCATCTTAGGTTCCGATATTTTCAGTTCTTAAATTAAAACAATGAATCAGAAGATTACCCAATTTTTCTATTATATCTAAATCCTCCGTTGTTAACAACCATACAAACTTGGATAAATTATCTAAATTATTAAAATTATAACAACTATCTATAACAGTGGAGTAGAAATCAGAACGTAAACTATTATATAAAGGACATTTTGTTTAAAAATGAATTTCATTTTCTATATCATTATTTGTACATAACTTACATATTCTCTGATTTCTATCTATGGGCTTGATTTTATGTCTTTCTGATTCTATTCTTACATTATGTGAACTAATACGAAATTTACAAATGATTTTTCCAAGTTGAAAATTTGACAATTCAAGAAACTTTTCTCTTTGATAGCTATTTTTAAATGTAAAATAAGTGTCTATCTTTCCAACAGCAGTACAATACGATAGATCACTACCCGTGGAAGCTCATATGTACCGGGTCCCTGATCCTTATCTATTCGGGTTTATTACTTATTTACTTATTGGAAATACGCCCTTATTCAATAGCGGCAATAATGCTGACAGATTTCGGAAGCTCTCGACCAATCAAATCATCAGAGGCCAAAAAAGCTTAAGCTGTCAATCAAACAGAACGTAATCCGTGTGAGGATGTCAACAGAAATGCGGCGCACGTCATTATTCGGTGGATTAACATTTGAAAGCATACGTAGAGCGCGTCTGTTCTACGCTAGTCGCCAGTTTTATGTAAACGGTCCTTTATGAAAACAAATTCATCTTCTGCCACTAAAAATAATAGTCTCTACCACACCCGCCTGCTGGTTATCATGTCATGGAGTAAAGGCTGAACGGAGTCACCAGGCAGCTCTTTATAGATCTAGATGCTACTAAAATGAGCTCTGTTGGCCCACGGCTTATACCATGAACATCACTGGTACTAGTCACGAACAAGGACTGATAGTCTAATTAGTTTTAAATAATATGTTTCTGGCCCTCAGGCTCAGTAAATATAACTCGGTATATATTTACGGTGAGGGCCAGAAACATATTATTTAAATCTAATTATCAGTCCTTGTTCGTGACTAGTACCAGTGATGAACATCGGACTTTGAAGACTGTGTGAATGGGAAAGGCGTGAAACCCAAGATGAAGGCCCCTCTTTTTATCGAAATTTTATGCAAACATCGAAATTAACCAAAATCCTATGCAAATATTGGCGGCGAGCAAGAGGACATTTTTGTACACACAATTAAGGCAAGTCAAGGGCATTCACTCGTATTTTTTTTTTTTTTTTTTTTTATTTTTGTTTTGTTTCTGTTATTAACCTTATGCTAGCAGTGAGTGTAACCAATTGAACAATAGCGGATACAGTAGCTGCCAAATATTAATCTTTATTGTTGAAGTAATCCACTATCTACTGTCCATTGAAATCAATGCTTATATAAAAAAAAACCATTGAAATATGCATGCATATACAAATTACGAAATACGATGTTTTGTATAAATGATAAATGAGGCCACTAACTAATTGTTTTATTATTATTACCAATATCTATATTACATATCCCAGTCACTAATAAATATAAATTAACATAAATTGCTCACAAGGTCATTAGTCTTTGTGGCTACGTTTGTCCATTTTTAATTGTCAACACACAAAGTCACAAATACATGCCTCGCATTGTGCTTGAACTTCCTTGAAGGGTCATTTAATTTGTTGTCTGTAGACAGTGGTTCAAAGCGATGAGGAGGTCTGGCAAGCTGTGGCGTCAACGAGCATCATGCCTAAAACAAATTGATTACAATCACGTTATTTGTTTTCTAGATTTATGATTTGAGCTGCAGCAAGTCCTCTAATATCTATTAGATAGTAGTCAAAGCAGTGACACTTCTTTATACCTGTTTCAATGTTCCAAAATGCTCCAAAATATTTATATCATTTTCATTCAAGTTTTTTGGAGCATTTTCAACATTTACAACATTAAAACAGGTATAAAGAAGAGTCAATGTTTCGACTACTATTAAATAGATAATCATATTACCACACCACTTATAGGCTGGCGTGAAATGGCCAATAAAAAACAAGCTAATATTCAAGTCAAGAAAGTTTAAGGAAAATAAGTCTATTTTATCTGCTGAGAAAGCAGTAGGGAAGATCTGACATATCTGCATTCCTCACGGCGCAATTTGCCCATTAACAGTTGGGTGGAAAATGTTTTGCACGGGGTGGTGAATTCGAGATTAGTTTAATTGATTATCAATTACAGTCACCAACCTTTGTCACACGCAATGCAATAAATTGTTATGTTGTGTGTGTACATACGTATACTAGTCATTGTGATACAACAATAATGACAAACGTTTAATGGGTGTTGTTTGTCAAATATTGGCTAAGTTAGAAAACATAACATGAAAAGTGTTACTTTAGTCAATTAACCGTTGACCTTTATTGGAGGAGTTATGTATGAGCACCAGCTTCAAATTTACTTTAATTATAAAACATAAGTTCAGATTTAACATGCAACTTTGCAGATTATACCCGTGACATGCATGCTAGCATCAACACATGTTCTCCAGTAAGAGACCACTTAATGATTGCAGCCACTTGAGGCCGTCCCACTTCTTATTAGAGAGGTTATAATGTGCATTTCAAAACTGTAGTTGCAATATATTTTCTAGCAAATTTCATATTATTCGTGGGCAAATCACAGACCACAAATATAGATGTGGTCTGTAAATTGAACAGGTCACTGATAATGAAAGCGTAACTTACACAATGCAAAAGAGGTGCAAAGTGGGACATCGGCTCACCTGGTAGATACAGTAGTGGCTGGACACTGGTCGGCTGGCGTTCGCTGTGTGGCGCAGATCAGCATTCCGTGAAGAAATATTTTGTGTGAACATTATGAATTCTCCAATGACGCTACAGTAATTTACACATTGGCCTGCTCACAGCCATAATTCGCAGCATTTAAGTCCATAGACATGCATATAGAAAACATCACATTATTTGGCTACACACAAATATTGAAGTAAGGCTTACACACAAATATTGAAGTAAGGCTTAGCCGACATGGTGTCGTTAACCGAGGGGAACCCCGTGGAGGTGCTTACTTTCTCCCCTCATCTATTGCGACGCAACAATAGACCTCGCCGAGTGGGTTCATGCATTTGACCGATATTGCATGGTGTTGCAACCACAACTCGACGAGTAAAGATATTAGTCTTCTATACAGGTCATGCTCTCTTAGATTTTTAATCATATACTTGTATTGTATTTAAACCGGTAAGACCTGTTGGCAGTAGCAAGTAAGCAAAAAAATGCCAGCAAATACAATGTAATAAAATGTTATTGAATAATCGACAGTACAACTACAAGAATGTATAATAATAATTGAAGCTAGGTTTCTTGCCTTTATATTTGATCAACACGTGGTGCGTTATTAACAAGCAGAAATACCAATATAGCCTTTCAGTATAATATAATGAAATATACATTATATTTCAGCATATAAAGCATATTCCTATAGCTCATGGAAGGCATAACGAGCATTTCGGTCAAAGTCTTGTAATGATAGTAGTCGTTTCATGAGAATTGTGTTTTATTTTTCTGCTTTTTGCGTCAGGTGTGTGAATTGTTAAAACATACAGGTCTTACTGCCAAGCTTGGCTGAGAAGCCATGCATCTTAGCTAGTGACAACACGCACAGCAGAGTAAGCATGGCACTAAGCGGTTCTTTGACTAAAAAAGCATGTTAAGCTGGCACAAACACAAGAAAAATTGTGTTTATTGGACTGCTACGGCTGGAATTGCATGTATATTTAACAGAACATCATAAAACCCGTTTTAGGTTCGCCCAAACTAGAAAATAGTGATCTCCTTAAGAATTTTAGAATCACTTGTATACTACAAGTTGGGGAGGTTGTTGTAGTCATCCTCATACATGTGCCGTACTCACATTTCTAGAAAAAAAAATAAACAACCGTAAATTAGAATATAATGACCT
>CM032660.1:13778824-13832112 GCA_019095985.1 Streblospio benedicti
TCACTTGTCCGACACTCAAATGCACTTGTCCGCACAAATTATTACGAATATAGAGGAAAAGTATACATATATATATACTTATATATGTGTATGATATTATAATTGTGCAAAATGTTTGCATTATTCAGTCCCTTTCCATTTCGGAACTAAGAAATTGAATTAGGAAATAAAAACTACTTTTTGATGTTGTAATTTTAACATAAAAATTATGAAACAAAATGCATCAATTTGGAACTGTTTTATGATGCCTCTGAGTAGTGAATATTTAAATATTTATCTACATTTTCTAAAAGATAGACCACACAAGTATGCAATATGACCAAACAATTTTATATCTACATCCTGTTGAATTTTTTTAAAAACTACTCAAAATCAGAGCTCAAAAATCAGCTTCTTGAACAAACATTACATGTATCGACCTTTCAAGAACTAAAATTATTTTTTACATGTCCGTCGGAAGGCCCCTTTTTTTACTGTTTTCCCTGGAGGCTTTTCGTTTCAGGCCCAAGAACTTTTTTCAAGGCCCTGTTTTCCAGGCTTTTCCAGGCCCTGTACGAACCATGTACAGTACCAATGAGGATTGGTGATATGTTTTTGTGACTAATCAACTGTTTTCAACTGGATTTTTTTCTTCTATCATCTCAAGCATGGCATTCAAATTTGAAAAGAAAATGTATCAAAACATCGTCAGCCGTAAGCTATGTCCATTTGGAAACTATGAAAAACATTCTTTTGATTGGCAAATAGAATCATGGAATAAGACTTGTCTGCTTACAGCACTTTACTACCAGCCTTAACTTCTATCATAATATTAGTGCATTATGATATCTATTATTATTATAACATAATTGGCCATTGGCCACAGCACGTATTTTGACAAAGACTTACTTTTCTTTCAGAGCCCAAAGCGTGTGTGGTTCCATGGAGTTACACTTGGCGGCGCCAGCAGCACTGGTCAGTTTACAGCCACATGTCTGCATGTCGGGACTCCCAGCCTTGATCACAGACGGCTTCATTAACGCTGCAAAAAAGCATCACACGATGATCAATGCTGAAGTTCAAATGCAGAGATCACCAAATGTATAAATTCTTGGTAGATTAGATGTAATTAAATGACTTTTCTACAACCTGTGAAAGCGTGTTATCCAATTGTAATAATTTAACGTAAGCACAGATGTAACCACAACAAATAATCACATTCAGCACACTCCTTGGGTTTCTAAATGGTGTCAATAACAAAAAATACCTGATCAAATAATACCGATGAACAGTAACAATAAGCACAATGAACATGAATCGAATCCCTCCACGGCAAGCAAGTGATTGATGCTAACACAGTGTCACCGATCCTAAGTAGCCTATCGGTCTAGCTCGTAGCTAGATCCAACTCTTATGATGCTGGTGTTTTGAATATAAATATACAAAATAGCCACAAATGACTTTTCTCCACCAACCTGTGGGCAAACTGGAGGCAACGTGCACTCCCCGTGGATCAGGCTCAGCAGTCGCTCTGGTGTTGGTGGTGGCCACGTATTGGCTGGGGACCTGCGACGCAATGGGGACCGGTCTGTTCTGCAGAGGAGTCACCGCTGTCACAGCGATCATTTCACGATGCTAAAAAACACAATGTCAATAGGACCTGATGGCCATTTGTTTCTTCAGATAATATAAACAAAGTCATAAAGTGATTTTTGCTCTAAAGATCAGTGGCCTAGATTGATGTACATATCAAACAATTTCTTTTTTTTTTAATTTTCTTTTATTTCTTTTTCTGGGCTTCTGATTGGGATTGCTATTGAGAAAAAAAATAAAAAACTTTAGAAAGCTTACCGTTGCTGCAGTCACATTCAGTGGGCAGGCGTTTCTCATTTTGGTTTTTACTCCCCTCGAGATTGGGCCATACTTCGATACTTTGGTGTGCTCAAAAGGAACAAACTCGTCCAAATCATCCAAGTTGGCTCTGGAAGCATTGAAATATAAATTTTCTTCAGTTTAATGTTTTATCAGGGTCAGGATTAGCCACTCGTCTTATTGACTAGTAAAAACTTGTGGAGGACGAGTAAGAAGTTTTAGTAACTCGTCCTTTTGATGAGTAGCAATTTTGGTCAATTTGTATCAATTTGATTTGGTCAAGTATAGAGTTTGTGCAAGGAGGATGAGTAAATTGTTTTGCAGGACGAGTTGATATTTGAGAGTTACTCATACTGCTGACGAATAACACTTTTCTACCTAATCCTAAACCCTGTTTTATAAGGAAACCCATCCTTTCACTGCATTTCAATCTTCAAGTTAAAACATCTCCCTACCATACAAAAAACAACGCAGAAAAACAACAAAAAATCATGAATCTGAATTCAATTTCAGAAAATTTCTGTGTCATAGCAGACAAAATAAGTAGTTAAAAAAACACTGTGTTATTACATGATGAGCTCTGCATCCATCTCCCCTCCACCGCCATCACTCTGCAGGCTCCATGGTGTGGGAGAAGCTGACGAGTGGTCACTGCTCGAGCTGATGGGCGGAGTAGCCACGCCCCCACCGCCTGCACACTCGCGTGAGTGTCCCCCGAGAGAGGAGGTGGTGGCAGTCGAGGTGGTGACGATCCCGCCGCCTTGACCGCCCAGGGTCAACTGGCTGCTGGTGGACATGGTGGTGTCGTCTGACCGGTGGTTGTCGCTGTTGGGCCAGCTGGCCAGGGCCACACTGTGCGCTGTGCATAGAAATGTTGTATATATTATGGCCTTGTTGTATTAGACCATCAATCGCTGAAAACCGGCCTTACATACAATTCATGAATTTTATGTATGAGGTGAAATTTAGTGACCTCTACAATGGGGAGTTCCCGTTATACGTAAAATTCACGGATTGTATGCACGGCCGAACAGTGCTATTGGTGATCTAGCTGTAGGTTGTCGAGTGCAAATGCATCTGCATCAATGGATTTGATCATCTTTTGAAAATGACTTTGAAAAAGTTTTTTTAAACTATGAGACTCACTGAAAGTTCTTTTCTTTCATTATAAATTTTCTCAAAGGCTCTTTTAAAAGACATGTTATATAACTCACATCCAAGGATACTACTGTCTTTGATTGAGTGGGTATGTGACTTTGCATTGTTACAGGAGTGTTTTAACATTGTCTGCTGCATACATGCAAGAGTCCAAAAACTTCCACCATGTTAATATTTCTTAAATTTATTTTTAACACAGATAAACAATAAAGCAATTTTAATTTTGTAAATTAAAGTCTATCTTGCTATTGTGGAAAAGTATTTGTTAAAAAAATATTTTGTTCACGAACTAAAATTTTTTTGAGTGCAATAAACAGTTTTATAAAGTTTCCAGTTTTCAATGATTTATCATAAATATAGGTTATATAATATTACCCCAAGCTTGGATTCTAGACGGGTCAAACATATCTGGATGGCTGAGAGCGAGTGTGTGACTTGTGGCCATACTGTCAGCAACCGACATTTGCAACTTAGTAGAGGCAACTGTAGCTGCAAACATTGGCAAAAGCTAATTACTTTTCAAACCATGAAAACATTATATTAGAAAATATGTAAAAAAATACAACTTATTATCTAAGGCAGAAAATGATTTTTATTTTGGATAAAAACATCTTGATTTTTTAAATACTTTTGATTTGCAATTTTTAGGACAACATTTCAACAGTCATTTGGACATTCATACTAAATGAAAAATCTAGTCATTATTAAACCTTTTATCATATTCAGATACTTTGTAACAAATCAGATGTTTTCTAACAAATAGAAATGATTGTGAAATAAAAAATAATTTTCAAATAAAAAATGTATTTTTGCCAATGTTGGTTCTATTCTTGTACAAGAAGCTAACTACCTGTAGAAGACACGGGACGTTGTGGGTAGTTCAGTTGGGACAATAACTCATTTCTGCGCTTGTGCAGGTCTTCAAGATGCTGAGATGGAGATTTACCCTAAAAACAGAATGTACTGGTACATTAGTATTTTAGTACTTCAAAATTTAGTTGTTCTGCAACCGCTCCCCGTGTGCATCTTAAGAAACTTGTGCAGCTAAAACTAAAACAATAATAATATACAATTTGTAGTCCTTTTTAGTAGATTCCAGAAATATCTGATAATCTAGCTTCTAAAAGCATAAAAATTGCAAAATTCTTTTTAGATGTGTGGTTAGCTACAACAAATATTTCTGAAAACTCCTTTTTTTGTTTTACGCCTTTAACGGTTGAAAAACTGCTATTTAATGTTTTTACTGTTATGAAAGGTCATAATAATATTAAAAATATTTAAAAACACATACGAAAAAATTTAGCTTTCACTACTAACGTTAAGATAGACAACAGAATCTGGTGACATATTTTATGCACAACTCACCAATTCTGTCAAGTTACAAATGTCAGGGTGTGTTGCTCATAGCGTCAAGTCTGTATATCATGTTCAGAAAGTCATGAATATAAAGGGACTATTAAAGTCTCAAAAAATGATATCTACAAAATCAATAATTATATGCAATAAAAAGCAATGTAGCATCTCCAACGTAAGTTTCTACCCATGAGAAATACGTAGCCCTCATTGACAGCCTGTAAAACATTAGACATGATTAACAGGAAATCTCCACAGCGTTTACTACAAATATCCTGAAGCAGTTAACAATGTGGGGATCACTGTGGTACTATGCTAGTAAAAATAGAATTTGCACATCTTATCTTAGCTGGAAAAAAAAAATGGTACATAAAACGTGGCGACTCACCGTGTGACCTCTTGGCTCTGGTGGCAGCGTTTCAAAACACAAGATGGCAGAGGTCACAATTGCTAGTCACAACTTGAGGATCTTGTCCCAGGCATTAGTGAATAGGGACGATGATCCGCCAACATCAAGAGTGTTGAAGTTACGCTCCGGTGAATCGAAGAGCATCTGGTATACTGAGCTGTGGTCCATCACATCAGCATCAGCTGAGTCCACGACATTGCTATTGAGTGAGGCCTAAGAAGGACATGGAATAAAGACCATCAACACCATCCTTTACCCCCTAGGCTGTGGTGTCACATGCAGAGACCCAGTATGTAGCGGACATACCGTCTGCCCCGCCTAGAAGGGTTGGGATGGTGCAGTTTCAAACCCTTCAGAGACGCACACACAAGAACAAATTAATAAAGACGAGTGCAGCATAAACATGTAGCAAGATTGCATGAAGAGCGAATTTTTCAAAAATACTTTTATATTGGTTTTGCAAATAGTAAAATGATGTATATAAAAAATAGCTGAATTTGAAATTTAAAACTGATTATTTATCTTCATTATATTCTAAATTCTTTATCATTAGCATATTATTTAGAAAATCATCATCTCTTTTCATTTCACATAAAGCAGATTAATTTGCAACACATAAAAACTGTATTTATTTATATATACAGAAGTAATATCTCATATAAAATTGTATTCTCATAATAAACTTAGAATGCTTCTGATTTTCTCCACCTCAGCAGTATGATATCCATCTATATTTTCAACCATCTACTTGACTATTTTGATGAATTGTTAAGACTCTTTAAAAAAGTATTGCATATTATCCAAATTACATTCCATTTCAATGCAATAAATAGATGTATATAATATAGCATAATAGACTATTCACCAACCCAGACTAAATTGTTAAACTAAAAGATAAGATGTGCAAATGATATTTTAACTTTTAGGGCAGGACCATAGCTTCATGCATATAAGCAACACACCCACCCATGGAAACACCATGATTATTCACTGAATAACATACAAAATCATCTGAAAGACCAACCTCATTTAAACATTCATGTAAAAGAAAAACATTAATGTAAAAGACCACATACTATCGTAATAACCCACAACTCCTTTGGGATAACAAAAGTCATTTGCTAATTTGAATATCAATGGGCTTTCAAAACTGGTCGCAACCAACTTTGCAGTATCCATGGGCTTTTGCACAAATGTTCTCATTAGTGAGTTTACTCACCCGCGATCTTTTCAGTACACTGCTCAACATGGCAGCATCTGCAGGGCTCAGACCTTCACCTGTGTACTGGTTTCCTGGCAGCTCCATGGCACTGTGCACCATTTCTTCAGCTGCAACAACACAGAAATAGAAATTATACAAATATCCGTAAAATGTCTTATCAATCAAGGCCAAGAAGACCAAATTGTTCTTTTTCTGCGACTGTAGAAGAAATTTTGATTTTGAAGTAATTAGGAAGAAATGGGATCTGGTTTAACTTCTAATAAATTATCAATGAATTCAATTTGAATTATTGCACGACTTATTTTTCAAGAAACCGTAAACATGCATAAACAAAAAATAAAGCGTAATACCTGTCCCAGGGGTCATGCTTCGGCGCAGCGATTGCTCGTAGTAGCTTGAGTTCTGGAAGTCGCCTCCTCTTGCCTGTGCTGCTCCCTGAACAACGGACGCATGCGAGATCGGCATGCCTGCCCCGGAGCTCACTGGGTAGTGGCCTGATTGAAATAGGAAAAATAAAATCAATAGCGTTCAATCGTGCAAATTCACGATAACGAAGTTAAAAAATCAAAAACATTAAAGTAAAATTAACTGGAATAGCTTTGCAAAAAAATCCAACTAGGTCCTTATTATCCATGAATTTTGTTTTTGTTTTTCACTTTTATCCATATCACAAATGCTTGCCAGCAAATCACTGAAAAAGTTCAACTCACGTTGTTTGGTTTCCATAGAAACCGTTGTGTTGGGATAGCCCATAAGTCGCGGATCGTTGATGTCAGGTGCCCTATGAGTGATGGGCACAATACCGGGCTCCATGTGGTCTCGATGCGGAGGCACTGTGGGTGATGTGTAGATGCTGTCCTTCTTCAACGCCTGCTTGGTGAGAATAGACGGCTTGGCAATGGGCACATTCACCCGGCTGCTGGCTACAGACATGGCCACACTGTCCACGCTGGTTGAACACCTGCGGTTGGCAAGACGAATTAATGTTTGTCAGAATTAGCACAATCAGTGAAAAGAAAAATCATTATGAGCTAAGGTGGTATTAGTATTGGTTAACGCTCATCTAAAACTTGAGAGACATAATTAAGCCACAAGTCAAATTAGGAAATTGCTGCATGACAGAGATATTTCTGAACATATAGCCCTATTCAATGAAAAGCGAATGTGATTTTGGTTGTCACGTTATATACAACACCTAACCAATGATTTTAGAGCTCTGTTCTATTGGGGAGTCAGCATGTGCTTCACGTTTTAACTAAGGACAAACTGGACATTGGGAATTTTATTAAAGACACTTTGAAAACATAGATTTTGATTAAAAGTAAGTAAGTATTTTATTTCGGAAGCAAGTCCATAGAATTACTAAAAATAAATAAAAATATAACAATGAAAACATTATCAACGAGTATTCCTTAAAACAGGAGTTCATACCATTTGCCGCCAATATTACTGCTGTAAATAAAAATTTGAGAAGATAAACATGCTTTGACTAAGATTATTTTTACTTTGAAATGAGCGACTTCTAGAGTTCTAAAATTGATCTAGCCATTTACTCACTATTTTATGCATCGATATTAAAACTTTGCGTTTCTTAAATCCTTAAAAACTCTACATTTTGAATTTATAAAAAGCTAAAAACTCATACAGGCTTACCTGGGAGACATTTGCTGTTGTGAGGCGAGAATCTCTCTGGCTGCAAGTTTTGCTTGTGCAGTGTGTGTGACTTCTTGAAGTTCCTAAAATATATCAAATAAAAGGCTACATTATACATCAAATGAAAAACAGAAAAAAAACTATGTCAAAGTAAACTATAAAGGTGAGAAGAACTATTTCAGAATTGTACAATTTACCTGTTTTTCTCTTGGTGTTAATGCTCCAGAAGTTACAGGTTTCTTAACGCCCAGCAGGGGACTGGGACGGGTTTGCAGTTTTTTATTTCTAAGCCGGAATTTCTCCATTTCAGCATGTGAATGTGCAAATGAACAACTGTTACCTCTGGGGCATTGTCCTGCAACAAAATCATACTTATTGGAAACTCAAGATAGAAACATAAATTACATACATCTAACAAAACACAACTAGTACATCAAGACCATATCTTAATGCAAGATAACCAAACTTCGTTTTATCTCAGTAGGTTTTTTTTTCCCAGATATACATCAGTAAACATTCTTACCCCTCAATGTAAGATCTCTGCACATGCTGGTCTTGTATTTAGAATTTTGGAGAGAAGCGCTGGATTCCGCTGCACTGCGTTTGCTTTTGGAGCTGGTAAAATCCAGTAAACCCTGCACAGTGAGCAAAATGGCCTGCATAACTCGCTCTAATGTGGGCCAACTTTCAGCAACAGGGTTTTCTAGAACGTAAAAATCAAAATTATGATAAATGTACAATGCAGATTGTGACACATTGATATTTACGTAAAAGTTCCTTCACAATTTCTTTTTTTCAGCACATGTAAAGAATAAAATCTTTCAAGACCGTGTTTACCTCCATTGGGATCAATGCTAGCCAGCAGTTCTAAATGAGGAATAAGTTTGGACAGATTTCCAGGATCAGAAGTTCTTTGCAGGGCGAGACTTAATTCATTGATGCTTTGACCAAATGATTGTGGTGTCTGAAGCTGAAATGCACAATCAATATTTCTATGAATTAACTTAGTTTGTGATATGCAAGTATATATGTAATAGCTTATAATTCCTTAAAAAATTACATTAACTATTATGATGAATGCCGGTGACCTTACTTTGTGGTACAGCATTAATCATTCACATGTATGACTTTATTGTTCACCCAATTTACCACTTTAATTACGTTTTGGGGTTTCCCCCAAGTAAAAGTGAGAGTAAACAGCCAAAACTGGTAACACGAGGAAACAAAAGCGGAGGTAATTTATAAAGAAACATACCCTGTCAGCAAGGAGGAATTTTCAACATATTATAATTTGTACTTTACACTTTTATATCTCAATGGAATAAATCAGGCACTCCCCCAGACAAACGCTCATCCCCCTTTTTGAGAAATTTCAATCTAAACACCTTGGGTGCTAGCTTGGATGGTTGCATACGGTAACGTCTGATTATGAGCACAACAATTTGACAACATATAACAAGGAGAGCTACCTTGTCAATTATTGACTGCATATGTGATTTATGTGCAGTATCGCCATATAGAAGAGATGACCATTGCTCTGGTGAAATACGCAACCCTCCTTCAGTAGCAATCTGTACTATCTGGGAATCATGCTCCCGACGAAGTGCTTCGTAAGTGCGGAACTCTTCTTTTAACTGCATCAATGACGACTCTTCTTCCCTTTTCGTCACCTAAAAGCAGACATGTAGATATTGTTCTTGCATGGTTTATTTTCCATCAATTTTATTCAATTATCCCTGTGTCAAATTTATGGAGGAAGAACATTTGTAGAAAAAAAAACAATACAAAATGTACTACCTTAAAACAAGAGGCCCTGTAAAGCAGCTGGACAACATGACCAATAGCGGTTTTTGATGCTTGTGGGTACTGTGCCTCTAGTCTTTGAACCACAAACAGTACCAATACTTTTCTTGACAATGCTGATCCATCTTCTAACGCCAGCAAAATTAGCTTCAATACCTCTTCTTGCATTGCTGCAAATAATTAAAGAACATGTCAGCAACCTTATAATACATTTTTCAAAAAAAATGAAACGCATCTACCTATCACAAAAACGAAAAACTACTTCAGTCTCCATGCTTCGATTATTTCCAGTTGTCACACAATATAAACAAATACAGCATTAAAAGCTCTCAAAGTAGAACGGATGGCTAAAACTTACCTGGACCAAGGAACTGACATCCTCTAGCTCTCACAGCAGCCCACAGATTGGCAGACAGTTGTTGTGGGTTCTGATGCAGAAGAATCATCTCAGTAACAGTTCTCTCACCCAAAGACCTTGCAGCTTTCACAGCACGGGAACGTCCCTCTTCTTCAATCAGCTGACAGTTCACCAAAGTGACCAACTTGCGTTGCATAGGCCGACTAAGGAAAGGACTGTTTGTTGTTTGAAGTAAAGCAGAGGAGGTAGTGGGAACTGAAAAAATGAAATGTTCGTTCTTAAAATTTGGGCAAGCTCCATTTAGAATGGAGATAATCATGTTTGTCTATATCTGCGTTCAAAGTATTTTGCTCTCCTGTCAAATTAAGATACAGTTACAAGTATATATATGCAAAATACCTGAAGCATTTGATTGTGGAAGGGGCTTTAAAAATATGGCCAGTTCTTCTATGCACTTTTTTGCTGCATTGTAGTGGCCTATATTTTCTGCCACCACGTTGCATGCCGGGTTTGAGAGGTCTTCCTCAGGATCAGGTAATGCAACTCCCACCAATTGGAGCAATGCAAAGTTTACAGGCAGCTCATCAACAGACCTGAAATAAAGCATAAATTTGTGTAAAAAAGCCCTATGACAATGATACAGACAATCATATCGCTATGGATAACTACACATCTGATCATAAGTACCAATGAAAACACTATGCGTTTAGCAGCTGTGATCCAACTGCGATCCACCAAGAACATTTCCCACTTTATGATAGCAATTTTAACCAGTCATTACCTAGGCATGTTGCCCAACTAGAATATTTTTACAAATTACTGCCCAAGAAAAGCTTTTTGGAAGCCTTAAGAAATGCGTATTTCTTATGGATTATTAATTGAAAAGTTGTACCAAAGTGAGGGCTATTCTCAAGAAAACCCTAACTTCCTTTTCGGTGAGAACAGACGCACATGTATTACATTGACGTAAACAAGAAAAGGTCTGGACTGTCAGCATATTTCTTAACAATGGAAAAGCAGCGTTTGGCGTAGTACGATACAGGGATACATGTGCGCTTTGTGATTGGCAATAGTACACATTATGCTGTAGTAATGTCAGCATTGTTAAAGCCACAGGAAACTTTTATTAGCAGCCTCTGCTCCACAAACTGCCTGGTATATTATTATACAATTATAAATATGCAATGAGTTTTGATTCATAACCAACAATATATACAACCTTTAAGTATAGAAATATCACATCAAAAGCGGACACATTTGAATGCGCACTTGACGATGTATTCACCTTGCTGGTGTGTTGTCACGTGACGTGTCACATGACTTGACAACTTGATAAAACAAATATTCAGATATTGACTTTAAAAGGTTCAAAGAATATTAGGTTAATTCAAAAAACAAATGGCGTACTTACCGCACAATGGCATTTTGATCGAATGGGCATCGCTTTTGAGGTAACTTGACTAAACACACTTTACAAACTGTATGACCACATCCTAAACTTATTGGTCGGTGCTGTCCTTCGTCAAACATATGATAACATATTGGACAGGACAGAAATTCTGTCCACTGTGGTGCTTGAATAGGCATTTTCGTTTGACGTAGCAATACTTCACGTAATCAATGACTTGGTTTTATGGCCTTGATTTTCTTATTTTGATTTTTGTTTGATATCCTAGATTCTCGCCTTTCCACACGTTTCAAGGCTTCATTTCCATCTGAAGTTCAAAATAACGTAAATATAATGTTTGTAGCGTGAATAGCCCAAGTGATGACTCAAATGCAGGTATAAATGTGTTTGTTCCTACGTCCCATTATAAATATACCTATTTCATGACTGGATTGGACCTGCCTATTACTTTACTGTTAATATGGTGAATGGACAAGTGCCAACTGGTAGACTTACCATCGACCTTTCAATTACGTCATACTAACGTATTACACTATTTTCACCTTTCATTTCCCGTTAATGTGTAAGGGGGATATCACCTTTTAATTGATGATCAATAAAATTGGCATTACCCTTTAAAATAAGCGTTATATCAGCTAATTTTCTTCCGTAGTTTTTTCCAGCTCATGGCCAGTTTTTAAGACCAGCCTCGTTTCCATAATAGCAGCTACTCTCGATATAGAATGTTTTATATATCGAATAGTGCAAGAAACACGAGCAAAACATTTTTGTAAAGGCTAAAATACATCACTTCACCAGAAGGAAATCGGCGCAATCTGGTTTTTTCTGCAAATTAGGTCTTATACTTCCATGATATTACTCTTAGTTTTATATGTAAATGTATTTATGGAAAAATACCTTTATTAGTCTTTTCATGTAATTTCATTGTTATTAAGATCCGATAACCCTGGGAGGGTTTTCGCCCTCTTCGTAGACGGGTGATACTTGCATACATGTTGGTCAGTGTCACAAAGAAGTCAGGCCTTTACTAATATGGGTCTTAATGGGGCGGGGCGTAATGGCAGCGGTGAAATGCTCTCTACTGCTGAATATGCGGACAGTCGATTGCAGCCTTGAACTGCTCGACGGTCTCAGACTGGAGTATATCTCCTCAGAGGGAGAAGTCCAGTCAATAACTGTTTGCAAAAATAATGAGATCTTATACTGAGGCGTTCGAGCACTCGGGGGCACGAACGGTTTGCTATATTGAGGCGTACGGAACGCTGAACAATGTTTGTACAGATGTATTCACTTTATGCTTTAGCTAGCCTTTATGCGTCGGCGTCCTGACTTGGCTCGAGCCAGGAAATCAGGTGCTGGGATAGCCGGCACCAACCCTTCCACTACCTTGTACATGAATGTGAGTCTTAGATTCTTCCTCCTATCCTCTAGAGGTTTGAGTTCAAGACGGTTTAACATGTCCGTAACACATCCCGGGGTTTGGGGATGTGGAAAAAAAATTCCAAAAATATGAGGGATGTAGGGAATAAGACCAAAAAAAGAGGCATTATAAGTATATAGGATCTTATGGAAATAAGATGTGGGGGAAATGCCAAAAGATTTGTGGGAAAAAAGGCCAAACAAATTAGGGATGTGGGAAATAAGGCGGAAAAAATTTAAATTGGGATTTCGTGCATGACCCATTTTAACCCCCCCCCCCTTTTATCTGCCCTATGTACAGGTGGCCTAAAGACACGATACACCAGTAGTATACACCAGAGCCCTGCACAGGTAGGAAATTATAAAACCGCACCGAACCGACACGTACCTGTGGTTTGTCTACCCGTACCCAACCCGTACCCGTGTGACTTTCTAAAATACTACCCGTACCCGCAACCATTCAACCCGTACCCAAGCCGTACCCATGGTTTCAAAACCTTACCCGGACTTAATATAATCTATTAATGCATAATTGATAATCCTTTATGAGGAAAATGGTAGAAGTTTTGGTATTGTTGCATTTTATTCAAAAGTAATACTTTGGAGTAATGATGTTGTCATATTTCTGAATAGTTCTTAATATTTTATATATCGTTTTCTATATAGTACTGTCATGGTAGTGTATAACATCAACATTTATATTTGAGAAGGAGTCTGTTGACTTGAAACATGTAATGTCTAGATTATGTAAAGAAAAGTTTTGATCATTTTGGAATAGTCAACAGCAAAAAATGAAAGAGACAAACTAACATGAATCCATATGCTGTCTACCAAGTTACTAGAATACTTTATAGGGCAATTGCAAAGTACTACACCAGCCTGCTGAAATTGTTGCCGATTAGACACAAGAAGAGGCAAAAATGCCCGATTGAGGGATGCATCGCTAATCGCACAGCTTCTCATCTCTACTCGTTTCTACTCGTCTCACACTCGCTTCAGGCCTGGAGGGTGGGGCGGGGGAGGTTTCTGGCAAGTTTGAGACGAGTGTGAGATGATGGGGCGATTTGTGTTCAATCGTTCTCACTTGTTCTCACAATGTAGCCTGTAACCTTTTTCTAAACACTCAATACAAATGTACTCAAATAGTTGGTTAATGGCAAAATATCAGGATCTAAATCCAAAATACGTGTAATTAGTTAATTTTTAATGATGCTTTATTGAACTACTTGTGTATAATGTATCAGATCAGCCTCGTCAACATAAATTAACTACACTAACATGTACAACTGTTGGTCATGTCTCTCAGCAATATGTTTGTGTTCTGAAAGACTTCTAGATTTAGTGTTAGATATCACGAGCCAAAATAAAACACAAATGGCTTTCTCGTGATTTAAAACGGCCATAAAAGGGCTGTGATAAACCTGTCTGTAAAGCGTTTGTTATAACCAAATCACTGCTAATGCCTGCGATATGCACGTGGTTCCATCCCAACTGTATCCATTTCTAACCCAAGTAGAAACTAAACAAATTGATTGGATTAAGATTTTGCTTTATAATAGTGCACTTTAAATTTGCATACGATTGCTCTATGCACGTAATTGTCCTTTGAAGGCACGCACGGGATTTTCTACAAATGCAACGTTTTATTTCTGTGCATTAGCTTAAAGTAATCATAAGCTTTTAAAAGCAACCCACACGTATATGTCTATACTCCACATATGATAAGCGGGCTTCAAGGTTCATCACAGCGACATACATATTCATATACTGTACTGTAGTCCTCTTACGTTATCATGGATCTAAGCATAATTACATAGGTTGTGAAAGATTATTTGTACTTTGTACATGTTTGCATGGATGTGAAAGACAAACTGTATTATAATCGTCAACAAACGTCTCTTTTGGGGATTTGATTATTACTTTCACATTTCATTAGAGTAAGTATTAAATCAAATAGCTATTGCATATGCAAAACGTCCATACCGTTTAAATGAACATTTGGAACTTTGATGTATATTAATTACGTCAATGTATCAATGTATAAAATATTTTCTTGGCTTGGATAACTGTCAAATATATATCTTTGCTATATGATTACTCACAGTAGTGACAGATTCCACCACACCCCACCACTTTTTAGCTATAATTTCAAATTGTCATCGTGTTGATAAAGTGCAGGAACAGGAAGGTTGTAGGGAATGTGGATCTGCCAATGCACATAAACCAGTGTTTGAAATGTACGCCAGACGGCCAAGATTTCCTTTCAGGTTCTAGAATACCAAGTGGCTGGCCCGACGTGCGGGTACATTTTTGGTACATTTTAGATGTAAATTGTGATCATTTTCGTCTTTGTCAACTATCCCTAGGTTCTCCCTGAAAAGGTTTGCTACTAATACTACTAGATCCTGGCCCTGCACTAGGCCTACGTCAGCTATATGTTAGTACTTTGGTACTCTTACTTAGAATGTATGGTTTTATAATAAAATAAAACGCACATTTTACAGTGTCTAATAATGGCATCTGTGTTAGAAATGTACCCGATGCATCGTAACATCCCCAAACCTCTCTAGCATAGCTTTGCGCCTTTGGTGCTGATAGCGAATGCTTTGTTGAGGACTGACAAGTAAAGAAGGGGAAATATATGCTTTTTCATCAAGATAATGCGCCAAAGTGCATAGTTTATACACACTATCTTCAAAATAATTCCTCTTGAGTAAGGCTGGACCCCCTAGATTAGCTCGCAGTTGCAGCGCTTGCATCATCGGGCCTGCAATTATTAAGACCTGTAGCCCCAAATGACCTGCAACTAATTTTGCTAAGACATGAACACTGCATGAACCAGCAACAATTTGCTTAATTCTAATTTCTATAATCACATACAATATACACTAAACATTTACAAACGTTTTTTAAAACTAGAATATGGCTGCGGGAGGCAATGCCAAGACGGTCGCCGATTTCACAGCGGTGCCTGCTCCTGATTACTCCACTGTCAAGATGGCTGCCATGTGGCAGCACCAACAAAATGGCAGATTTACTGACGTCACCATCAAGGTCAAGGACAAGTCCATCCCCTGCCACAGTGTGGTACTTGCTGTGGCTAGTTCATACTTTGAGGCGGCTTTAAGCTCAGAAAACCACAAAGACATTGTGATTGAGGATATAGAAGTAGATCTGGAAGTCATGAATAATGTTATCAAGTATATGTATGGGCAGAAAACCACTTTCAAAGCTGAGTCAATCCGATCACTGTTACATGTTAGTCACATGCTTCAAATTGAAGAACTGAAGAATCAACTAGCAAAATACATGTCTGAGAATCTGGTGAGTGACAACTGTTTGCTGTATTGGGCGATAGGGAATAGAAACAACATGGAAGATTTGAGGAAAACATCATTAAAGATTATGACATCTGAGATCACAACGGTTGGAGCTTCCCAAGGCTTCAAAGAACTAAGCATAGAAGAGCTACTGCTCATCCTCAGGGATGTGACCATGGAGTGTAGAGATGAGCTGCTCATCACCTGCGTAGAATGGGTGGACTACGAACCAGTAGTGAGAAAGAAAAATATGCTTGATATTGTAAAAAATGTACAATTGGAAATGTGTAGTTCGAAAATTATAAAGTTTGTGAGAGATAAATACCAAGATCTCTTTCATGAAGCCAGTGCCCTAAACATCATGCTAGATGAGGTGTTGAGGAGAGAAGTTTTTGGAAGTGACAAAACAAATGAGCAGAACAAGAGCTTGGTTTTACTGGGAGTTGACCATAATACTAAATTCAAGTGCTATGTTACAAGAAACCCAGACAATGTTCAATGGGATGAGTTTGCAGAAGTGCCTTCTGATACACACACCTTTCAAAACCCAGTTGTGTGCGTAGACAATGGCCTGATTGTGCTTGGAAGGGGCAAAAGAAGGGGCACTCGTTATGATGCTAAACGGAAGACATGGACCGATCTGCCTGAATCTCCGGCTGAGTTCGACAGAATATCCGCCGTGCTGTGTGACAACGACGTGTACGTGCTCGGCGGCTATGGACCTCTTTCATCAGTCTTCAGACTGTCGCTGGGCTCCCTCACCTGGCACCAGGAGCCCGACATGCTGGAGAAACAGCGGTTGCCCATCGCCACAGCCAACAAAGGAAACATCTTTGCGGTCTATAATGATAACAATGGTGCTAAAACGCCAATATCGCTCCAAGTATTCAATACGCAGTCGACTGGCTCATGGCTGTACAAGTCCAGTCTGCCACAAGATGCTCCACGTTCCTGGGGATCTAGTCTGGTGGCTGGCAAAGATTCCCTCTATCTTGTTGGTGGTCTACATAAAGTTGCAGCCCGATATCACATCGCCACGGACGCGTGGACACTTCTGGCGACCCCCAACATCAAACACAACTACGGCGCGGCAGTTCTTCGAGCTGGCAAGATCTATGTAATGGGGGGTTATAATAGCCCACGTGATACCTCGGTGTACAACATTGGCAATAACACATGGTCCGCTCTTCCAGCCAACCTTCCACAGGGCGACACTCCGTACTCTACAGCAGCGGCAGTCACCTGGCTGTAAGCACAAGCATCGTCAGAATCACGCACTGGGCGGTCAGTGTTTGCACGTGTCTGGATTTTACGAATTTGAGCACATTTTACACTTGACTTGAAGATAGTAGAACACTAATGCCCTGTGTTATGAACGCCAGACCAAAAACCTCAGTGGATTGTTAAAAATAAATGATTATTTTGTAAATTTCCATATACACATATAGCTGTGAAAACAAATTTCATCCATTCAAGTTCAACACCTTAGAATACGTAGGTATCGGTACCTACACAATACAAGTTATGTGTCTCTTTTCGGGAAGACTATGCAAGATGTTTTTGAGTCCATGTATGTGGTTTATAAGAAATATTTGATTAGGGATTTTAAATCCATCATTATACAGAATAATTAAAAAGTGGCTCAAAAAGGCCATGTTGGTTTAGCCTATTTAGACTCCTTTATATGTACAAGTGTAATCCAATGTATCAGTCTAGAGAATTGTGGAATACACCAAATTAGATATAAAGTGCATGAAGCAAACAAAAATGCTTCATTATACAGATGCTACACATTGTATATAAAATGACATATTACATGTTAATATTGCTTTGCTGTGCATGAATAATATTTATTGCACATTTTGTAATCATGCTTTTACATGTATATTAACATTCCATTTTGTTATACTCAAATAAACATAATTAACCGATTGGTGGGTGTATAGATGATAATGCTTCGAACGTAACAGCTCATAATTGATGTTAGCTGAAGTATAAAGGTAATAAAAGCTGAACAAGAATGGTGACTTTCATTACAGAATTTAAACATTTATTGGTTATTAAATAAACATACAAGAATTTTCATCTTCCTTCTATAAGACTAATATAATTGTATACAAAAAAGGGTAAATTAGTGTTATTGGGTTACATTTCACTGGCAGAATAGCACACCAACATGAAACAGGGGAACATAGGGCATAGTAGTTGTACACTACAGTATAAGACGTCTATATTTATATTATACTTAACTCATAATTATGTACGTGCCCCCCCCTCACCAATTGCAAGGTGACTGACCAAAAGGTCTAATATCATGGTATTGTTCCATCCTGTTCATGGAGATCAATTGCTAGCTATAGTTAACGTTTCCTGTATTCTTCAGAAAAGAAGCACTTAATCCAAGTACATGTACTCAGCGCATGAGTCATGCCCGATAAAAAAACACCAACACCAACAAATTAAAACCATTCATATGTGATAACCAAACCATCAAGAAATATCCCCATACTGCCCTTTGGAATTTCACCATCTTTACCAATTTTTGCAGAATTTTACACTCAGTGAATTTTTAATTTTCCATGGATTTAGCATTAAGTACAAATGATAATAAAACACATTACCACGTATATCATAAATGAATATTGCTTGCATTTTTATACGTCAGGTTAGACAGGAAAAGTTTTGGTTTAAATGAACATCTAAATAAAAGGATGCACGCGTGTAGAAAACATACAACACTAAGAAATACGTTTCACTTTTATCAAGCATAAGAAAATGCAATTGAAACAAGAGTACATATTTTAGGTTCCCATAGGCAGATCCAGGTTTTTGGAAAAGGGGTGGGTGGTGGGGTGGGGGTGGGGGGTGGGGTGGGGGGTGGGGCGGCACTTAAGGAAATCCAAGCTTTCAAGAAGTGTTTCAAATTGAAATGCTCAGTACGCATTTCTTTCTGTTATAATGTGTAAAATACACACGTATAGGTTTTCAAATAATCATCTGGACAGGAATGTATGTACATGTATATGTGAATTTATATTTTAGGTTCCCATAGGCAGATCCAGGTTTTTGGAAAATGGGGGGGGCGCACTTAAGGAAAATGGGGGGGCGCACTTCAGGATTTCATCAAAAACCTACGAAAATGAAGTGTTTTGGTGGGGAAAGGGGGCCCTGGGTCTGCCTATGGGTTCCTATATACAATGTGTATAACGGCAAGTATGAATAACACACGAGGTGGGAAATCAAGTGCAATTCTGGGAAATACATTTCTAACTAAACTCACATCAGATTGTGTCACAGATTGTTCTTAAATGTACACAAAAGGTATAATTCAACTATCATTTACACATTTACAGAATGTTATAATTATATAAAGCTTAAAGTTAGTTGCTATATACATATATACATATTTATAAGAAAGAAACCCCTGCCTATGATAAATTGCTATACTATAGCTTACTTAATTTACAAGTTTAGAATGAGATTACTATTGACATTTGAAAGGTAGTAATCACTACTAATATAGTGTCATGTATTTCTATTTACTCTTGGTCAACTGACAGTATCATAAGCTTAGCCTGGTATAATGTATACCCGGCCCAACCAACAAAAATCTCATCTGCGGAGAGCTGACTGTACAGATGACATGTCCAGTTGCCGGGAGCTTCCATCTTCGTACCAGCTGTGTAGCAGTTGTCGTCTGTGTTACACAGGTGGCAGCATACTCTGGAGTTCTGGGTGGCGATGATGGTCATGTAAGGGGCGCTGCTAGGCTTCTCGTCTATGCGCATCTTCTTCATGCGGTCGTCTGCACAAACATGTAGATATTGATCTATGTAGGTGTTTTTTTATGGTTATGGTTTTCATGTTGGGGTTAGGATTCTTGAGCCCAAGCATCATGAGATGGAGGAGAGTCGTATGTATACTGCACATTACAAACTCTATACTATACATTTATCATTATGGTATAGTGTTTGTAAAGTATATATAGTAGTCTATATATAGAACTCTGAACTGTGGTCATATAATTAAATCACAAAACTGCTCTTTTTAACCTTTAGAAACCCTTTAATGTCAAGCAATATTCTACTATTAACAACAAACCAAGAATATCTCAACAATGCGTCACGCGATTATTTTGGTATGCCCTATTTATCATTAAAATTTAAACTAGTACTAAAGTTCCAATTTGTTACACAAAAGCACTTACAGCTCATCTGTACGCGTAGCTTGGCAGGGCCCTCCCCCGCTTCCTTTATCACCTGTCTAGCAACCATCGGGTACCCCTTCCTGGCGATGAATGACGCAGACCCTCTATATTCAAGGGTTGCAAGATCTACCCCAAAGTGGTCCTTTAACGCTGATCTTCCAGCGTCACCACCATAATCTTGCAGGGCTGAGGCTGCTGAGTCATAACTCAGCACAATGTAAATTGCATCGTCCAGGTCATTCAAAAATGTGATCATGTTTTGTACATCTGACGTTGTTCCATGTGTATCAAATCTGTGAAAATCGCCCATGAAACAGTGGGTTTTGTTGACTTTCACTTCAACGAAGTTCAGGCCTCTTCCTATTTGCAGGTCTTGGTTCACGGTGCTGTCAATTATGACACCATTAATTTGAAGTTGGGATAATTTGTATTCAGGGTCAATGTGTCCAAATGATGTTGCCGTATATGTGCATATGGATGCTGCCTGGCCTGAAATGAACACAGCAGAACACAATCATCAACATTTCATTTAAATGGTTTCTTTTTCAGAGATGAAATTTTAATGAACTTTATATACACACATACACACACACACACACACACACACAGACACACACACACACACACACACAGACACACACACACACACACACACACACACACACACACACACACACACACACACACACACACACACACACACACACACACACACACACCCACACACACACACACACACACACACACACACACACACACACACACACACACACACACACACACACACACACACACACACACACACACACACACACACACACACACACACACACACACACACACACACACACACACACACACACACACACACACACACACACACACACACACACACACACACACAAACACACACACACACACACACACACAAACATACTCCAAATCAAAGCAATTGTAGTAATAACAGTTTTGAGATCTAACAGTCTTTTTCAAACATTAGAAATCTTTATTAAAATAAAAAATAAGTCTAAGACATCAAAACCATCGACACTTTAATGGATACACATGCACAAAATTGAATGTGTAACAATAGGGTATTTCATCTTGTGTGTTCACATAGTATTTACCTTTGTCAAGCGCTAAGAATATGATGGTCATCACTGCTTTTAATTCGTCATTGATGAAATGCATCGCACTAGAATTTCATACAAAATACCAAGCGCACCAAGATTTTTCCTGAAGTCAAATATGTAAGATATATAAACCAAGAATATATCATATTATTATTCTTGTAATATATTCATATAATCATAACTAATTTACTGTTACAATTGCTTTGCTCTGTATGATTATCCTCATTTTATAGTTAAAAAACTTATAGCCAGAGTAATTCTATTTATATACTTTGTTATGTAGTCTGGTTGAGATTTTTAGTTACTATGCATGCAGAGCTACACGGTCACATGGTAAGTCATATAAATGTAACATCTATCTCCTGTATTTTCTTGAATAGGTGCCCTGGCACCTTTTTCATTAATCACAACTCATTGGCTGGTGCTTAAATCCTGTTTCACATAGCGTATGGGGAGCAGTATCCGAGCCTCTGAAGACCACGTTCGAATCATCATTGCGTTGTGCAATTGGGACCGTGCAATCTATGCTTCTTACATCTGAAGATTGAGAAAGTGCCAGTTGATAGGATAATTGTGATCGAAGACAATGCCTTTTTTGAGATTATTTTGTGTAAAAGGCCATATGTAGGCAATCGAATTCTAACCCAGAACCAGGAGTCTTAATCATTTAGTCATTAATTACTATTGTGTTTAATTTGAATACAATAGATATTTCAAGGCTTCGGCTGGTAATCAAGAAAATACGGTAATAAATGAATTAGCAAGGATATGCTTCGTGGATGTCTAAAAATCGAAAATAGTGTTTGCAGACTAGGTCATGTAAGCTATAAATTAACTGAGTAATGTAAAATGCATTATCTATGAATACATAACCTGGTCTAAACACATATACATTGTAATTATCCGTTACACATAGCGTGTCCATGTCCATTAAGTGCTGGTTGGAAAATTATGTGTACATACTAAATGGATTGTTGCTAGTGTTGTTTCCTTAATTGTTTCTCGCCAAAGACAGCATAATGTTTTATATCGACCCCATTAGCTTTTCCAGATCCCGTTTTCCTCAAATGGAACTAAGCGAGACTGGATAGTGAGAAAAACCAGATCGTAAATATCACTAACGGGAGGAAGCGGACCTAGGTTTTAACTAAGGGTGGTGTGGTGATGAATTAAAATGGTAGATAAGGTAAGATGAAAAACATTGGCCTAAACCCGACAAAAAGTACCCTTGCCAAAAGGTGCTCTTTCTTAGTTTCTCGCAAAGCCTTCAACGCCTGAGATACAGCTAGTAGTCACCACTACGGCAGAGAAACAATACAATACTTGAAAGATGTCTCTGAGAAACAGGTTCATCATTAAGTGTCCGGCCCAACAAATAACCTAAAACCCTGTCCTGGTTAAAGACGTCGTTCATATGCCTCACAAATACACTCCATGTTCTTAGTATTACCCTGATTCGGTTTCAATTACTGGTCTCGATATATCGCATCTTAAAAAACATGCAAACTCAATGGATGGAGATTCATTTAACCATGTTATCCCGTATAGCGTAACTTTCTGTCACCCTGACTCATATAGATCTAGATCAAAATGAGCCGTTTCTCGCAAAACCTCTGCGCAAAACACTCAACTCGTTTATAATAGCCGCAACAATGGCAGGGATACCAGGTTTTGGTCCACATCAAAGTCTCAGACCATGAGTTCATGACAGTTAACCATACAGTACAATGTAAAAACACTTGCATTTATTTAAGAATATGGGTTTTCTGTACGCCACTAGTTTATCATTAAGAGCAGTACAGATTTCTCACTGTCCAGATGAGAATCACAACGCAAACAATCGCACAAAAATCGGCGCCCTGTGGCATCGTTTCACGGGAATCTCTTTTATCCAGTACTGCACATTATATTAAGTGTTATATACTCTACGGGGATATGTCTCCCTGTGCGTTGAGTTTTGCCCTTCTATAAAGTCTATATTAGTTACGGGTGTGAATAATTCGTTTTGTCAAATTCCACCCTCACTGAGAGCTTCTCCGATCTTTCATACCATATCGTATATATTAGTAATCTGAACTAGTTGAGATTTTCATATGATCATATTGTTTCACATTTACGTACACTCCTTCTGGTCATGGAGTAATTGCCAACAAATCCAAAAAAATAGTCATCAAATGAACAACTTCACTTATTACGTGGAGAATACTCACCAGGAAAGCAGTAATTGTATATGGAGGACGTTGTGATTCCCGCTTGGAGGTTGCCATTGCACTCATTGCAGCGCACCTGACTAACGTGTCAAACCTAACTACGACAACACCTAAGCAAGTAAATATTTACAATTGATTTGCAAATATATTCATCGTCGTGATATATGATGTTGTGATAGCTCTACAATGGGAAAAGTAAAACGTGCATTGCCTTTGGCTCAATGTCAAAGTGGAATAGAATGTTTACCGGACAACATTTTACTGGAAGTTTTCTCTCATTTAAGTCGTAGAGATTTGTGTAGGGCTTGTAGGGTCAGCAAAAGATGGCGACGAATCGCCAATGACAACAGTTTGTGGCGTTATGTGGATATGAGACCTTATAAACTAGATTTGCAGAAAATGTGGAAAATCATTAGAGCTCACTTTTCAGACTGTGTGCGTTCCCTTCATATCAGCGGGTTTGTTTCTGCAGAATCAAATAAAGTCAGCAAAAATGCAGTGTCTAATGCAATGCTTATAGAGCTACACGAGAGATGTCCTAATTTACGTCATTTCGGATTAATCAATGTGAATTTAGTAGATGTTGTCCCAAAGAATATGCCAAGGAATCTTCAACGACTTGAGATAGTATCTTCCATGATGCCCCTTCGATGGATGAAATCTATTATGGAAGAAAATTTCTTAGACAATTTGATATCTTTAAATTTCTCACGAAGTTCAAAGCTTAACAATTTAGACCTTATGGATATTAGCAAGTTAGTAAAGTTAGAAGAATTGGACATTTCTGGTTGCTACAGAATTCAAGAAGATGGATTCAAAGCATTGGTGGATTTAATAAATCTACAGAGACTTAATTTATCAGATACACTGTGCACTGATGTGAATTTACATTTAATAAGTCGCAATCTTGTGAATTTGAAAATGTTAAATCTATCATTGTGTAAACGAATTACAGATTCAGGAATTGCTTCAATTGCAGGGTTGAAAAAAATTGAAAAATTGAACCTTTGTCACTGTGAGGGGCTAACTTCGAATGCTGTCAATCATCTTGCTAATTTGCCAGAATTAAAAGTTTTAAACATAGACAATACCAAAATAAAACAAAGTGATCTAAAAATATTGCATTTGAAAGGATAACGTCTAGGCAAATCCTTCCATTGGAAACAAAATAACATACCCGTATATATGTAATCCAAAACTACAAAGATTGTATCTTCAGATGAAGTCAACTAAGCATCTCACTGGATTAAAAAATCTGAATGTTAAAATGAATGTATTCATTCACTATTGAAATAATTATACTTGATGCATAATACAGGCTAGGGAGTATATGTAATTCATTTTATTGCCTTCCGACACTCTTTGTAAACTAAAGTTAAAACTGCCATATTTACCCATATAGTCGTATACTAGTAGTCTCGATCAACCAGACTGACAATATATACTGCATTTGAGAGACTTGTGAGTAGATCTACAAGTAAAATATGAGTCCTTGATGAATGCGATAATTTCCCCTTTTCACTGACAATGCAATACAAAATTAAAACGTTTATCATTATAAGCTTTATATATCTAGTAGAACCTGTCATTAAGACCCCCTCTATAAAGGGACCACCTTTATAATGGGACCAATTTTCACGGTCCCAAACCATCACCAATCTTTATAAAAAAACGCCTCTATTGAGACCACTTGATCTCAAGTTGTCAGAATAGAAGGCGGTATTGCAAAAAGAAGGTCTATATATTGTAAAGGTGATCTTCATTGGATGTTCTACTGTATTCATATAAATAATGACTAAGTAACTAAGAACTATAAGTTTATAAATACAAACATGCATCTACTGTAGTTTAACTATACTTGCAAACTAGTCATAATGTAAATCATAGATGTGTTGCATATTTCTATGTTAAAGCTTATTTTTCATGATTTTTTTATATATATTTATAGCTGTTTTCAATACTTCAGAGTGTGATTTTAGCTTCAAATAAAGTGACAAAACTAAGACAAATACAGAGTAAGTTATTTATCCTCATCTTTATATGGTGTTGCAGAGGGAACATTCAATTCATTCAACTTCGGTGAATGGTTTTCTTGTCAAATACAGTCCAACCTCTCTATAAAAACTACTCACGGGGCTTCAATGAAGTAAATCAATATAGTAACATCTGCCTTTGAGGCCAAAGGCCACCTTTTTAAAGATACCATCTATGTGGCAGTCCAAGTTAATAAAAAGGACCTATTAAAAGTGCGAAGATGGTAGACGTCACCACTAAGCTTAACAACTAGTGAAAATGAGCCACAACATGCCAAAAACCCTGCGACCCCACCCCCTTTCCCACAACATACCTTTATTATTATGCGTCCCTTGCGCACTCCCCTGCATCTGATATACATTTTTAAACCAGTTCAAATTTAATTTGGATCTATTTTAAAGTATACATAATCTAGTACCAATCGTCATATGCTTTACTGGAATTGAGTAATATAGAGGTCTGCTATCAGGGATTGATAATTATATATATTTGGTGGACGTCGTATCAAGGATAGTATAATTGGTCTCAAGTTTCGCCAAACAAATAATCAGTAGATCTAGTATTCACAGGAGCCACTGGTGGCGCTACATGTACGTTGTACTGTTATCAATATGAGTGTGCTTGAAAAAAGAAATTGGCTAACTTCGTGCTTAGTTTATGCTTGACAGTTTCTAGGTTAGTGCTATATGTTACAGTGGTGTGAGAATGCATAGTGTAATAGTAACATTCGTATTATGAATAGACAACGTCAAATAAAGTCACAACGCTGACATAGTTGGAGTTGACTGCGTGCAATACTAGCCGTAAAATATACAGCGTATACATGTGCGTTCCTGGGTGTGTCTTACAGGTGTACATGGCATCAACTCAGCTCTACGTGTAGGGCTACGTGCAATACCAGTGATTGGTTAGGTATTGCTCTTTGACAATAGTGACAATGGCTACTGAAGAGGAATTTGTGTTAAAATCGAGTGTGTTTTTAAATGATAAGGAGGGTGAACTAGCGTTTACGGGAGACTGTTTACAATGGAGCATCAAAAAGAAGCCACAATCTTTGAGACAGATCAAGTGCGACAACATCTTGAACTTTTCCCTTTCAAAAATGAACAAAGATGTTAACGTTTCTATTATTTTTATCAACGCTCAATCTAATGGCATTTGGAAACAAGAGGAGACAAAGTTCCTGTGTCAAATGGAAGATGCAGACATTTCTAAGTGGAGAGATACTTTGGAGGCTGCAATGGAAGGTGTTAGGCAGAAAAGACCCAGAAGATTACTCATATTCATCAATCCCAAGTCAGGGGATGGGAAAAGCGCGTCTGTGTACGACAAGAAAGTGGCCCCTTTGTTTGCGCTAGATAATATTGAAACAGATGTACACGTAACGCAACATGAAAACCATGCTGCAGAAATTCTGGAAAGCTACAATTTAGATTCTATAGACGGCATCGTTACTTCGGGTGGTGATGGCACGGTCAGCATAGTACTGGGCGCATACTATCGCAGGTACTGCAGAGATGTTGAACTGGATGTGGACAATCCAGATACGGCCCTAATTCCCCCACCACTGCCGCTTGGCGTCCTTCCAACGGGTTCCAGTCAACTTATGATTCAGGCGTGTACACTGGGGGTAAAAGACCTAACTACGGCCGCTCTGAGAATCATACACGGGCGGACGTTCAAACAGAACTGCTTGACTGCACATCACAACGGCAAGTTTTTGGGACTGTGTAACCTGTTTGCCGGGTACATTATGACAGGAGATATGCACTTCCTAGCCAACCAGTACAGACACCTGGGGAGGCATCTCAAATATGTTGTATCATCGTTCAAAGCCTTGAAGTCTTTCCGCACAGCGTCGTTGAAGATATGCTATAAGACACGGAACGGTGACAGTGAAACCAAATGCGTGGACAGTAAATTTCTCCTGGTACAGATCCCTGAGTACCTACAGGACCGAGACGTCATCAGCTGGAAGACTGATGCCATGAGACTGATTATTGCTAATGAGAATTTTGCAAGAAGGACACTTCTTTCTCACAGTAAGATGTTATTGGGATGTGCCGAGGAGATTGAAGCAGCACCCAATGTGGAGTACGTTGACTGCTCTGAGTGCATTGTGGAAGTGACGTCACAAGTGGACGAGTACATTAGTCTAGACGGCGAACCGCACAAGCTAGAACCAGGCAGGACAGTCATACTTAAATTTCATGAAAACTTTGTGACCCTGTTTGGGGCAGAAGAATGCGAACACAAATTAAATATTGGTTGGTAAAAATCGGAGTAGAATATAATATGACTTGGTTCTGGTTAATTTTAGGAGATTGTAGTCATGCACATCTGTAGTAATTGCATGTTATTATATATTAATTCAGACATAATCAATTAAAAGCAGAAAATGTGCAACCGTGTCAATTATTGATATCGATTACTGTAATTAACTTGATGATTAATGTTGTTTGCAATGTGTATGTGTAGCTGTTATCATTTAACTTTTAGTGAAGAATGCCCATTACGAAATAAAACCTCTTTGAATTATGTTTAATAATAATAAGCAAGTAGTTGTTGTGGTTAGTACAAGAATGAAAGAATTGTCTCAGTGTTGCTTTCGAACTAGCACACCATTTTTCTATCATCTGCGTGGAATAGTATCACATTTAAAAACAAACAAACAAAAAAACAACAAAAACAACAACAACAAACAAGTAATACAATAAGAACCAATCAAATAGACCACTGGCACATGGTGTAATTTTCAATTTGTTGGCCATTCAATTTCATAACGCAAACGGAGAGTTTCGGTTGCACGGCCAATGCTTTTTGTGAATGCACCTTTGGTATTCAACTTATGTGACCCACTTATATCTTATATTTTATCTTTGCTTGGGTTTACAGTATCCCTTAAACTACCCATTCACAAAGCTATCTTCAAAGTAGTATTTTATATTCGTTATACAAACAGTGAATACATGTGAAATAACAAATTATGGTCCAACTGAACGTCATTAAACGATAAAAACTTCCAAATCATTTTTATTTTTTAAATCTTGTAGTCTTTTCTCATAAGATCTGTATGCATATGTTTAATACTCTTTATGGTAAACATGAAATAGATTATACACTGCAAGTTTTTTCTTTTTCTAAATATTAGAGGTACATGCATACGTCAATGCATTGACACAAGTTGTAAATTTGCATTGAATTAGCAATCCCGTTTTTAAAGTTTACCCCTTAACATGTTAAACGTTTACCTAAGTTTACCTACTATGCCACTGTTGCATGTGACTCTGATCAAAATAGTATGTAGTATTCATCACATGACTTAAGTGTTGAATGCTAGTCCATTTTTACAAATGATGACCATAATCAGAAAAATACAAGTGATATGACTTCATCTGTGCACCTAACTGTGTTTACATTTTATCAAAAGGATGTGATATTTATGTAGTTGTACTAAGCAAAATATTAATCTCTTTTGGATGTTATAATACTTCATTGTGTATGTAAACATGCACCTACTGATAAGATAATGTGCGAACGGACATAACATATAAAGTGCATGCAATATCCTGGATTATTTATTTAATTTCGTGTACTTTATAAAGTAGAATAATGAAGAAGCTACATTTATTATTCAACGTTTTGTCCATACTATTAGGCTTAGCAAATTGTCATCGGCATCATCATCACAACGAGATTGATAGAATCACCAAAGAAGACATTGTATTCAAATATGACGCCGGGGATACCATCCCCAACCAATATTTGGTCACTATCAGGGATGACATCGTTACAACCAAAGACACCAGCTGGTTTGCAAAGTTCAAGAGCAAAATCAAAGAGCAATTCAACGTGACAGTGAAGACACACTTTAATATCTGCGACAAATATCATGCCATGAAAATTCATGGCGATTATGATAAGGTACAAGAACTGCTGCAAATGACCGAAATTGCCCACGTAGAAGAAGACCGATATTTGAAGGCCATCGCTCCGTCCCTCGATCTGCGCAACACCACCGTCTGCTACACCCAAGCTACCGGAAGGAACCAGTGGGGACTGTCCAGAATTTCAAGGAGAGATAAAGTACCAGGGGGCATATTCTCGAAGGCTTCGTACACATGGGGCGATCACGATGACGGGACAGGGGTGGATGCATATGTTCTGGATACAGGGATTTATCTGGGTCACAATGAGTTCCAGGGAAGGGCCAGTTGGGGCTTCACGGCGACGTCTTTCCTGGAGGCAGACGACGACTTGAACGGGCACGGAACGCACGTGGCTGGCACGATCGGAGGACGGACGTTTGGGGTGGCGAAAAATGTCAACCTGGTTGCTGTTAAGGTGCTTTTTTTACAATTTAGTTTTATGATTTCTGGATACATGTAATTCTTGATTAGTGTAATTCTAGTTGTTATATTTTCTCACTCAATTTTTAGTGTCATAGTGTGGTCATATTCAAATAGAAATTATGTGTAGGTGATGCAAATTGTAGATGCTTACAAGCATCACTTATCAGAAGTATTGTGACCAATGTAATTAGAAAATAACGGCCCGGAAAAATACTGTTACCACAATAGCTTGACAAGTTTGGATGTATAGTTCTCAAAATGAATACGCTATAACATAAGTTTAAATGCGTTATGTATGATTTATTTCACTAGAAATGAGGGTACCCGTGGTCCAAGTCAGATGATGAGATAGAGACCAAAATAGAACTTATACTTATTTGGAACATGTAACATTTTCTCATTTATTCATTGTAAACTTTTTCAGATTCTCAATAAAGATGGTGTGGGTGCTATCAGTGACATAATTGAGGGAATTGACTGGATGGTGGATGACTTCAAAGAAAAGGAAAAATCATCAAAGAAAAAGCGAGGAAAGGCGGTGGCAAATTTATCTCTAGGAGCTAAAGGTAGGAGAGCTTGAACCATTTAGAATGACTCGTTAAGAATTAAAGTTAAAAAAGCCTTTTTTCATAACATCCACCAAATATCATCGAGTGTCTTTTTTCGTAACCAACAATTATGTGGATCACCAACACATGCGATTACATTAACAGAACTATATTGCCACCATGACTTTGAATTCGACACACCAGTTCACACTGCCATGCTTCCACTTTCAGGCGTGTCTGTAGCAATGGAGAAAGCCATCCTTCAAGCCGTCGACGCAGGCGTGAATTTCGTCGTAGCGGCCGGCAATGATTTCGACGACGCCTGTAAATTCACCCCCGCCTACGTACCCCAAGCCATAACCGTCGGGGCGATGGGCATAGAGGACATCACGTCTCCTTTCTCCAACTACGGGGTGTGCGTGGATATCTTCGCCCCTGGCGAGTCCATCCTCTCAGCGTATCCGGGTGCTCCAGACGCGAGTGCGATCCAGCAAGGCACCTCCATGGCATCTCCCCACGTCGCTGGCGCAGTCGCCAGGGTGTTGAGTCGCTATGATGAGCCCCCGCCACCCTTGGATGTCCACGACTTGATGGTAGAGGCGTCCACGAAGGATGCACTGGTGGCGAAGACACCTGACACACCAAATAGACTTCTGTATCTGACTTGTGGGGGAGTCTCAACCCTCGTCAATGGTGGGGCAGCTGTCATTGGGGTCATGAATCTTTTTACTGCATTATCTGTGATGTCAAGTCTCCTGGTGGTGATGGATTGTCGTCTATAAGTGTCCTTAATGCTAGATGATAGTGTGCTATATTTTAATCTTTTACATGTACTATGATTTAGCGGATAAAGTTTTTTTTGCCAAGACATAGGCTGCATAAGGGATTGTTGCAGATTTTTGTGTTACAGAATGGAGAAAGAGGCATAATTCATACCAATTTGTGTTAAATGGAGTGTGGAAGTAATATACACACATTAATTAATGTTTCGTGATAAAAAGCTCAAGTGAAGTGTGGACATTTACATTGTGTACGTTTTCTAACTGACTCTTTTACATAGTTATATTTTAATATTCCTAGCTCCACGTTTTCATGGAGAATGTTTGTAAGTATTACATTCCTAATGAGTATTATTACATTAATAAATCTAATTTGAAAAAAAGAAGTTTAATCCTTTTTAATTCATAAAAAAATCAGAGCAATAGATAAAATACGTAATCACAAGCAATTATAGAAATACACAGCAGATTACAAATTATCTTATTAAATCCAAATAACTAGGACGTGAAACACCTGCATGTTCCGTGCGGCAAATATTCATTTGGGAAATCCCCCTGCACACAATGCTCTAAAGTGATTGTTAGTCATAGCTCTAGCTCATTGTCACATCAAGACAGTGAAAGATAATATCAGAATCAGGACAAAATCACCCGTGGTTAAATCACAAACTAGTGGGATCAAACCTATTCAAGTCTACATGCTGTTCTCTATGTGTATGCTATTATCATGATTATGCTTTTCTTTATTTTGCATGATATGCCACCGGTGATACTGAATGATTGAATTTAATAAATTTCAGTATGGAACTACAAAGCACATGCATATGAACATACAGGTCACTAGCTAAAAAATAACTCAACAGGACTGTCATTCAACAGTTCTAGTCTCGATCAAGCATACACAAATCGTCGTAGTAGCCTGGACAATAAAGACTAAAATATTCACAAGTGAGCCTGTTTGCACGAGGCTAGATTTGACCAATGAAATCATACGCTGAACGTTACATAGCATGCTACGTAGTTACGAGTTACGTACACCTTAGTTACAAAGTGATCACAATTGATTGACAAGCTTGATTGTAATTAGCGAATATTTTTTTGCAATTTGTACGATTTAACCTGTATTCTTTATCAACGATTATTGTTATAATAATGGCTGTATATGATCTCAAGAATATCACGATAAACAGGTGAACTCAGGTAAATTTATCATAGTATAATACTTTAATATGCAGTTATGTTCAAGTTTGTGAGAAAAGAAGTTTGCGAAATACTCTACTTATTTTTAAATGAAATATTATGCAACCGCATTTTGTCTCATACAACTTTTAGGAGGAACATTTATCACAGTCTTATGAGATATATAATTTCCTTTTTAAAATCTGATTTACCAACCATGTATTTTCTAAAATCTTCATTTTATTTATTTCTTCTACTTTTATTTACCTAAAAGCGTACATGAACATTTAGTGGAATTTACGCTATATAAATTGTATTGTATTGTATTTGCTTTTCCAGACACCCCTTGAATGGGCCTCAAGATTCATTGATCCCCTTCCCTACGAAATTACCATCCCTGTCAAAGATTTCAAAGGCATCCCCGGCACCATATATCCAGATTATCCATATGAGCGTGAGCTCTACACATTGTGGGAGTTTGAATACGAGGCAGACGAAGAACCAAAGAAGAGCAAGAGCGTTAGAGGTCTCCTCGATACATTTATTTCACCACCCCCTACCAAGGTTACTGATCAGTCCAAGGTGAAAGCCATCTGCGTTGGTCACGAGAATCCCCTCAGGCAAAGGAAGCCCAGGCGAATGAAGAGGATTGTGGAAAGGGTGATGAAATTCTTCCGAAGGAAGTGAAAACTGAGAAGCAAAAGCATCAGTACAGCCACCTCGCGCGTGGTTCATCTAGTGATGTTGCCGCAAGCCGAGGACTCTTTGTAATTGTGTGACAGACTGAATGATAGTTTATAAAACTTGAACATATATTTTTATTATGTTTATAATTTTTATGTGGTTGTTATAAACAAAGAAAACAGGCACAAAACACTTGAAATTTTCAAATTAACATGTGTGTTGCATTTGCAGCACAATATTTTATTTTCATATCAAAGACGAGATGCAGCTGTTTAATAAAGATTTGAATCCTAGTTATCATGCATGTAGTTCTTTTTTAAGTTGCCATACATGATTGCAAACAGTTCAACTTGTTAAAGGAAGGAATAGTGATTTAAGCCACAACGTATTTTCATACAAAGTTTCCGTTGTGAAAAGCCCATCTTAACATCCATGTCTCTGCACAGAAAATTGCAATTACGAAAATAAGACTGTTGTTCATTCGCCGAGAAGTATTGCTGGCGCTAGACACTTGACAGCTTCTATACAGAAGAATGTTAGGAGTCTTTCCTCTTTCCTCCGCGGCAGTACCCACGTTTAAGTCTATAGAGTTTGCCGTGGCCTCTTTCAAAAGGATTGCCTTTATCTGCAAATATAAAAGCAGTTCTTGTTAATTCATGAAGGTGACGATGTACTGTTTTGAAATCAAATGTGGTGTGGAAAATGTGCTTTGAAATAACGTGTGCCGTGGGAATTGAAAATGTATTAAGTTTGAAAAGGGGTACAATTTAAATGTGAAGATCGCGAAGATCGCGAGAAATGGGAACATGGCTACACCCACCAACCTAGACTATCATTTTATCCAGCAACATCAAATTTCATAGCGATTTTTGCATCAGATGAAACTATCAAAATAGTGTGCTGCTTATGGTATATCATTCACATGATTATATCGGTAGCGTTGAGAGCATAAACAGCCTATGTTTGACCTCTTCTCCAAGAATGAGACTATCTTATCCATATTATACATGTAACAAACAGCTTTATCATTCTATCATGCAATCAAAATAATCTACGTCAATATTGCTGGCTGTCTGATGTGATATTTCCACACCCACACACCTGCTCTGGGTCTAGTGGTTCCTCCTGGGAGCTGAGTATCCTGGCCACCACCCCGGCCACGTGGGGAGACGCCTGAGACGTGCCGGACGCCAGGGCCGTGGACGCTTCCGGGTAGGCAGACAGGATAGCGTCGCCGGGAGCTAACAGGTCTACACAACCGCCTGCAATATGGGGTGCATTCTGATTGAAAACAATTCACTTGATATTTCATATAATGTTCAACGATTAAAACAAAACAATATTCATTCATTTCTCATATCGTTGGGTAGGGGTGGGGGTCAAGGAGAAGGAGATTTATAGAAATTCTTTCAAACCACAGGTAATCTGATTCCCCCATCCATTTTCCCATGTTAATGTTTGATCCTCCCCTTATTATCAAAGTTCATATGTAACATTGTAAATTCGGCGGCTCATGCACTTGTCGTTCTAACCGTAGTTGGAGAAGTCGGCCATCTTGTCTTCTATGGTAGTGGCGCCTACGGTCAGTGCGGCGGCCACGTTTGCAGGTGTGAACTGGCATGCGTCAGACGCCTCGTTACCAGCAGCAACTAGAGGGCAATTGTTGAATGTGCTACAGTGACTGTAAATGTAGAATGTACTATATGCGTGGAACAAAAGGTGCAATGTTAATAGTCGTGGACCTGTTATTTTTCAGCATATAGTGGTAAATGCTGGATATTATTGTGAGCATACGCCTGATTGGTTCATACTGCTAACTGACGAAAACATGCAGGTTTCCAATAAGAATCTAGTGTGTTCAGAAAATAGTATCATCCAAGCTATATTCAAATTGCATTTGCGTTGATGCATTAGACATAATGTATTTATGAAAACAATCTACTCAATCTAATGTACCACGTTTCTGACGGACTAAGCATTTCACGAGCATCCTCTGCTTGTGTTAGATTACCGTACTTATTGAATGTAATGCATAGTAGAGTGAAATGATGAGACTTCAATCCATCTTCGTCAGTCACTGGACCCAGCATAAGCTGCCATTGACGACATGCCCAGGATTCGTGAACACGAGCAAGATCAGAGATCAAATCTCATACATCGGCCAAATAGTGAGGAGTTTGAGTTTCTGACAGTTTACAGTTTCTACAGAAATGGGTAGTGTCATGGTAGTGATTGAACATTTGAAGACTCAATGCGCGCATTTGTGACCCACAAAAATGTCCTAATAATATGAATTTACACAGTATTGTTGTCAAAGAATACACCTCATGAGAAACACAGAAGACAAATATGATAACATTCGTATGGGATAATTTTGGATAATTTTGAAGCAATAAAAACAATGGGCTTGCAGCTTTTATAGAATACAATACAAGATTACATTGGTCTCTATATGAATGATTGGGACCGCAAAAATGGTGGTCTTATTCTAAAGGTGGTCCCTTTATAGAGGTTGTCCTAATTGGAGGTTATACTGTATACATGATAAACAGCAAAGTACATGGAAGCCATACAGTACCTACAACTACCACCCCCGCAGCCGTGGCCTCCTCCACGGCCCTTGCTAGCGCCGGGGACCTCCCCGCCGCGCTCAGGGACAAGTTGGCCACGCTCCTCCTCTTCCTCCCCCGCTGCGGCCCCGTCGTGTTGGCGGCGGCGGCCTGCGCTGTCTGCTGGTGCATGGACACCACCCACTGCAGCCCCTCCACCACGTCCGCCAGCGACCCGACGCCCTGCAGCAGCGAAGGGCTGGTCAACCTCCTTTTGGTTCAGTCCTACTTGGATCACGTGGTGGTTGTGGTGGTTCTGGGTCAGAAATGGGGTGCGGACGTGCCACGGACAGGTTGAAAATGGCACCCACCAATATACCAATTTTGGAGAAAACGTGACCCACAATATATACCAATGTCTGAGGAAAATGTGATATACTAGTAAAATACAAATATTTGATAAAAATGTGATGTAATATACCAATATATGAGACAAATTTAACACAGATAAAGATGTGAAAAAGACCCCCTAGCATTATACTAAAAAGGTGAAAAAAGACACCCAGTTTAGCGGCACGTATGTGAGACAGGTGACCCCCCCGCCAAATGAGTGCCAGAACCCGTGGTGTGATCCCGCTGTCGCGTGAGGCCACCGTACCTGCTGGTCGAGCACCTTGACGGCCACGAGCCGCGCCGCCTTGGCCACGCCGTACGTGCGGCCGCCCAGCGTGCCCGCCACGTGCGTCCCGTGCCCGTTCAGGTCGACCGCGGTCTCGCCGACACCCGAGGACACGTAGCCGAACGTGGCGCGGCCTGAAGGGGGAAAGGCTGGTTAGTGGGGATTCAGTTTTTCTTGCATATTCACTGATGCATCTTCTAGATTTCCAATTAAGACGACATCTCTTTTGAGACCACCTCTATAATGTGGTTGATACTCAAGTGTGTTCCACCTAGTTACATGCTGATTGCACCACTGCTTTGACGATCCACTCCCATTCCAATCAATCATCAGGGCTACTTAGTCAAATGGAAGCTTAAGGTTGTAAAACCTGTCTTCAGCTATGCCAATGAATACATTGGTATACGCTTGCTTTCCATAGAAGAGAGAGAATAAAAAATCATGTGTGAGAGAGAGAGAGAAGAGTGCAAAATCATTTCATGTACCCTCAAACTCCTCATGGCTGACGTCGATGCCCGTGTCGAGGACGTACGCGTCCACGCCGCCGCCGGCGTCCGTGTCGCCCCACAGGTAGGTGGCCGCCGCCCCCGCTAGCCGCCGGGCCGCAGTGGGCAGCGCGTCTCGGCGGGACAGGCGGCTCAGGCCCCACAGGTCCCGGCCGCTACGTTCACTGTAGCACACGCTGGGTGGGGGAGGGTTAGAAATGAGGTTTCAATACAGTATTTTTGTCTTGTTACAGCTACGTAATTTTGAAATAATGGCATAGATAATCTTTTTTTTATATATGTTTTTTTTATTAGCCTTTCACTCTCTTGTATATAATTTAAAAGACAGCCATTAGAAATTAGGGTTAAATGGGGTTAATGAAGTGTTTTTTATTATTTTTATTTTTTATTATTCCTTTACTCAGGACTGTTTACAAAGTTATACGACAATGATGTGGCTAATGATTTGGGACTTTTGGGCTGAATTTACAAAATAGTATCCTTTTAATCCCTATGAGAACAAGTGGTTATGATTTGTTTGAATCCTAAGTGAAATTATAAATGAAAATAACTCCTGATATCATATATTAGTGACGGATATGATAACTTAATACTGTAAATCCATCACATTTTTGTTTCCATTAAATTTGAAAATTACTCCAAATTTTACAAGAATAACACAGCAGAAGTAAGATGCTTGCCCTCAGGGTTGAAACTTGTTTGAGTGATTTTCTATCTTCACTCACTGACTCATCACACTCTCAGAGCTTACCTGGGAGCGTTGACCGCCCGCACGTGGATATTCCTCTCGATGTGAGCCACCTCTTGCAGCTGGAAAAGGTCACGAACTCTATCCACTTCCGCCTTGACCCGAATCCCATGAAAAGTGCCAATTTCAAATTGGCGTTTCAACGTGCACCCAAACTCCTTTGTGATAGTTTCAGTCAATGCTTCTTTGGCTTGTGCAGTGAATATGTTATTTTTGAACACCACTATGTATTCGTTTGTAGGCGCATCATTGTTATCCAGGTTCTCAATGTTCTCAGCTTTTACAAAATCCTTCGGGGATGTTAGTAGTGAGGAAATTAGTAGGAGGTTGACTACTTTTGCAATCATTTTGAATGATACACAGATATTATGTCATATCACCCATGGTTTATAATGTGTGATGTAGTGATTTCATGGCAGTTACTTGAACCAGTGATAACGTGTTGAATGTGTTTGTTTACATTTGCTTGTATCATTGTTTGTGCAAATGCAATACAGACCAAGTGATAAAATAACAATTACGCGCATAATTATTTTCTTGCAAATAGTGCAATGCATTGATTGTTTCATTAAAAATAATGTAAGAATAAAGAAAAGTATTATAGCATTTATGAATTATTTGGGGAAATGTAATGAAAACTTTTTATATCATTATGTCAAGTATATTTTCTTCTGTGCTTGAATGATACACATAATCACACATGAGTATGGATCTAAGAAGTGTTCTATGTCTGATCAACAGCAAATATATATAAAAAAGAATTATGAAATATTTTGGTGAAAAGTATACGCCACTCGCCTCATTTGCAAATTGGATTTGCCTATGAAGATAGTAAATGTGGCATGCTGGAAAAAGTTGGAGTGTATTTGACCTATATGATATATATATTTATATGAATAAAATAAGGAACTAAATAAGAAAAACAAGAAGAAACACATGACAGTAAAAGTCAACCTCACAATGATTTATTCAGTGATGAATATATGGGCTTGGTACAAATAAATATACAATTATGTAAATTTCATGACATTCACAAACAATATATACAGAATATTTGCTTCACATAGTTAATGTTGATATGTGGTAAAAGTAAATACCGACAACACACAAACACATGTCTTGCATAAGTATTTTGCTGTGCACTACAATAGTATAGAATTCCCTAGTTGGATGACATTTGAAAAACAAAGCAGCATGATACATATATATTGTAACCAAAATTTTACCTGATGACATTATAATTATGGTGAACATGAAGACATGGAGGGGTGGATTGTACAGAATAATGATTGATATAGGTTGGAAAACAATTAATCAATGAGGAGTGCATACCATAAATGCAAAGTAATGTTGATATATGAGGAAGATGATAAAGAAGACTAAATATCGTGTTATAAATGTGGAGAAATTTCCTACAGGATAGCATTTATAAAATACAAATACAAAATATCATTGGTTCTTTGTTAGACCTACACAGTCATATTCACAATACAGAATCATTAAAACTCAATAAGCACCATATAGGAAAGCACCATACTGTAGAGGAGCCAAACGTTTAACAAGCACCATGATTATATAAATAACAGTAGACTTTCATAATAAGAATTTAGAAGGCACCAGGTCATATTTGAAATTCAGCACATATGAGTATAGTTACATCCTATTTCATTTTACAATAGCACCAATATGGCGGACGTTTTTTCTTAAAGATTTATTGAACAAAAATGATTGAACCGTAAAAATACTGTAACTATAAAGGCACACATTTTCTATGAAAAAGCAGAAATTCCACTCTAATGTCATGGTTATTGCCCTCAAAAAGTAATAACAATAGTAAAACAGCATTCTATCGAACTACAGACACAATAAGAGCAAAAATTGTTGGCTTAGAAAAAGAAGTTCTACCTAAATTATCACTGATTTATTTAACAACAGAGCCAATAGGACCACCGGCATATATTATCAAGTGTTACAGAAGCACAAATAATATTGTTTTATCACTTTTGTAGTAACCAGATCCACATTTAACAAAAACTTGTTAACAATAATTTAAATAAATTTCAAAGTTAGTATCACATTATTCTGATAACTGACACGCATTTAACCATTTGCTTTCATTTTGTCTTATTTCAATGAGATATAATGTTTTTAAATATACAAAAATGTGAATTATTTTGATGATCTTTCACTTTGGTGAGAGTACATGGTCACTTATAAAATTATATTAACAAGTAACATAAAATTAACAACGTAGATTTAAAATAAACAGAACAATACCTAGAGCATCTAATATTGCTGACAAAAAAAGGCAACATAAAGTTTGCATCACTTACAACAAAACAAACAAAACAACTAATAGCCCCAAAAAGGTTCAACAAGAAGCTAAATAAATAGTAACACTAAAAGGGTAACAAACGTATAATAACTTAGATCACAACGCAAACGTGTAAATCACAGGACATTGTGTTGGCAATTTCTAAATGTACAATTTGCCAATATTGCAGCTATTTTTTCAAAAAGTAGGCCTAAGTGAACCATGTGCACAATAACAATCAACATAGTAATTTGAACCATATTTTCACATATAAACTACATCTAGAGCCACAACATATCTGTATTTGATACTGTGGAATGGCAAAAACATGAGAAAAACAAAGTGCACTAACACTTTGATTTAAAAATTCTTATTGCTATAGTACACCATGTTTCTTAAAATACTATAAAAGGTATCAATATAAGGCAATGTTAAGTAGAATGATGATAAGAAACAAGAATTTACTGCCTATTATAATAGCCTTACTAAACACAAACATATTTTTATCCCATGCACAAGAAATTGAAGGCAATTTTTATATCGTATTTTCCAATTACCTAGTGATGTAATTTAATATGTTGACGCCCAACTCTAAATGAAAATGTTTGCAAATTTTCAAGCAATTTCTGAACGAAAGAATGATTGACAATTGAGTAACATAAGCCTTTAAAACAAATATATTGCCATAAATTATTTATAATGGATTTATAGTTAGAGAATGCTTAAAAATGGAAGATCATCATACATCAGCACAAATATTATTCAGCTCTTGTGCAGTCTTCTTTTGTAATTTTGGATGATATGCAGGTTTGCAAAATTCTTTATTTCTATTAATATTTGTTGAGGAGACTTCACGTAGTAACTGCTATCTGAAAAAGACAAAATATAATCAGGTTATGCAAATATATGACATCTGCAACAGTTTATGCACAAATATAAATGTTTCCAAATTACCAGAGTATGTGACAAATGCGAGCCTGTCTCTATTGAGTTTGGAAATTTTGGCAAGGTTCTTTTTCATTCTAAACACCACAAAAACTGTATAAGGAACAATGCCTGTTCACTGTCTATTTTTGCCAACCGAACCACATGGAAGAAAAGATAAAGTAAATCAAACTGTAACCATTTAAATAGTATGGACATGTCGAAGAGTCGAAGATACACGGAAACTATTTTTTCTCATCTGACAAGGTTTGGGAGGATCGCCATTTTTTTTTCTTTCAAGGGGTAGGCCCCCGGGTAGGCCTACTTGTTAGTAATAATCACGAGACTAATGAAAAATAATTATCACACAGCACTGTTGCTTGACTAAATTTAACACCTACTATTTTAGTGGATAATTTTTATGTTTTCCTTGAGCTCTACTCCCTAGCTAATGACGTCACATTTCGTAAAAAAATGCTTTGATAGTCATTTGTTATGGCATGAGGAATTGAGCGATGCTATTAGCATTTTTAGAGGGGGAATCCATAGCACAAATACGTATGCTGAAACGCTATCGAAGAGCAAATATACAAAACCCATTACACATGGTGACAGTTTAATGAAAAATGCATTAACTCCCAAGACAAAAATTATAATCATATATTGTTACCATGACAAATTCGTACACATACAGCATATGTCACCAAATCATCTTACCCCTGTCCCACCCTTCCATCTTCCGACAAATTTTCACATGGTAATGTCAATTTATAAATATGCATACACACTCGAACCTCCACCACAGGCCAACATGTGTTGTGACATATTCCAAAAATCCTTCAGGCTGATATTTCGCAATGAACACTTCCAAAATTATTTGTATATGTTAGTGTTGACAATGTTTGTCGCTATTTGATCGTAAACATCGTTCCTATAAACACACTGCAAAACAAAGTGTTTTACATGTGCGTAATCATTGCCAGCACTAATATATATAAGACTGAGGTACACTACATTGATTAAGAACTGCATACATTTCAATTGATGACGTCAAACTGAAGAAGCAAGCGGAAATGGAGCTCGTCAAACGCTAGGAGAATGACGATCACAACAGGCTACTGATTGGATCTAGAGTCTCCATAATGTACCCACTGGCTAGCTCAACGCGGGGTCGTAATGCAACAGCAGATGGGTTTTCTGTTCATTTTTATTTTCATGGATGTTCTCAATCATATAAAAACCAAAAATTATCTATAGAATTACACTATTCTTTTAGTGTCCCTTTCCATTGGCTCATGTAATATATATGTACCTGTGTACAGCCTATTTGTAGCCCAAAATAGCGTATGTAAATTAATTTCTCTAAATTCCTGAACAGTATCAACAAAAGCTACGCACATAAAAACTATTCATATGCAATTGAAAATATTTAAAGATCTAAGTGCTATTACCCAAACGTTTGGCCCATTGATTATAGTTTGCTGTCATTCCTGATTAATTTTGCTATGATATTAGGACTTCCCGAATGCCAGCATTGACACGGGGCATAGCAACTTTCAAAGCTGAATGATTGATGACCCGTGACTATGACGATGACAAATATCGTATGCCAAAACTATTGCTTTTGATATAAACTGTCGAACGCTTGTTAACCGTGTAATGTAGGCATTTCATATTGGTATGCCACGGGTCAAATTTATATTCTCTTGCAGGGTTGAGATTAATAAAAAAGTGAGCAAGTGAGTGAGCAAGTGAATAAATCAGTAAGTGAGTGAAGTGAGTGAAGTGAGTGAGTGAGTGAGTAAGTAAGTATAACAAGAAACTGAAAAATAGCTTTAGCTTTTTGCATGCTATTGCTCTTCCGTGATCTTCAAACCAAATAACGGAGTCTGGATTCCCTTGAGCACTAATATAACGACAGTCTAGACAACTGATTCAGAAACAAATATTGACTCCTGAGAAACAAGACTAAAATAATGGAATGCTAGCAGTTTCGGTTGCACAATAGACGATTAAACCACGTGTGTTTCTTCAAAAGCCTACAACAAACACGCCGCCTGTCTTTCATCTCATCATAGAGAATGCAGCAAAAAGCTGACCTATCTCTTTAAGTCTGCACTTTTTTACGCGCTGATTGATTTCCCCCATAAATTATCAGTCTTTATGTCTTGCAATTGAGCTTGAAAAGGCTGTTTTCATAAAGTAGCCGCATTGCTTAGTTTCCTTTTCTTTTCCACCTATCTAGATCGTTGTTTATGGATTGCTGTCAAGGTACTGGGTTCGATTATTAGTTGATTGTAGATTGAAAAACCTCATCAATGTGAAACCTAAAAGTTCCTATGTACAAAATTTATCAAACAGAAGGGTGTAAATATGAGAAACTGATGCTGCGAAAGTGTCTACCATCTACCATTAACAGACGAAAAGACAATTAAGATTCTTGAAGGGATTATGCTCAAAAGTGGCCAGATTGTGTGATGACACATGGTAGATCGCTCCCACAATTTCCACAAAAAAGGGGTGGGGTGGATTTGGGGTGGGGGTTAAAATATGCGGCATGACATTTTTTGCAGTGTACTTTTTGAAAGCCTGTATCAGACAGTGCATTGCGCCTTCAAATACATAACAATTCAAATGTCCTCAAATGAACTCTTTCACGCAAGTAGAATATTATCCCACGCTGAGGCATATGTTTTTGTCAAACCTGAACCAAAAATGTTACACGAAAATAGACACGTCGGTAGCACCACCTTATGTTTTTAAAATCTCTCATGCATGAAATCGCCTAGAGCATACACAAATCTGACATGCCGACAACATGAGCGTACACCATACATATATTGGTACATGCACTCGCACAAGTCCAGTAGTCTAGAGACCTAGTGTTTGCAGAAGAAATAATAACAGATAATACATATCTATAATGTATGCGTTTACATGTAATGTGCTTGAATACTTGATTATTTTGATTATATATTGCAGCTTTTCAGTTGGCAATTAGATTACTGTTTAAGGTGAGCAATGTACTACGTTAAAGAGAGGGTTGTCTGCAAACACTTTAGGTCCAAGTTTCTGCAGATGGTTGAGATGGACAGATGGCAAGTAGAGGCTTCTGGCGCTTGAGGAGATATTATCAGATATAGCTGCTCTGAAGGGGTGAGCATAAACACCAAATCACTTATATGTCCTTAGAAGATTTAGAAATATGACTTATAGAACTAAGTTGTTATTTAGTATGCAGCAAACTGATGCACAACAGCTAACTCTAAGAATAATCATTCCCTAATATACGATTTTGGGGTCCTAAAATATAGCTTCATTGAAATTTAGTTTACTCAGGTACTAGTTGTAAATAAGATTTTAAAATTATATGCCCATCGTCTCAAAACAAAAAGAACATGCAAATATAATTATGCACACACACACACACACACAAAACAAAACACACACACAACATGCACACGCACGCACGCACGCACGCACGCACACGCACGCACGCACACAAGAAAACATCTAAAAATAGCTTTGTAGAGTGCCAAATATATATCCGTGTACACACAGCTTTAATTACGTAGATTCCCACTTGCTGAACCTTACTAATTGTGTAAAACCTTGATCTGCCAAGTCAAATGTGAGCTGTACTTGTCTATCGGGTACATCTTCAAGGGAATTCTTCTCTTAGAACCTGCGATAAGAGCTGCAGATCAGTCCATGTTCTTGACCCTACGCTATCATTTTGTATTTATCGGTGGGTACAATCAACGTGGATGCAAACCAGTGCATCAAGATAGATTATAATGTGCACGCAAATTTGGGTCATTTGATAGTATTGATATTTTCAAAAGATTTGTACGTGTACATGTACATGTATCTCAGATAATGTGCAGTATTCTGTTGAAGGTGGCTATCGCGAAAAAGAAACACAGCAAGTTCTATAAATCTATACGCCAGATCTTAGGGCAACACACCTGCATATAACAGAGACGGATATAAATATCCACAAAGGAAGTTGTTAGAAGTTTTAGCTTATAAAACGGTTCACTTTAATCTGAAATTTCATTGCTTGCATAAAACCAACTACCTTCAGGCTAAACTAAGTGATCTCAGGGCTCGGAAATTCGCAACAAAGATTGATACACCAACTCAAACACGTTTTTAAAAAAGTACACATTAAGAACACATTTAATACAATGATAGAAATCATGATTGTTACAAGGGACGAACACCTTGAATGCCCGGATGATTCGGTGGTTCGATATAATCAAGGCCGTGAAAAGACCCCTTTGAACAGGTATAAACATCTACAATTTCATAATTGATATACGACATACATAGCTACATACGATATACCACAGTGTATTCTTATGCATCGGTCAATATTGGTTTCTACATAGGCAAATCCAGCCCCCCCCCCCTCCCGCGCGGCCCCTTAGACCACCAAAATACTTCATTTTCATGTTTTTTGGGGCATGTCCGCCATCAAATATTCGTACGGAACCCATAAAATCCCTTAACTGGATCTGCCAGTGATCTATGCATACAGGGATTTAACCTTAACCGTGGATGGATGAAGATTTCTGCACATGATCATTTATATAACTACTTGTGATTTTACTTATTTCAAAACCATCAACTAGGTCGACAAACACAGCCTAAAACCACACCGTGTCCCGCAGTCTCCCTCAAAACACCGTGTTTCCCCACGTTGGGACCTCACGTTGCAATTACGCTTTATTTATTATCTCCTCGAGACGGTTTACGGTGGCGAGTGTGAGTCTAGTGAAAGATTAAGAGCCCTTCAAGTGACACCCGGCCGAACACACTGGTGGAATGTGATGAACACACGGAGATGATGGAGTCCGCTTTTATGGTTCAAGGACTGGATTTGAGCCACCTGAAGATAGCATTTAATACCTCTCAGTGACAGCCCAAATCATGCGTTCTGATATGGCTTATTTCTCCACATGGGTCCGTTATGTTGCACTTTAAACTAATTTTGTTCACTATGTTGATAATCAATTCGATTCTTTGTATAGTGCACTTGTTGAATATACGTTGGCACATGTGCATTTGATTAAGATTTACAGCATGACTCAAAACAATAACTTGTAACTGCCCTACTCCCACGACTATGACAAATCTAATGGCGAAAGGGCTATAAACTATACCTCTTGGAGAGGCAAAAAGACATTTGATTCGCAGAAGATTTGCACGGGAATTTGTAAATCAAACAACGTATTTATTGATTTCTCTAGGAAAATACAATTCTAGAAATTGATAAATTAGTTTTAAATTGAGCGTAGCCTACTATTTCACTGAGGAAATATTAGAAATTCAGAAATTTTAACAAGCAAAATACGTCTAAGGCTGCTAGACGAATGTTCAATTCGATGATCCACGTCGCCCTGCAATTTCTTCAGAGTAATTGTTGCTCCCTTTGTTTTGTCTATTAAAACCTGCGTTTGCGAGTGTTACTTTGAAGTATTGAGGAGAAGAGCTATGGCAATGCAATTATAAAGCTGCTAAGATATTAATTTTGGATATTTTCCCCTGAAATGTTTGTTAATTTGATGGGACTATTGGTTCTTTTTACTTGTAGCTCAACTTGTATATATGGGTAGTTTGTTAAAATGTTTCTCCAAACTAAAGTCTTAGTACTAAGGATTCGATACGTTAGTAGTCTTACTTGTTTTTACTTGTTTTTAGCATTCAAATGTTTTATATAGTATATTTCATCTATTTTTTTCATATTATTATAAACATCACGTGGCATAGACATAGGGCAATAAATGTATGTCAATGTATGAGTACACTTAGTCAACATGAGCATAAACTCGAATACGTCTCATCTACCACGGGATTGTTAATCAATTAGCAAGTTTTATGAGTGTGCAACACTGGAAACATGTACAATGTAAAAGAGATTCCCACAAACCGACAATGTCTGCACGCAAGCGGGTGGCCAAAATGCACATGTACCTCTTCGTATATTAACCAGATGGGTGATAAAAAGACGCTTTGAAGCAATCATTATGTCAGCAGATGATTAAGTATATTTACGACATAAAAGAACCAATAGAGTATTTTACGACACTGTGTAGTCAATAGACACCACTAAACAGATGCAGCATGCGATAGGGGGCCATTAAAAAGTCAGTGGAATCAACTGCTGACTCCTGTAAAAGATATGCCATCAGCAAAGGCGTCATGTGCAAGCCAAAGTGGATGTTTATTCTTCTAAATGCAGTTGCGAAAACAGAGCATGTGTGCAAAGAACAGTGTAATTTAGGTAGTCGTGAAGGCCATGAATTTTGAAACCTGAGAGCTTCCATTATAAAAATTGTACTATGTTTCCCTTAAGAATAATACAATCAGGTATGCAAAAGCAATTAACATTCTTCTGCTTGAAAGATTGTGTATAACACATACCGACAGGACATAAACATGTACATATTCGGGTCATGTATTATATGCGTATCTTAACGTGGCTTCTATCCGCTGAAAAGTATAATTTGACCAAATAATTAAATAGACCTCATGGGTATTAATTAAGTATGATTTTGCAGTTTTATTATTCTAATTGGTGCACAATCAAACACTATTGCTTCATTTAATAAATAGATCAAAATCATGAGTCACAACAGTACAATTTCATATTGACATTAGAATGTGATTGTATACATTTTACAATCTTAAAATTGAACAACAATAACTAAAACATAATAAAACGTTTTAATTAATTAACACTGAGTGCCAGATTGCTAGAATTGGTGCGGACGTCAGATCAGACCATTGATAGGAAAACTGATGCTGTTGTGGTGGCTGTCGCGTACTTCTTTCACTTTCCCCCAACCAATAAAATCCAGAATCAAATAAACAACAAACCTTGCAGTGTCAAACGCTCCTAGTCTCATATGCATCATTTAGAGTTGTCTGCAAGTATGAAAGTAAGTTAGGCAACTGTTTGCAATTTGTGGTGTCCTTGTAGCCAATGGAAAATACGAGTTCCACAGAGATACCACTGTCCACACTTATCAAGGCTTATTTAATGAGGCTTGCAAAAGCAGACACACCATTATTGCTTTCAGTTGATATTTACTGTTTTTATGTCTATTTTGAATAATTAGTTGACCATGGAGGCACCTAGCACTCTTGCCTTGTCCTCGCATCTTAGCATGGTGGAAATGCCACTACTAATGAAAACGAACTTATGTTCGTAATAATTATTGCTATGGCCAGGGATTCCAATTTGTCATTGATTTTAGAGTGGCAATTGCTGAATACAACATTGAAAAGTCTATTAGCCATTAAAAGAACTAAGATTTAAACATGAAGTTCCCTAGTGACACTGAAAAAATACAAAGTGTCTGTTCCAGGAAGTAATAGTCAAGTTAGACTCACGACCAGAAACTGAAACAACAATGCTCTTTCAGGAACATAATTGTTCATTCACACCAGCTTTTTGTTGTGACAAGTTTCCAGACACCTTGTAGACACCATGTGGATCTAAACAGCAAAATCACAATAATTACAAGCTAAACAAAAACTGAGGAGATTCCTGCTGCCAATGAATCCATCTTTATTAGAGCAGAAAGAAGAAGGTTGAAAGTCACGACTTGTTTTCATAATGTATTCTCACTGTGTGCAGACGAGATTTCTTGTAACTCACAGATGCATCACATTATTGTTTTTTTTTCTGGTATACAATTGATGGTATCAGCAGACTCGAACTTGATTTACGACCTAGATCTATCAATCACTCATCTGGCCACGCCTTCTCATAGATTCCACACACGCCAGATGCCAAGTGGCAGCATTTATTTGGCCTACTGCAAATGCAGTATCAATTATTGTGTATATTGTATAACAGTACTTAGTCAATATATTTTAGCTTCACACCCATGTGAAGTGTAAATATAAGTTTTGATCATATGCTACCAAATATATTATAGATCTATAATATCTTTGATGCTACCAAATATATTATAGATCTATAATATCTTTGATGCTACCAATGAATTTTAAGTTATGATGTTTTTCCTTGAGATGAACGAAATTCACACAAGCATAGCAATGTAATATGGTGTTTTACTATGTATTGTTGTTTTTCTGACAACACGGGAGTTGTGGGATGTTGATAATTGAAACCAAATAATATCTGATAATCATCACAATATGTACATATAATTTTGCACTGGAAGATCGGCTGGGGTGCACGGATGGATGATGATGTATTAACAGGTTTTTGGTAGCCTTGCACGCATTCGCTCTTCTGGATCTGATTTAATTGTCACTAGGAACCCTGGATATGATCGACCCCCAACACCTGTGCAATTATGTATTTCCAGCAAGAATAACAAAACATAAAAATTATACAATAAATATACAACACATCAGTTTTTGTCCCAGCGTGTTCCCATCTTCCCTTCTAAAACCTGCTTTACATATTAGTGAATTTCGCCTACGTAGCTCTACGTACACTGACGAACTGGCATATTCGCCAGAAAATTTTGAACATATTCAACATTTTCGGAAGAATATAAAGTTTTGTTAAACTAGCTATGCTACGTCTAGAGATCGCGAAACATTCACCTATATAAGAACCGCTTCGTTTTGGCTCAGCAACTCGTCGCAACATGCATTTTTACTACGTTCTATATCGCCATAATGCGCCCAAGTTGACAATTTGACACACTACGTGCAGATGCGTCAGGCGTTGCACGGGTTCGCCTACGATCGTTTATGTGTAAAGCGGGTTTAAGAGAACACTCACTATAAACGCCTCAAATTCTATTAATATAAAATCATTTTGATGAAGGCGGCGATAGATGACATTGGCCAAGTTCTAATTAAGGTCACGTATGAAAACAATTCATGTCCTGCGACCTGACCGATCAAAAGATGTAGGTGAGGAGCAGAAAAATACCAGCCGAGCTCATTATCTCCCAGTGTTTATTTGTGTCTCTCTGGGCCAAGCATTTGGCCGTAGTGACCAGGCGTGGGGATTAAGTGACCACAACTTTTGTTTGTGTGACTTAATACATGGGCTAACGTCTTGTTTGTGTATTGCGGGTGGCATGGGAATTGTATGTTTGACTGATTCATACAGCACCCATGTATATGATGATATGCTGTATATTTGCTAAATGGTTAAATAGTACCCTGGTGGAGAATAACTGTATTTTGCTCGTTCAACTTTCTTTGTCGATGTATTTATACGTTTTAAATTCCCCCTTTTTATTAATACAGTCCAGTACAACAATGATTTTGTAATTATGATAATCGAGTTATCGGTACCAGTCAATGTGGTTCTAGATAAACAGACAGTGCTATAAAACCTATTCTTTGTATCAAAATGTTTCTTACACAAGTTATATATTAGCTACAAACTATATATATGAAATGAATTCCAATAATATCTGTACAGTTATATCACCAGCACAGAGAGACTATGTTAAAGTCAGAATGTTCAAACAGATATCACAGCTATAAGTCTTCATTGGCAAGCGGTCTCGTTGAAGATGATCTAGCTGGCAGGTATTCTGAGGATGGTCTAGCTTTGCCTAACTAGCATACTCTCTGCGTATCACCGATCGCCACTCGGCATCTAGATGGACGATAAAATTCACTCTCTCTTCTCTTCTAGAGGTTTCTAGACGCCCTATAGTGTGTTGAATTGTCGACTGCTCCAGTTACCCTCGCCCAGCCGTGAACATTGTAGCTGTTTGAAAGTTTTGTGTTCTTACTTCAGTAAATGTTGGAATTGCATTTAGTGCACAATATACATTTTGATAAGCTCCTGACACTCGGCATAAGTGTTGCACTCTAGACCATGCTATTACAGACGCATGTATGGACATAAGGTAATCCACCAGGGCTATGAAGTGGATGTAATTAAAGTATTCTTCATCACAATGTATGTATTCAATCCTTTACCAAATTTATAGTATTGAGAACCCATTCGACCCGCAAACATATTCGTGATGGTACTATATCAATAATTAACTTTCAGCCATGCCCAATCCTACAAGTATGTAAACTATGTCTCCTCATTCCAAGACTTATGGCTTTTTACCAGTGGTTTCATGCCCCGAATAACCCACTTCTGTGCATAAAGTCCACCTCAGCGTCTACAGACACCAGAAGCATGCTTTTCTTGCGCTATCTCAATAGCATAGACCTTGCAAAACACATAAAAAACTTTGCATACAGTAAGGCACCTCAAAATCATCACTCTTCCAACTCCACAACAGCCCCATGCATGTCTTCCTATGTGACCTCCATACTCAACCATAGAACCACAATTACAGCCTTGATATTAGGCATACAATCTGTGTAACAAGAACACTTGATTCTGACGCATGTCGATACCAGGCTGCACAAGTTTTACTACAGCAGACAAAACGTGGACATACCTCAGCTGATGGCGGCTAGCGGAGCTATTTATGAGTTGATAACGCGAGGCCTGATTAACAAGACTACTCCATGCATCAATGCCTAGGTTTTTTCTTTACCAGTATTACCAGAACAAAAACCTCATTTGTTAGACATTTCTTTACTGTGAATCATCATATTTATGGCTTGTATACATGTGCCGGGTTATTAATGTAATGGTCACTGTTCTTATCATCTAAATATGTATTGTGGTGTAAGTTTATATACTAGCAATGAATCGGCATATGTTAACTACATATAGTATATATACTACTATGCTATGCTATGCTATGCTATGCTATACTATACTATACTATACTATACTATACTATAGGTGTCTACTGTTAAAGGTTTTCTATCACTCTGCACATACCATTGAGACGTACATAGATTTAGAAAGATCTAGTTCAATTCTGAAATCACGTATTTCAAAAATTAGCCTTTGCCCTTTAAAATGTAAGCCACTCTCACCCGGAAGTCAAAAATCACTTCAACCATATTTCAAGTTTGCGATAAAATAAATCATCTTGCCCCGTTGTTGAGTGTAAAAAATGCTGGCAGATCCGGATAAAAAGTTATCACTTTTGATGAAGTGGCTCTATGCAATGCCCCAGGTTAAACAATGCAGACAAATCTATTGAAAATGTTGATTTGCACAAGGACATTTATCACACAACATGAAACAGTCATTTGCACTTATAGTGCTAGATACACCACTGCAATAGGGCGCCAACCTCACATACACACACAGCTTAATGATGAACTTTCTCTGATAGGAACAATCTTTTTTTATTCGCCATGGGGAAAGATATATAACTTGTAAGTCAAGATTCAATAACCGCTGTTTAATCTAGACGTGTATACGGTTTCTACAAAGAATGGGGCTTCCACCGAACGGCTTGTCACTTTTCACTGATTTCATTGTTTTTACCAGGCAAATGTAGACTAGATATTGGTGGGAAAAGTGAAAAATAAGGATGTCTTTTTAATTCACACGTGTAAGGTACAAGATTGTGGAAAACGTGAAAAAATTAGGTAAATTGATAATATTTTGATATGATTTTAGAGTCTTAAGTCAGTGAAGACAAAAGTACGTTGTCTATTGCTTCATTACATCATTGATGTCTAAAACAAACTCAATCATTCCATACAATGATGGAGCAGACCTACTAATTAAGCCATGCAGTATAAATTAAGCATTATTATATTGACAAATGAAGCCTAATATATTTTTGCCATTTTACAGAGTCTGTTTACACTGTGACTTGCAGATAATTTATGAGTATGTCCTTCCTTCTGACTAGCTGTTACACCTCTACAGGTCGCATCGTTTGGTCTAGTGTGGTTACATGTGGCCTGGCAATGGAAAACAAGTGCCCACTCTGATCCCTTTTCACATAGAACCAAACGGTGGTTCAATTCCCGGACCATCAACTGGTCCATTGTTGATTGTGACCCCTCTATAGGTTGCTGAGTGCATTGTATCCTATTTTTATTTTTGAAATTGAAATTGCAATCTCATAAGCAGTTACTCATGAACACCAATGTGGTACGGAAGAAAAACTTCGGCCTACTACCAACACTGAATCACGAACGTTGCAAGGAAAACAATGTACCTCTAGCACATCAGAGCGAACAATTTACGATGTTGTATATTTTCCTGTGTAATCTACTGGATGGCATCATGCACAGCTTGCTGTAAACACGTATCCCATAGTCATGGGTAATGTAGAAAGCATGAACGATGCCACTAAATCAGCTAACAATCTATGGAGGTGGAACTAAATCACTCTCAAAAGTGCAAAAGTGCGCCTATAATATACGGTGCAATAAACGGTGAACTGAGGTCACTTTTATAAGCTTTTTAATTCTTGGAATTGTGATCTTCCCGTGTTCAGGGTCATTTTTAGACCATGATGAGAGGGAGTAACGAATGATACATGCTAGCTTGTGGAATATGAGAACTTTCAGCATGCATGAAATGTACTTTTTAATATAAATGTTTCTGATTCAAACTAACGATTTTAAAGTGGTTATGTGTATAATACTCTGTG
>CM032660.1:13832212-13893714 GCA_019095985.1 Streblospio benedicti
TCATAACAATAGAAATATCAAATCCTTCATAATATATATATTAGTAAATGGAACAAAAATAGGAAATTGACAACATTATTTTAAAACATATTTTGACTTTATCAACAATACTCAAAGATTTGTATGAATTCAGGACAAATAAAAACTTTCACCTCATTAACAATCTTTATTATGCATATCAATTCGTGAGCATATGTGCTTGATGTTTGTATTTAATGTCAAGAACACCTCGTATTTTTAATGTGTGTAATTGACGATAAATAAATTCAATTAAATAATAATTATACTATACTATACTATACTATAGGTGTCTATACTGTTAAAGGTTTTCTATCACTCTGCACATACCATTGAGACGTACATAGATTTAGAGAGATCTAGTTCAATTCTGAAATCACGTATTTAAAAAAATTAGCCTTTGCCCTTTAAAATGTAAGCCACTCTCACCCGGAGCCAAAAAAATCACTTCAACCATATTTCAAGTTTGCGATAAAATAAATCATCTTGCCCCGTTGTTGAGTGCAAAAAATGCTGGCAGATCCGGATAAAAAGTTATCACTTTTGATGAAGTGGCTCTATGCAATGCCCCAGGTTAAACAATGCAGACAAATCTATTGAAAATGTTGATTTGCACAAGGACATTTATCACACAACATGAAACAGTCATTTGCACTTATAGTGCTAGATACACCACTGCAATAGGGCGCCAACCTCACATACACACACAGCTTAATGATGAACTTTCTCTGATAGGAACAATCTTTTTTTATTCGCCATGGGGAAAGATATATAACTTGTAAGTCAAGATTCAATAACCGCTGTTTAATCTAGACGTGTATACGGTTTCTACAAAGAATGGGGCTTCCACCGAACGGCTTTGTCACTTTTCACTGATTTCATTGTTTTTACCAGGCAAATGTAGACTAGATATTGGTGGGAAAAGTGAAAAATAAGGATGTCTTTTTAATTCACACGTGTAAGGTACAAGATTGTGGAAAACGTGAAAAAATTAGGTAAATTGATAATATTTTGATATGATTTTAGAGTCTTAAGTCAGTGAAGACAAAAATACGTTGTCTATTGCTTCATTACATCATTGATGTCTAAAACAAACTCAATCATTCCATACAATGATGGAGCAGACCTACTAATTAAGCCATGCAGTATAAATTAAGCATTATTATATTGACAAATGAAGCCTAATATATTTTTGCCATTTTACAGAGTCTGTTTACACTGTGATTTGCAGATAATTTATGAGTATGTCCTTCCTTCTGACTAGCTGTTACACCTCTACAGGTCGCATCGTTTGGTCTAGTGTGGTTACATGTGGCCTGGCAATGGAAAACAAGTGCCCACTCTGATCCCTTTTCACATAGAACCAAACGGTGGTTCAATTCCGGACCATCAACTGGTCCATTGTTGATTGTGACCCCTCTATAGGTTGCTGAGTGCATTGTATCCTATTTTTATTTTTGAAATTGAAATTGCAATCTCATAAGCAGTTACTCATGAACACCAATGTGGTACGGAAGAAAAACTTCGGCCTACTACCAACACTGAATCACGAACGTTGCAAGGAAAACAATGTACCTCTAGCACATCAGAGCGGAACAATTTACGATGCTGTATATTTTCCTGTGTAATCTACTGGATGGCATCTCATGCACAGCTTGCTGTAAACACGTATCCCATAGTCATGGGTAATGTAGAAAGCATGAAACGATGCCACTAAATCAGCTAATAATCTATGGAGGTGGAACTAAATCACTCTCAAAAGTGCAAAAGTGCGCCTATAATATACGGGTGCAATAAACGGTGAACTGAGGTCACTTTTATATTCTTTTAATTCTTGGAATTGTGGTCTTCCCGTGTTCAGGGGTCATTTTTTTAGACCATGATGAGAGGGAGTAACGAATGATATATGCTAGCTTGTAGGAATATGAGAACTTTCAGCATGCATGAAATGTACTTTTTAATATAAATGTTTTTGATTCAAACTAACGATTTTAAAGTGGTTATGTGTATAATACTCTCTGTGATATACAAATATCTATTTCAAATCATACCTATGGAGTTATTTATATGTTTACTTTATTTAAAAAAAAGCTGTGCATTTTGTTTCATGGAGGACCGCTGACATCTAGTTACTCACTTCATCCAGTTTACGTCTATATTAAAAACTGATCAAAAACGACATTCTCTAAATAGAAGGCCAAGTGTTGTAATAGGTGTTGATTGGCATATTGAAGAATTCCTAGTTCCGTGCTATACATTTCCATCCACTGTTAGTTACCAAGCGATAAAAGCAATCAAAGGCCCACAAATCACGGAAAGAAAACTTATGGAAAACTTTGCCGTTCTGGCTCATAAGTCAAATTGTACGGATCATCCATCACTATTGTAAAGAAAACCCTCGGATCCGACACATTTTCCTTGATCAGATTGCATTATATATGACTGAATTCTGTTGGTCTGCCCTTTGGAGACGACTACACCACAAACAAATGGAGCATGATTATAACGTGAGTTCTTATTTCACGGTGCATTCTGTTTCTTCAGCTAGGTCTACGATTTCCGAAGTTATGTCAGCATCACTATACCTCACTGAAGTTGTTGCGTAAATGCAAAACTAGTACCGTATTTTCTTTACTTTTTCTAAGTTTAAACCTTCTGCACTAATATTCGTTAAAGATTTTGTTTTAACAATTGAGCCAGGTGGCTACATATGCGCCTACAAATCAGAGTATTTTTACTATTGTATGCTCAAAATAAATTTCATCAATGTAACCAGGGTTAAATATGAGATTTCTTTTCTAAAAAAAAAAAAAAACCATCCCCAGCACCAAATACATTTCCACATACACACTGCATTTTCTAAACTTCCAACCTAGACTATGATCAAGCTTCACAAATATATATATAAAAATATTCAAATCATAAGCTCCCCTACTGATTAACACCAAAGCACCCATCGGCCCTTTAATACGGAAAAAAGTAACACCTCGTAAATCAGTGATCGGATACCACCGTGCTAACTAACTTGACGGATGATCGGCTATAGCCCTGTAACTAGCTCAATGAACGCAGCCAGAGCAATTGTTGCACACTGTTCTCCTCAACGCTTCATTAGACAGATTCTTTGCAAACAATGGCCGTCTGGTCCTGGTAGATTTGATGTGCAGACGTCAGGTGCGAAGTTTCGCTTGGAAGTGCACTTACGTGTATGTAGGCGGTAGTATATTATGTGTGTAAGTACTGGACCGGGTACTTGACGGTGCAGTATACTATAAGTCTCAGTTAAAAGAAAGACAATCTACTATAGACACACACACATATACGATTATGATTCTAGTTAATGATTTGATATTTACGGGATAGCCCCCCCACTGAGACGTTTTGTATCTTAAATCGTGAATCGTACCAAGAAGCACGCCTGTCAACCAGAAAGCGGTACTGCAGTGGTGTCCATTCGAGCGAAGAAAAGTGTGGTATTTCATATAAAAACAGTATTCTACGAGAAAGCATACACAGAGTTTACAACACAGAAACGGACCATAAACTTGCACAATTATAGTAAACCCTGAGTAAGTGGCACTCTTTCTATTACACTAATCACTACACCATTTATCAGATGCCCAGTTTGCCAGAATTATGTCACACTACCGCCTTCCAATGTAATGGAAAAATGCAATAGCTGCAGATAAATAGTAGAAAAAAGCAGTTAGCTAGACTAGGCGAATATCCACGAGTGTCTACCTCTCAAAATAGCCAGCTTTATAGAGCACAGATTAACAGTGAGCACGTGAGTGAAGGCGGCAGGGACCACAGTCGCTACAACAAGGCTACTCATTTGATGTTGACCTTTTTGGCTATGTTCTGCACCTTATGCATGGCCATAGAATAAAATTCTATTTTTAATATGTTGAGCAAACTACCACTATTAAATAGAATGCACGCAACATCTATGACATCTACACTTTAAATCTTGGTAAGGGGAAGCGTATTTGAGTGGTTACACTTCCCGCTGACTTAGTGTAGGCGCAACTTAGACTCAGTATATGGAAAGTAGATTGCAAACATACATACAAGAGTACTTTTTACATAGCTTTCAACATAACACTTGTTTATTTAGTGCCTGAAGATGATAAGGCTGGATGAGCTTCATTTCCATTGTACACAGCATTAACACAGTTTTGAAAACAAAAAACAAAAACAAAAACAATCGAGACCATCATATCTAACATACAAAAACTGCGCCATATGCAATGCCAGCTGCATTGGGTGAGAGCTAAAGTTCAAGCAGAAAGCTGGCCCGTCGCTGAGTGGCGGGTGCATTCTGTGTTGTGAAAAGTGAACACAATCACGGCTTACGCTGGGCCCGGGCAAACCCCCGCCGATCTTCTTGTTTATAACGTTCATTATAACGAGGCTTTGGGCAAATTGCGAGCAGACGACTTTTAATAATATAAGCTACGGTTATTTGTGCAGAGTCTGCTAAATATATTAACGCCCGTGTAGGTAGAAAGATGGGGTTGTTATGTTTTCTGCATCACAATATTGCCTACCAGTGGTGAGGATGATTTGATAGGATTCTTGTGCAGTAAAAAGTTTTTACTTTTTTGCACAAGAATCCTATCAAATCTAAAAACGCACTCATGTCAGTTTCATTATTTTATGGCAGATAAATAGCGTTTATTATGTTTATAGCTTGTATTTTGTTATGACAGCACTTGTGAGATGTAATCTGATTGGTTGCAATCACAGGTGATTGTTTTAAACCCAGAGTGTGCTCAATATTTGATAGGGCGATATTATATTGTGCTAATAGAACCACACCACCACCATACACCGAATCAACTTGTCATGTCGTTCTCTTTAGAAATGTCACAGCTATTACTTAACAGGACGCTGAGAGATCTAGGGTCTCTAGAGGGGCAGGGGGTGGAGCCAAGGAATTTTATGGGTTTTGTACACATAAAAACTCTCGGGGAAAAATACACATGGTGGTAGGCGTTTAAGAGAGAAGCAAGATCGGTCGGTTCCGCCTTGACAATACACGACTACATTAAAACAGCACTAATGAATCTCTTTAAAACATATATGCTCACGTTAAAATGAATAAAACTAGATAAAAAATAAAACAAATAATATTTAGGAATAGAATGAAAATCCCAGACAAATGACACCAAGTTGGATAGTAAGATACCCATATATTAGATGTCCACCATTAAAGCTCTGTTAATTCATAGTGCACTTGCCGCACCTGCATGTCTACAATGATCATGGGTACAATTCAAGATATTTATTGTACACTGGTGCATAGAGATCTCTACTATGTGCTCGTGAACAGCAATAGTGTTTCAAAAATCTTTACTTAATTTAACCATTATAGCAAATATTCTCTGAGAAAATATTCAAATTTCTCAAATATGATCTACCGCTAAACACTTCCTTTACAAGAGAAAAGTAAAAAGAAACATCTCATTAATGATGTGTTTTCATTAAAGGATTTTTTCATTGCAGATAGTTTGTATAACTAGCCACAAAGTTACAGTTTACTTTATCTTTCTTCAAATCCCCTAATAATATTACAAGTACGTTCCAGCAAGATATTGCCAGATGTTGTTCCCGAACCATGTATCTTTCTCCAAATCTTATCACCTCTGTCAGACAGGCCTGCATTTGACTTCAATATATATTGCAACGTTTACAAATTATTATAGTGTGAATTGAGATACATAAATCCCATTATAGGATCTAGGACACTTGAGTACGTACGTACATTAATAAAATGTGACATTGAACGTTAACATTTAAAAGAATCTCATGTTAGAGTCATTAACTTCAGTGATTACTTGTATTATTGGTTTTCAGGTAATAGTACAAGGTTTAAATTTTGCAGTCAATTAGGCACGACAATATATACTAATTTCAGATTTTGAACATACATATCTAATAAATGTTGAACTTATCAAGTAATCAACATCTAAGATATGATGGATCAAACTAACTGTAGGCAAAATACTGCTGACAATATAATCACAAAAGCTTGACTCTAACATGTGTTCTGACATTGTGTGTAACCAAAGTCAACTTGAAATACAAAAATTCAATTTAATTTAGAGATACAATATACATGAATATAGCAACGTACCTTTTTAGATAACATTCTTTGCGGTATGAAGATCTTTGTTGAGAACCAGTCTCGTCTTGGTTTGCCCTGTTTCTTCCGGACCATAATTATGCAGTACGACAGTTGCCAGCAACACACTCCCACAACCCAGTGTACATGTAAGTCCACATGCTTGACTAGGTTTGTCTCAATAAATTAACCATCTACTCCACTAGGTTCCCCACAACTATATAGCACCACTTAAATAACAACTATCAAATAAATAGTGAATAAATAGGATTTTATCACAGTTGCTTCATTGGTTGGCCTCCATATGTTGTGCGGAACAACTGTAGTGCACAGCAGACTGTGCAGTTAGTTATCCAAAGTGTATTTGTCAATGTTTCCTGAGAGACTAAATTTAGATTCACAGGAATTGGTCACTCAATCTTCATTCACTGCTGACGATGCTGCAAGGAGATCTGAATGAGACGAATTCTTATATTTCATGTTGGTAAAGATGTCCACGCATGTTCATTTTGTGTACTATCAGAGCGACCATTAAGAGATGAATTCGGGTGATATCAAACCAAACACAACAAGCCTTCACAAGGCAACTATCTCTCAATTTTGATATCACGGAGTTTACAAATATGGAGAAGGAATCTACAAATTACATACTGGTCTAGTAATTGTTATGCTATGCTCCCGCTATCGTCCATTTCCGCATCAGGTCTCGCGTTCATTGGCTTATTCTTGTAATTGTCCCACAATGCAGCAACAATGTCCGCCACCACCAGATCTGTGGAATTCTTTGCCACTAGCTTTAGTACAAACACTCCGTCTTGGCGTAAGTACATCTCCGCGAACTTATGCGACAATTTCTTATCGCGATCACTGTCCCTGTTCAGCTTATCCATGATCTTCAAGTGTTTACGGATATATCGAATTCGGCTGTACCGGAACCCGATGACCCACAGCCACCTGAAGAAGCTGAAGAGTGTGGCTGCGGCCACGAAGACGAACCAGAACCACAAGAATATGTATATTTTTTCATTGAAGAGGTTAATGGGAAGTACACATTGCACGGTGTGCCTGTGCACAGTACCCATTTGGCGTATCTCAAAGTCACAGAGAGTCACTCTGGGAAAACGACGCGATGCGGACCAATCCTGGCCTATGATGAGATCTTTGATGATATCGAAACCATATAAGTGATAGTCTGTTCCCAAGAAACCATTTAGCAGGAATAGCTGACACAGGACATTGAAGAAATACAGCACTTTCGTTGACATATAAAGCGCAACTAGGTAGTTCCCGTATCTATTGCCGCATATAAGGCATAAGTGTTTGGCAAGGCAGTGCTTTATAGCGACACAACATCCTCCACGATACTCTCTCTGATAGTCCAAATAGTGATCCAGATGGCGGATCATATACTTAATCGTCTTATCTCGACGCTCAGGATACAACGCGTTCTGAATAGTCTCTGCAGCTTCCACAAGATTGTTCACATTGATGCCCGACCGGTCCCCAAACACTCTCCACACCAGGCATGGCAGGTAGAAGAGAAACGCCTGTGATAGGAGTACGATGGGTATCCACTGGTAGTAGCCGATGTGCTGTTTGAGCGCTCCAGGAGTACCGGCCACCGTGTTCTCGGGCAGGTAGTAGGTGTTGGAGATCCAGCACATCCGGTTGGTGAACTCCTCATGGTTGCTGGTGAAGTAGGCTGGAGCCCAGCAGTGGATCGGTGTGCCTACATACTGGGTGGTGCTCACCAGCACCGTGAAGATCACCAGGAAGATCACGGTGTAGCGGTGGTTGATGCGGTCGACGAGGTCATCGTCATTGCGGATGTTAACTTTGGCGACCTTGCCAACCGCGCTTATCAGACTTTCCATCATATTGGCGGTTGGTTGTTGGTGAGCAGCGGTGAAGGTGAATCAATGTTGGAGACCCGTCCGGGATCGGACAAGATGTTATGATGAGGAAGACGGTTGCGATAATGGTGACATGTGGAAGATGATGATGGTGATGATATCCAGCGGCAGACGCGTTGTCACCATTTGAAAAGAATAAACAAGTGGACCACATACGATTAATCACGTGTCTCATGAACCTGCTAATGTATCGTTAGCTATCCATGCAAATCATATTATCAAACCACCACATGCCAACAGTTTATACGTCATGCTTAGTTCTCCATGTTCGTCAATTGTCTATTCTAGAACAGTAGCAGCTAGAACACCGGCTTGCAGAACAATCCATCCACATACAGTTACAATGTCCAGTGATCAAGCTGGCAAAGTTCTTACTCAGTGTCAGTATGGAATCCATTTCTGTAAGTAAAGTACATTCAGTTATCTCACAGCAGCAGCTGATGAAATCACAACAGTATTTACGAGCTTATTAGCATGTTAATTATGAGCAAATTTGTTAACACTTTTCACATATACATACACCTACATGTATCTCAGACCCTGTACACTTTTTGTGTGTACGTTTCCTCTTGGGATTTACATGAAAATGATCTAAACTAGGTCGATGTCTGTATCCAAAATGTGTATCGCGACCAATCCCCCCCTCCCGTAATAGCAGTCGTTTAGTCGTAAAGGAACTAATTTTGACTTGGTTGAGTTATAATGATATCATTTTTAACGACTTTATATAGATAGCTTATATGTGTAGTTTCGTGCCTCATGTTAATTTTCTACTTCTTCCTTTGTACAGAGGCATTTATTCCAATCATTTGATAAGGACCAATAGGTCGTAACAATGTCGCAAGTAATAAAATTTAAAGATTACAATTTACTCTTGAACATTTTTGATTTTTTGGGAATAAATGCAGCTGTACAAAGGAAGAAGTAGAAAATTAACAACTTAAATCAAAGACCACGTAATGTCCAATAAAACCATCTGCAACCCGTATTTATTTGTAGCCTCACATGATCCACCACACAACGCGTTTATTGCCACTTTGTAAGTTTGTTCTAGTGAAAGTTTTCTACCTTAATGGCTCTAAATGTAGATATATTTACGAAACATTGGAACGACCCGACGATTGTGTGTATCATGTCTGTACACGTGTTTGGAGCCACTGAGGCAAACCTAAGAAAACAGCTGGTTCTAGGTCAATATTGTACACCGATGGTTGCAACTGTCTCAAATACGCTTAACGGCACATTGTAGCTGGTTTTCTGAAAGTATCTATGATTTATTACAATTTTATGTATGTGGACCGCAAAATGCTTAGATAATGTATGGGATATGCACACACATAGCATGTTATATTGATATTATGATGGGCAGCAGTGAAGGAACAACCCATTTTACACTGCAAAAGTCATAACAGCCACCTAAATCTGTAGATTATTTCTGTATCATAATTAGAACATCAATCCTCACTGTCTTATATTCACTAGAGCAAATCAAAGAAAAACAACAGGTTTCGGCAAAAGTATGCCCTGATGAGGTCAACTGCAGCCACTTCTGTTGGCCTCATGCACGCCACGTAGCGTAAATAACCATAAGGCATGGCTTCTGCCGCCACAATCATAGTGGCGTGTACAAATATCAGCAAACATTGTTCATAAGCACTTCACAAGAATTTCTCTGTTGGACTATATGACAATCTGAGTAGGTTGCCACGAGGTAAAACAAGGAATAACAAGGGTGTGCGTGTCTAGAACTTACTTCTAGTGTTTGTCTCTAATTAGTGAGGAACTCCATTGGTGTTGACTTTGCTCTAGCTAGCAGCTGTTGAGGTGTTTGATTGTATGTTGTCCGCTTAACAGCAGTGCCAATAGATAACACAATACCAGTTCTTTGATTAGGACTAGAATGTTGAGCGCAATGAAGTGATCAAACTAGAAAATTAATTATATAAAACGTGTTTCTAACATTGCAACATGTTCTTGCTTTAACCACGTCTGGTGCCTTTTTCATTTTGTTTCTTTGATGTATTTTTACACTTGGCCCTTTGCCTCATTGTATTCTTAAGAATAAAATAAAATCTGCACTGACTGTGATTTCAACAAATGAAAAGCCTCCGCACGATTTGTATAGTTGAAGGGTGGAGATGTTATATCCACACTTGAGAAAAAAAACTTTCTAAGTTGGAAGGTATAATAAACATTGCTGATATTCGCTAAGTATCACAAATTAGAGTGGCATTTGAACAGACATTTGAAACATTTTAAAATACGCCCCCGCGGCTTCAAATTGCAAAAAATACATATCCCCCCTCCACATATCCAGATGGTAATCTGAAAACATGTTCTTGTCTCAACTGTCACACGGCAGATAGCAAAGATGGATTATTAAAGAATCTAAACAGCTTACAAGATTTTGGTATTTAAGAAATAAATACCTTTGCTGTTCTCTGGGCGATGTATCTTACTGACACTCTCACTAATTTGAGTCTAGGCATTTCTATTGGATGTTTTTGAAACACCATAAATTAAAGATTAAATGGTGGCTTGATAAGCTGGATAAGCCATTATTGATTACGTTAGCGAAACGTCTAGCATTAAATGATTTAAGTACTAGACTTGTCGAGTAGGGCACTTATAAAACAGTCACACCGAAGGCTACATAATGGCTTATTGTCATCAGTATTTGATACTATTATCTTATCTTATACATAACACATATCACGACTTCATAGATTTAGGAAATCATGTTTTTGCAATTGATGACATGAAAAATAATCAGTATGCTTAAAATCATGGCATAGTACGTGTGTTAAAATAATCAACACCACTTGGCTGTGCTAGCATCATAAATTCATCTATGTAATACTATTAAAATCAGTAGCACTAAACAACTTAACCATTAACGTAATCAACGCACATATTCTCTTGCAATCTAATATCTAAAAGACACTCCAAATCGAACAATCACATTATTTTACATGTTAAACTCTGGAAGAAGATCTGTTAAAGCTATAGTGCTTGAGTCATTTTTCATATTATAAATTGGATGCCACTTTTGTATCTTTTCTACTTGATACCATCACTTTCTGGCAGTAATTTTGAGCCTCACCTATGCGCTACCATGTTGTGTGCGTGTAATCAACAGCCTAAATTGCCATCTAAATCATTGCCTCTCTTCTCACGTGTGTATTTTCAACAGCTCTCATTGTCTACAGTATATTAGATGTGCAGATTGAAACCACAGCAGGCTATAGACTTTTAATACAAAATGTCATAGTACTTAACACATATTTCACATTCAAAGCCTGGTGCACCTTTTTATATTGTCACAACCCACTTATGTCTATTAAGGTTGTATGGATAGTAGATAAATAGTAAAATAATTGCAGCCTTACTATGCATACAATAAATCCCATGGCTATAGGTTTGAATATGACCCAAAGTGTGAAAATACACATTGCCTATGTGTACCGTTCTTAAGCCAAACGCTCTATCATATAATGGTCAACTGGCCAAAGTATATTCATCCTACAGCATATCAAATGATTACAAAATATAAATCTAACACAAGCACAAACACAAATCATATCAGATCCACAATATCTTCAAAGAGCACATTTCTTGGAGTAGACGAGGCACCAAACTATATTTTAATATCCCAGCCACGCTATCCACAGTATTGTTAAAAACAAGTACCCAAGAAGAAGTATCCATACACCTGCTAAGAGATGCTAGCTAAGTCTTTGAGCTAGGGCTTCCCCATTCTGTCAAAAAGCATCTAGCTTGAGCCTAGCCATTGCATGGCCTTCTCTCCTCTCAGGATAGGAGTATCCTCAGCTGGCAGTGAGTAGATATAAGACTTCTGTGTTCTCTGGCTCAGCTAGACTGTTCGTGACTGGTCGATAAGCTAGCCTCTTACAACAATACACTTTTACTAATTTTATTAGTGTACGCCAATTGTACAGGATCGTCTACACAGCGAGACCCGAAAGTCTACGTGATTAATGCAAGGGGAGGTACTCAAAGGTTCTTGCATACAGTTACAATGTTTCACAAAAGTCTCTATACGTGTATTTCCCTGGTGAATGTTTTTATATATGTGAAGCATGTTAGATAAGCGTAAAACTTGTCAATTGGACACTTTACCCAACTCATAGGAGTGTCCGCAATAGATAGGTTTTTATGTATATACAAAGCACATGCATCGTAAATTGTTACATTTATAATCCTAATCTACTACATCCAATGCAGATTCTTTAAAACACACACATAAATGCGCTACTTGATTTGAATAGGAGAATATATACATGTACGTGTAACTAAGCATAATACATGTTGAATGAGCGGTTATAACGTAAAGACAGATACTTTCTGTCTACCACCATTGATTTAACGACATTCTCTCGTATTAGTATGTTTTTTGTATCTCAAGCTTTCACCACAAGTAGTTTGTCCACATTTGCAATGTCCAAATTGATAGGTGCAACATATGAGGACCCTAAGTTACGTCAACAAATAGGTGTTCTATACAACCACGTGTTTATCGTTTAAAAGTTTCAAAGATCCTTCTAAAATGAAAGCATATATACATTTCAAAGGATAGTTTCAAGGAGTTCAAGTGACTTCGAAAATGGGGTCCAACGACTTAAAAACTGCCGTGTCGCTGTATCATCCATAGGTGTTAGGCAGATCCCACCAAAATACTTCATTCTCATAGGTTTTTTTTTACACGTCCGCCATCGATCGTGCGTACGAAACCCATGAAATCCCCTAGATATGCCCCCCTCCCTTTAAAAGAAAAAAACTGGATCTGTGAGTGGAGTGTCATTTTACCACATGCAGGGCCTTACATTTTAAATGCGGTCTTGTTAATAGCACTTGTTGCATGGGTCACAGAGACCCAGATTGTTCCGCGGGAGAGCTTCTATGAGGGCACCCGGTGTGTGCCCAAGATCTAGAGAGTAATTGTGAAATCTTGTGAACTCAACAGCGACATCAGGGAGGAACAAGTTTCACATTCACACTATGCACTGGTGTATGATCTCTCTGGAACTGATTCCTTCACCCCGATTAATCGTGGGTGCCTATGTGCACTTGGGAGTAAAGTGACTCAATTGTTATAGACTCGAAGGGTTAAGTGCTCTAAGAATTAGGTCAGGAGATCTTGGGCTACAGCCGGGCAGTAAGTTTTGCATTCTTATAGCAGTGCCAATCAGTACCGACTTTTATTATTATATGAATAGACATTTACTATCAAAATGTTTTGGACCAAATGTGAAGTGTAATTTAGCGTATTGGCACGAGGTTAATTTGTATGAACAAAGGCAGCAATATACTTCATTTTATGTATCTATTGAGTTAAAACAGCAAACACTTGTGACTAAAATGTAATATGTGTTTATATTTTATGATAATAGTTTTTCTGATGTATGAATACAGGTAGCATCTATGTTTGTAACTGATTTCGTTTATCTACTTATTGAAAGCAGGCATTGAAAATGAAGCATAACAGTAGCTGCGTACATTATAAAACTAAATAATTGCACCCTTGTACCTTTTAGTTTCAACAGTGTACTAAGTGTAAGAAAGGATAGAGTGACAAGACACAGAGAACGTTATGGGAACGTTATGGCATTTAATTATTTATGCCATTAGACCTATTGTTTATGGTTCTCTGCATACACTATTGCAGAGCAAGCCGAGGGATGATGGATGTTTCTCTATTGAATAAATCCTAATGTCAAACATCAATCAAATGTGCCCCCTACCGCTACCCAGTACATGTGATTTAATTAAATACCATCACCTAGTCAGCCAAGTTGTGTCTATGTTTTTTACGTTGATATATATTTTTTTCTTATATCAAAACAAAGCTTGAGGCCTGCAATTACATTGTATATTGCAGTCTGAAATTTTATGCGACGCAACGTGCATTTTAAAAAGCATGATTTGACAATTCATATTTAAATTTAATCCAGATTCAATAGATTTTAATAAAGTTATATCACAATGACCTACATTTTTCCACCGTTGACATTCGTTTATGAAACACGCACACAATTTTAGTATGAAATCTTACACGATTGGAAGAAGCAAAATAAAGTTTAGGGTGTGATTAAGAATTAATAGTCTTGCAGGTATGTCACTCAGAAGTCAACCCCTAGCATCTTAAGAAAAATATGTGAATTCACATGGCTAGAGATGTTCCTAATCTCTAGCACCTGGACTAGCACGTAATACCTTGGGTAAAGAGTGCATTCACACCCAGCAACAATGATTGATATACGTGTACAGATTTTCTGTACTATGCATTTGCGATCAGTTAGCTGATAAATAAATGGTTTCTTGCGGCAAGGCTGCCAGGGCATGAAATGTGTTGCACATATCGTTTTCTTTTGCACTATCTCTGAAATGAATGTTTTGCTGTCAAACTCTTTGAAATAGTTGCCTCAATGCGAACGTATCTCAGATATTTCATTAGTGTAAAATTCTGGGCTCCTTTGTGTGCAAGAATTCAGTAGGTCTAGGAGGCCGGAGTGTACACGTATGTATGTGCATACCGTCTGTGTGTATCCGATGAGTGATGATATTTAGATGGGGCCATCAGGGGCGTCCGCAAGTGTCCCATTCGTCATGTACTCGTGACTTTGCAGTGAGCGTTGCATGGTCATAGTCTGTCTCATTAAATTGTAGGGTCATTCGACCAACAGTCAGTCATAATGAAATCATACAGTAGAATATTTCTAAATTCTATTAAGATCACCACAGCCTTAAGTGGGTTAAATATAGAGAAGTGTTCAAAGTAGGGATGCTCGTGCTGGTCTCTTCATGAAGATTTGGGAGTATAGAAATGGTCTTATTACAGAGGTGATTTCTATAAAGTGCTAGTAGTTTTAATTGGTAGATATATCTTGTTATTTAAACTGTGGTTCAGTTACAGTAGCATAAATCACTGCACTAAACACGGTGTATAAAAACAAACGAGCAAACTTATTCACCACCTCCAACAATTACAAGTCTGACCACAGCATTCTTGATGAGTAAAAACTAAAATATAAAAAGCCTCCTCGAAAATCCGGCGTGGATCATTGGATGGCATGGTTATTTGGCAGACTATACAGACGAGATGCACAAAGTCAATATTTCCTGTGATAGATCACTCATCCTTCTTATAACCTGTGCTCAGCAAAAACTCATCATTGGAGGCCGCCATCTTGGAGTGACGTCACCCACTGGTTGCTAGGAGCTCTGGCAACTGAGTCTAGCCAATTCAGCAGAAAGCGTGACGTCATTTGGCGGCAGGATTTCTTGCTAGCGCCTTGAGAAGATGCGCGGTGGCCGTCGGCCGAGGTGTAATTAAATGTGTGTTGCAGACTATAATTCTGGAATCTTAAGTGTAATAAATCTAACGACATATTTCATATGATATTCTCATTTCAGGTTCTGGTATATAGCTGTATCAATAAAAATATAGAACAGTTATTTTGTATACATAGTGTACACTCCATGTGACAAAGTCCCAATGTATAAGACTATTGTCTGGCATTACAATAATTCATAAGAACCAAATATGACAACCAGACCATGACAAATAGAATGGCAGTCTTTAACTGCTCTGCATCTCCTAATGTAGTTCTATGCCCAATATCCAGCACTTGACAACGGGTTAAACTCAGATTAATGTAATCAGAGTAATTGTACAAGTACATCGCCAATCCCAGAAAGCGTCCGTCTTCAGATTTATTTGACTAGATTGCTAGAATCAGAACATATCAATACCTGAATCCCCCACGCATGATAGGAAGATCATGTCATCAAGCATTAATTAGCAGAATGGTAGTCCACGGCGCTCTATCACACTAACCCCTAGTACACTGAAGGGGGTTGTCATTAAATGTTAATTAACTGAGAAAGACACGTGAGCAAGACAAATTGAAGAAAGGTGTACCAGTCTCGCTGTCGAGGCGATGAGGAGATACGTCAGCAAACGAGTCTCTTTGAATCAGAGAGACAGAGTTGATGCACCCTAATTGTATGTTTGGCACTAAAAATTCCTCATCAGCTCAGATTCAGTTCTGATACGATTTAATTAGCGTGCATAAAATATGCCAAGTTTTAACAGGAACGTTTTTGATGATTAATATGTAGTCTGTTTAACATTAAATTTATATATATTTGGTACCAGAATACCATGAAATTAAATTAATAATCTAAAATGTGTTTTGTGTTTTGAATAAGATGGCTACAATTGAGAAGCTTGTTGCAGTGAAAATTATGGCAATTTCATGTGCTACATAGCATAGGCAGATCTAGGGGAGGGGGCGCAGTAGGCAAAATGCTTCATTTTCGTCTTTGCCATGTCCGCCATCAATCGTGCGTACGGTACATATGAAATCCTTTAAGTGCCCCCCCCCCCACCTTTCCAAAAACCTGGATCTGCCGGTGACATGGTGGGGCTCATTTGTAATTATATTATGCAAACACAGCTGTCTAGTACAATATACACAAAATCCATGATTCATCACCATTTGTTATGGGCTTGGGAGCAAAAAGCAGGCATTTGTTGTGATAGGATGCTATGAATTAGAGCCGGTTTTGTGACCAATGTTGATGCGAAGTGGTTCACCAAGAGAGTAAGGAATGGCACAAAACCTTGACTGGCTTGGATTTGCGATCTGCTGCGTTTTGGAAGGACACTGATGGGATCAAGATTTCCAATAGTGATTGATAGCGTATAAAGAGGGGCTCGCAAACGAGGAACCAATAAAATTAGCCTTGCTTCCAATGACCAATATAAATGATGTTTCAAAGTTAAAGATTGTTGCTATTAGTGATGTTGCAATACACAGAAGATAAGTGATGGCAGGGCCGGTTGAGGTTGATGGTTATGAATGGCTCACCATTTAGTAGTTGAGTAGTGTGAATGATTATGCCTGTCATTTGAATTGCAGGCAGAGTTATACATTAAAATGACTCGATTAATGGACAGCGTATGTTATGTGTGTATGCTATTGGGTGTGTGCTTGTATTAATCACATGGGGGTGAGGATGTTTTATATGGAGATGAGTACGCAACCTTACCCGTCTCAAACCACCACATCGGACATGTAGTTGTAATGAAGCAGAACCGTCTAGGAAGATTAATCAAATTGCAAACATAAAACATTACCTATGTACGCCAGACATGTCTCACTTAGGCTTAGGGGACATCTGGCAGTGCTTCCTCTCTACTGACAAAAAAGGAACACTTGGGGACCGTGGGTTCGGTTTGGTGAAGGTGCGGCGGATACCCATGTTTAAGCAATACGGAGACAGTGGCAAAAGCTTCCAATAGTTTTTATATGGCCTCTCCAGCAGTGGTCTGTCAATAGGGTGGCTGTACGGAGCCAGTACACCAAGGCGTACGCCATTACTACCCGTAGACACTGCACACACAGACCTGTCAAGACATCCGCACGGCCGGTTGTGCCCCATGCTTTATGGAATACTCGAATTCGTTTGAAGACCAAGTGCACATGAAAATCCACATCAAGCAAAATATTTTCTAAAAATAAAAATGTTTTATGCAGATATAATAGACAATTCTACGTATACGCACTATCACTGCTTCATTGAGCTCCAATAAATTCCTTCCACTGGACTCCGGAGAGAAACATGAGAAAACGGGCGGAAGCAAAGCATGATCAAACCATCGGAGGTTTGGGAGGTAAGAAACAGTCGTTTGACATTTGGTGCAGGTTGTTTGAGTAATGTGATTGGTAAGATGACGCCTCTTAAACTGTAAAATAGTCCTTGGCTCGAGTAAATGAATGCGCTCAGCGGCACACATCGGCAAGACGGGGTGGTGGAATGCTGGCCACTTGTTGAGTTCAGGTGCTGGGATGTCTGATCAGCAAGAACTTTATGTTTGTTGACAATGTTGCTACATTGCCAATATTATGCCATTCTGATTCGTGGAGCCCAATCACATTTGCGTGCTCTATTTTATATGAACATAATGTGATGTGGCTTGAATCTACAGTACCTTTGGACATTTAGGTTGATGTATCTATCACGATGAATCAATTGTTGTTTTGTCAAAAGTCCATAAGCATAAATTTGACACTTGTCTTGTATCCCTAGGTTGTGTTGGCTGTGTTGCTTGTGATTTTATTGTTTATGGTACATGGTTTACATATTGTTTTTAACTCGAGCCACATCAAATGTGGGTAAAAACGTCATCTACGCAGCTGAATATGTGGTATTAAAGATTCAGCTCACAAATATTGTCTGCGTTTAATCTACTGAACCTTATAGAACTTGCACCTGTTGAATATCTAGAGATCATTTGATGTGGGAGGTATCGTCAGATGACGAACTCCACAGGTAATCCTCAAAGCGAATCAAGTGCAGTCTCACATATCAAACAAAGAATATCTCCGTGTGATGTATACATATTTTCAAAACACAGATATCATATGTGCTTATGGAAAAAATGCATTAACATTTCTGTTAATCACATCACATGAAAACAGAATGATGGATGTAGATGAATATAGCATTCTACAGATTTACATTAAATAGCTGTTGCACGTGAATATCGTATTAATGATAGTATGGATATAAAAATCTACAGAACATCTGATTGAAAGTAAGATACACCAAGACCACCTGCATAAAAGAACTTGCAACATAATAAAACCCTGTTATTGTCCCAATGACGTCGTGAACCTTTATGAAGAGACCACCTCTCTAGTGATGTATTAAGCTCAAATGTTGAGTATAGATTTGTTTTACACAAACTCCCTTTAATAAAAAGACCTTTGATTCTAAACTGAAGCAAAGGTCATTGGAAATGTAGCCACAGTACAGAGGTGATCGCAGTTTGAGCTGATGTTGTTAATGGCTGTCTGCATACCGTTCACTCCACCATGGTAAAGGATGGGTCCCCAGAACATTGCCAATATAAATACACAAACTATGTGTCCTGCTAGCGTTGTGGCATAAGAATAGTCATAGATCATAGAGAAGATAAACACTAAATAACCTTGCTTGTTAGCAATGCACTGCAAACTATGCTCTGACTACAGAACTGGACGGGTTACCTCATATTTTGCAAGAAATCTTAGATTATCAATGTGGGTCTGTGAAATGTTTATCTAGCTTGGTGAAAGAAACCGGTAGATATATAACGCTTCTAGCGTATAGTAGTAATGGGATTATATATTGTTAAGTCACAGTTTGATTTGTGCTTTCTAACAAAAGCTTATTAATGCTTGGTATGTGCCACAAAACTAGTGGACATTCATCTGTATAGACATTCATGACACATGTATTGTCTAGTAAAAAGGTGTTATATTTTTTTGAACATTCTAACAATGAACCATAACCGACATAAGTATTCTGCAATATATGTTGTTGAACCTAAAGACTCTATTTGAACACAAATTATAAGCTTGTTGTTAACAAAAATCCCAGAAAGGGAGGTTTCATATTTTTTCTAGCATGGGGCCAACTGGATAGTCCAGGAATGCGATATAATGTTGTGTGGCCTCCAACACGAGAGTTTATATGCGTTACCATTCACTAAATAAACATTATGGCCATCTTCTCTATCTACAAGGATACATGACATGGAATCTGCCTGTTTGGAAGATCTAGGGTACTCCATGAGATTGGTGAGATGATGTTATTCCATCAACATGTGTATTATGAGCAAGATTTAGTAGCCTTATGCCATTAATAGACCGTGAGTTATTTTGTATAAAACACACAGAAACAATAAATTATACATATATAGGACTGATACAACTACATCTGATAAACTATGTTAACATTGTATGATTGGATACATGACACCACGATTCAAATGCACATCAAGTTGACAGATCATACAGGCACGAGCATCACTATGAAACCATATCACCGCTGCTAACCCCCCACCCAGAGTGACAGTTTTCCCCTAATTGAGCCAAACTAATAGTTCTATATGAATTTCTGAGTATATTTCAGCTATGTCAATCACGTCATGTCTTCCTTGGGTTACCAATTTGTGTGAAAATATTCATTTACTGTCAGGGTCGCCTCTTGTTCCATTATAATGAACGTCCTTGTGTGAACCTTTAAACATGACCAGCATCTAGCCTGCTCTAGCGTAACAATGCTAGCACATAGATCCACGTCGTTCCAGATAATCTAGCAGCAGAACTATAAGAACAATATTTATCGTCACCCACAGCGTTAACGTATTCCCTAGGTGTAATTACCGCAACTGACCGTCACACGTCATTAGTTATTCTTCGCTGCGCATGCGCGACAAAACTGCCATTTACGCTACGATTTTCGTCAATAATTGCCCAATAACTGCTGTTCACGCGCCATTGCAGACGATATCTCGCGGACACCTGTGAGATTCTGTCTAGTGGTGGATACGACCGCACAATAATCACTCCCCCATTCTTTCAATCTATCACTTACTTAGGTTATGTGCAAGTACGGCTCATGGACCACACATGTATGTATTTCAGAATTCTCGTGCACAAGTACAATTAAATTTGCATTTCACAATTTATGCTAGGCTTAATAAGCCACCAAGTTAGCCCAACCCTAGTGACGGCATATATACACTTGAAATAGTCGGTAATGTAACATTCCCAAGGAAGAATATCTAACTTTAACGCATGCAGGGCCCTATTATACTATTGGAGACGTCCATCTAATACGTGCAACACATGACAGTTTGGCTAGCTGGCCGCCAGATTCTGTCGTATTTCTAGCGCTTCCCGCGGTGTTGTCAATGTAGCGGCCCAGTGGAGACCGATAAGTGGCCGTCTCGTGGGTGTCAGGCGAGTAGGCCATGCTGAGCCCTCATTAACGCTCACTACTGTGGATATTTGCTGAGTATAAATTTGGTACATATGTAGATCTACTGTTTTGGTACTTGGTACTATTTCTCATAACAGATGCTTTGTACGACTTGTTTCGCTAGTAGGCGAGGATTAAATAGTCTTACAAACACAACAACGAAAGAAAACTGGGAGGCTATAAACTATTCGCAACGCTGTAGTAAACTAAGCATTTGGTTTTAAACAATCACGTTTTCTTGCATTGGATTATGCTTATCACAGCAATATTAGTTATAGCTTGCACATAAACCATAGTGCTGAAAAGTTCTTTCCTCACAAATGCCGCAAATAGCCCATTGATAAAGTACCAGTAAGACCCTCCAGTAGTCTCATTTGACACACTTCGGCAACCTCGTCTACAGACATGTTGGTAGCCTCTTCCCCTCGGGCAAGAGTTCAAGTATCAAGTTGGTGACAGACTCTTTGAGTGATCGCACCCCATTGAAGAGGCTATCAGAACGAGGTCACGGTTGCTGTTATCAACGTCAGTGTTGACGTGTACATTTATAATGCATTGTGTAAGTCAGCAATATACTGTAACCTTGACCTTGTGAAACTTGTAAAATGGAATTATGTCTCGTCTTCTCAGTTTAAACCAAACGTATACCCAGGAGGCCATATACACTTGTCTTGTTGCTCATCTGGCCTACGTTAACTATATTCTCATTTTATGGTTCAATATATATCAGGTAACTGTCCCTATACAACAACTTAATTGTTTACTCAAGAGCGTTTACGCACGGACAAAGAAAATAAACCAACCAATATATTCTACTTCAAGTTCATTTCATGAGTATTTTGAACCCCAATTTGACACGTTGGTAGCCTCGAGTCAGTGGCCGTGACGTGGTGCGAGGTGAATGTTGCGCAGGCGCAGTACTTGGATTATAAACACTCATCACGTGCGCACACTTAATCCCCAGCATCTCTCGCTCGTTGATCCAGGTAAATATTATTGAAGCGGCATTGATGGTGGTACTGGCCTTGATAACATCAATAACATCTTTGTTCAAGCAAATCTTTGCAAATCATGTACGTGCAACTTTATCTTTGCATGTTCATACCAATGTAAATGTAAATGTGGTGGTTTATAGTCGTGATCCAAGTATTTGCTCTCATGACTTAGCAATACGTCTTTTGGTTGTGACTTCACGTATACATTAAATTTGAAGACATGCTTAAAAAGAAAACAAAATAGAGCAGATTTGATATACAATGTTACCTTATCACTTTCTCGCTTTGATCATTCAAGGCTTAAACTTCCATATAGTAGAAGAAAAACCCCGGGTCTCACTAAAGTATAAACATGATAAAGGCCTAGGGAAAGCATAAGAAATACTGCTAGCGTGGCACGTGCCGCTTATAATTTGCATTCATTTGTTACAACATACTTTTAAGCAAGCAGCAAGCGGTGATTATTATCAGGTTATTCCGAACTGGGGACCGATCATTAAATTTTGATATACTGGCTGGTCTTTTTTATCTAGAGCCTGACGTTTTGAAAGATGATCATCCTAAAGAGTTTTGTCATACCATTGGTGTACGGCAATCTCTTAAATACTGTAAATGCATCAAGTGTTACAACATCTCATTTGTGATTTGACAAATAATCCCCTAATAATTAGTATGGCTATGAAAAAAGGCAAATGTGTTAATTGTAGGATTCACTAATTTGCTTAAAACAAATATCTATTTTCAGAATTATGATGGCCTGGGAACCTTTTTAATCAAGCGTCGGAGACAAAGATATAAATGCACGCTGGGCAGGTCATCTGACATTCAATGGGGATCTAGGTTTATTAAAAATGTTCAAGTTATTTATCTATAATACTCTCTATACTCTGTGCCAAACGATTATTACTTCAAAAATCGCATTTCGGCATGGCCTTGACATAACGCACACATTGAAAAACATAGGCGAGCATATGTACGATATGTGCATTAGTGTTGTCTAAACAAAGTCTTAACACAGCCGCTACCCAGCATTTTAACGAAGGCCAACATTGAACAGATGGAAACATTTACATCATATCAGAATACACGGAATTAAAACTCACAACAAATGCCACGGTGGTATGCTGTGAAGCAATTTCCAAGATACGTTCTAGGGGCAGGGACCCTCGCAGAGGCAGTTGCCGCTGATGAAAAAACAGCACCGCTATTTGCATCATCTGCCAAGTCTGAACACATTGCACGTATTTTAAACACATGGCTTGGAATAATGAGTGAAAAATCAGGTGGTTGGAGCCAATTTGGCAAATAGAAGGGTGGCTGCTGCTTTTTTCCCTTTCATTTAGACAACATCGAATATCCTGAAGGTAATTATTTTAGCAGATGCAGACCTGAAAGTGAAAGGTGAAGAACGGCCTTCAAAACAGTGTCTAGATCTATCTTATAAAGATAAGAGCAATGGTGTTTGCTTCACTTGATTATGGTATGATTCATGAAATGGAAGTAGTCCTCAACATCTCCCTAATAATTTTGTACCACACTATATTAAAAAAATAACCCACGTGTAGGTAAAATCTTAGCTGCATTTATATCAACATACATTCCATTGGGTTTACCATAGTTGAGGTATGTCAAGAGTCACTATTAGCATTGATATACGCTCATTATTGTGAATCAGCCAGTCTGCCACCAACCTACACACGACATTCTCCCTATCATCGGCACCAAGATACCAAAGACCACATCTGATGACTTATCCCGTGCTGTAGAATGTAGAATAATTGAATCAATTTGGTCGGAAGTCATTTGACGGCGGCGGCGGCCCCCAGAAAGGTGAACCTTTTATTGGGCTGTGATATCTCAGTGGTTGTGGTGGGGAATGGACGATAAAAGATAAACTCAACTACTACTCAGGAAAGTGTGTAGCCTGCCAGCAGAGATAAGTTGCTTTCTGACACCCGTGTTCCCCGTAGCCTAGCTTACAAGTCCTTGCACAGACTGGTGATTATTACAAGGTTGCTTTGTTGCTGGCGAGGCTACTACATAAACGTAATACGTTATGGACGATGAGATTGAGGCTACCAACTGATATAGCCCGTTGAATATTGTTATTGCTCTGTTACATCTCTTTAAATTCGGCCTTCCAGACCATGTATCTGATGATGTATGTTTGGTGAGTCCAAGGAAACTAGTGGTCTATTTGTTGTTGGTAGCTACTGATGATATTTGGATTGATTTGAACAGTCATTTTACAAGTACATATTGATTGTCAAGGTGCTTGTCCATATCAAGGACGTTATTTAGACACTGCACTTTTCATAAACAAGATATTTGGAACCACATGTGGGTTCGATTCTATTTGCCCCCACTGCCACAATTATTCATGTATTTTGTGAATTGGTTTCAGAAATCGCGATGGTGTTTGGAAGTGTATTTAATTCGTACAGCAAAGTAGTTCAGTTGTAAAAGTAACTATTTCTGATAACGTCTGCTGCTTGTATCACTATGTTGCCCCTCTAAACCCACATTCGCATCTTCTTGATCCTTAAAAACACAATGCACACGTCAGCAACATAATTTACACAATATCTGCTTAGAATGAAACCCGGTTCTATAATTAGACATGAAAGATAACAAATCTTGCAATAATATTGTTTCAGCATACATCTCCTCACTGGGATTTGATTTCGAAAGCCCTAAACGCTTGGATATCCCACTTCTCTAGAGCGGAACGCCAATGCCAACACAAATATTCGGCGTTATTTATAAAGTACTACTTCACACCCGTGTACAAATTACAGCTATATGTTCTTACAGCAGTTTCTTTTATTTGTGTTTGTTGTAAAAAAAAAGAGCTAGTACGAAGAGTGGCTAGACGAGTGATTTGACTTGTGGGCTAATGTAAATCAAGTCCGGTGGTTCAAACTCGGAAGTGATTGTGTAGGTCGGGAGGGGGTTTGGTGGTTTCAGCGGTTTACATTTTCAGCAGGCTGTTGTACACGTGTTATGGTCATGTGACATTGATCTCAATGACGTCATGGACGGGAAACATTACACCAAGGCATCTCAGAGACTTGATATTTCTCTGTGAAGATAGGTCACCATGTATGCTGCTGACCAGACTACACTGTATTCAGTTCTTCTCATTTTAAGTTTAATATTATGAATATTAATTTCTAATCACATCTCTCACATTTGGACCATATTTCAAGCATCTGTAACAAACTTATTGGGCCACTATTCGATAGTGTTACTGCACTACATCCATTTCAATACTCCTAAGCATTAACAAAACCAACCCATAACCACAAACGTGTGTATGGCCTAAAATGTTCACACTTAAAACCTACCAGTGTTGCTCAAATGGATAAATCCCCAAATGAAGGGCATGCCCTGTGTGTATATTCCATCATTTGTTCCCTCTGTCAGCGACCTATTAACAAGCATAAGTACCTCACCAAAGCTTAACCCGCGCCGTGAACCGAATGATTGGGGATGGGGCCAGTGGACGGAACCAGGCAGGAACCAAATCCATCATGCTAACTTTATGGGGCTTGCCTTTGTTTTGAATTATACTTACTCTCAGTTTCATGTGGTATCGTGCATGTTTATGACTGTTCATACTGTTTTAGCATTTGTGTAGTGGTATATGGTTAAACTATGACTATATGTTTTCTTCTTTAAAAAAGTCTAGTTCCGAACTGTATGATATTCTTTATTGGTTGAATATTTCACATGGCTAGTTTATTTTATTATGTAAACTGTTCATAGAGGGCTTGTAGATTGGCCTACCTCTCTTTCTTCCACGGACCATGCATCTATATGCATTAGAACAAGTCTTCCCACCTTCCCACCAATACCAACGGGATGCCGTAGAACATCTTTATTAAGACCACCCAGTTGACTGTTCTTTATTGAAAGATGGTTCTTTAATGTAATATTGCTCACGTTATGATGTTCTTAGACATTAAAAATCGTCCTATTGTAAAGGTTGTCTAAATAGAAAGGGAGGTTCTATTTTACACTTGATTCTTATTCTAAGAAAATACTATACATGTAGTTAATCCCAAACTCTCATCATAGAATAATATTGTAATTTAATTATATCCCTCATCACGCAAACGTGATATTTTCTATTAGAGCAAGGGCTATTAGCATACCGTAGTAATATAGTTTAGTAGTTCTTGCAGTAAACAGATAGTTGACCCCAGTACATTCAATAACTGCACTGGCATTCTTGATTTTATTGCGCTATGGCAGCGTGTCGTAAAACATCTAGGCGGTGCACATCAGCTGTATGCTGCCATCACGGAGTACGCAAAATGGACTGTTTTGCAAAACTAAAACATAATATAAATTAAGATTTCGCTGTTTGACCATTGCTTTTTGTGCTTAATGCATTATGCACTTTTTTAATTTATAAAAATCTAGTTTTCTGACAGATGCTTGCAAATACGAAATGATTTAAAGTAGATCCCAAATGCACTGGCAAAATTAAATCAAACACTTTGGTTTGTAACTTCTGGTGATGCTTTTCATGATATAGTTTTGCCGCATATTAGAAGCTGTATGGTTTCACATGGGTTCATGGTGACCAGTTTCCTTAATAGCGACACCAGTGTTCAAACAGTTTGTTACCGCATTTCCACTATTGGGTTACATACATTTCTATGTTTACATTTACTAAATCAGACAAATACTATGTATAATAACATTCACAGTACAGTGTTTTAAACATATGCGTTAAGTATGATAGGCCGATGCTTGGTAGTGGTCCTTTTTTACATGAAGAGATTTGTCGCATCATCCAAGGCATACCTGTTACTCCCTACATGAAATAATCAAACTCTTGTTTGAGTCACGCTAATAACTGTTTGGCTCAAAATTATTGACTTGAACTTCTAACATTGGATATGATCAAACACCTGTCAATCGGTCTGGCACCTGTGCACTGAAAAATCTGATGTCTATTATTACGTCATACGGGAAGGAAACGAGAAAGTTCATCCCCAGGAGGCAGATGGGAACTGATGGAAACACCCCTTGGCGAGAGGTGTCATTTGGCAAAAGCTTCATGTGTGTTTTTCTTGCCACGTTGGACTAAGATCTATCTCTCTTTCAAATGTTATAAATCTGTCTGGTTAACAGAATTACATTCTAATATTGGTTTGTTTGCGCAGGTCAGCTATAATTCACATTGAAAGCGAGTTAACGGTAAGCACATAATTATAGTTGTAGATTACACCCTCATTTTGAAACCATTTTGAATTCATGTGTCACAGCCAAGTATATACAGGCATTGTTAAATACAAAAAGAAGACATGGTTTACAGAAAATCAAATTTCTTAACTGATTGCTGCATAGGTCCAGCTTTTCGGAAAAACGAGATGGGGTGCAGCCACCGGATTTTATGGGCTCCGTACGGGTGAAAGCACGCGAACATGCCAAAATATCCACGAAAGGAGAGTCCATATAGAAAGGCCAAAAATAGAGAGGCCCCCTCATGGATCTGCCTATGAGGGCTCTATAATTTTTATATTATCCACCAAAAGTTCTCTCGTGCCCTACCAGGCCTATGTTCAGTGTGAAGAACTGGGACGTTATACCTTCTGTTGCCTCACCGTGTTGTTGAAATATATATTAGCCTTTCAAATGGAGTAGGGGTACAATTACTGAAATATTGGACAGATGCTGTCGGATGTTAAGCTGTCTGTTTGTGTATAGAGCTTTTAAACCAACACGAGGCAATGGTCTATTGCGATTCTTGGCTTACAAGAAGGAATTTGTAAAGACGTATCAAATACAACTTCGTTTAACTCTGGGATTCCACGCCTGGCGAGCGGTGAAGATTTGTTGGTGGCCTCACTGAGTACTATATTGCAGTATATCATATTTAATACCCTTGAAGTAATATATGTCACGACGTTAGTAATATTGGTGCACGCGTTTAGTGTAATCTTTTCTATTGCTTTTTTCTCATGGGAAATAGGCAAGAATCTTCTAAAGCACACCGGTTTGCGTCACTATCGTTCGATTGCCCGCGATGTCATATCTTGGCGTGTATATCACTTTCACAGTCTTGTCAGTTTGAATTTATAATTGAAGAACGATATGCAGTTAGTTTGTCTTGTTGTTCAATCGAAAGCGGGTGCGTGAAAGGTTAGGTGTGCTGCACAAAATTTGAAGCAAATTGGTGATTACCAAGCCTTACATCACCTGGAAGGTAGAAGAACTGGGTGTGTGCTGCCAAGTAACTAGTTTCAGTGAATCATACACAGTCAAATATGATGTTCTAGGTTGGAGATTCGTTTTGATCATATCCATCTCTATCTAAGTGATTGTTAATGATGTGCATGGTTTTGTTATTCGCAATAGTACATATTCAGATACAATCAACATAACCCCAATTAAAACCACCTCTTTAAAGAGACCACCTCTATAAGTATTCGTTATCCCAAGAAGCCACAGAATTAATTTTCTTCTCCAATCCTTACAGTTTGATAGAAAATGATTTTTAAAAAGTTGGGTTACAATATATTCAACTTTGAGATAATATGCCAATTAACAGCGGCTACAATGCAATGGCTGATTGGACTCTAATATTCAGGGCTGGCTGACCATAACTTTACAAAGAGGCTACCACAAACCTCCGTAAAAGACCACCTCTATTGGGTCCACGTGGTCTTGATAGAGAGGTTCTAATGTAGTTAATCAGTATGTTGGAGCATATTCACAATTCGCACCGTGTAACGTGGACTCAGCAGCAGTGTACTCTGATTTGAACAAACCCTTTGAGGCCCTGTGTAATGACTGGTAATAATTGACATGCTCACAAGCACGTAGCCTATATCATTATGATATTATATCATACCGCAATTAAAAATGGAATGGCCAATTTCCACCAATATTTTCAAATAAACTATAAACCTTCCCTTGTTACTGTGAGTGGTAGGCCATCCTCACCTTACATGCAAATACCTGCCCGTGCTGTATATTCAAACACAATGTTACTTTATTCAATCATACCTATGCACATGGGCGTGTTCACGTTTTAAACAATTGTGCATTTCTGAAGGTTCTTCTGGTACAATATCATGATACATTTCTAGTGAAACATAAAAACCAAAACACTAACGTTATTCACGGAATAAAGCCAGGGTCCCCACTGGTGTTATGTCGGTCATTTCGAGAGGATAAAAAAGAGATAATAGAAGCAAAGAAACCCCACCCCACACTTATATAAGTATGCGCAATAATTCCGTAGCCAAAACACCAACATAAAATAGCACTCGGGTCGGGCGCGGCAGTAGCGACTTAATGTTTACGCGTTGCGGTTTAATCTCCTGTATTATCGGCGCTGCACTGTTCGCCAAAAGCCGTGTGCCTCACAGGCCGGTCAAGATAAGCCCCTGCCGCCGGCTTTGGTCACTCCCTGGTAGTTTGCAACGTACTTAACGTCTGAGTGCGTGATTATGTCTACTACAAACTGTTACTTTGGGCACTATTTTTCATCGCACACGTAGATAAGATAGATGGCGTAGTGGCGGTGCGCAGGTCGTGACGGTGGTGGTTTGATGGCTTTAGTGCTTTCGTGGATATTTTTTTGTCTTGATAATAACAATAATTTCTAAAGTAAATATTTTTATATAGATATTATTAATGAGTTGAATGAATTGTGCACGCGCCTATATCTAGCGATTTTGCAGCTAGTGGTGCGTTTAGTTCTAAATATTTTGTTCACTGCAATCATCTGAAAATGCACGGCACAGTCTTCTACTTTCAATATCAACACTGCTTTATAAATTCAAACCTCTAGTCTTGAAGAAAATATTGAACAAATAATGATAAAACTATTATTCGTCAACATATATGCATCCTACACCATTAATGATGACCTACTATCTTGACAAGTACCAAATCCTAATGATTATGGAATCAGGGTATCTCATTGTATGTAACTATGACGTAGTTGTCCAGTAATTAATAAACATATTTGGCTCGGTTATACGTACCACTTATCACTTTTCAGCGAGACCTTACATCAGACCGACCACTCTATCAGTATGCCCCTTATATTTTTATGTTCTGGCTTCACAACTTGAGCAAAACTCAGTGTTCATGATTAACGCTTATGTCTGATTACCCACTGCTTGGCAAACTTATCTACCCAGGAGGCATGCTGACTCACGCGTGATTAGATAATTCGTGACGTCACAGCATTAATTGATAATGATGTGTTCGTATGTGTGGGAGGTATTACCCCAAAAAGTGCTTCCGGGATTTGCGGTTATGGGTTCGAATTTGGCTCACTTCTTGGACATAACATACTCCTGATATTTGTTTAATGTATAGGCTAGACCAACACACCAGAACGCTGAGGGTATCTCTAAATAAAACTATCATCAAAAGAATGCACGCCTAATGTACACGTATGTTGCCTGAATGACGTAATTTCCGATTTGCAGATTTGCAACTTGTTCTCAATACAATGTTAATCAAAGTCATTTGTTCAGTTCGCGTGCACACACTTAAGTACACTGATAAACGTACGGTCGTGCACGAAAAACAGCGTGGCATTTACATTGTGACTAGTACTATTGTAATTAGTTGATTGAAATGTTTTACTTTTTGTTTCTTTGAAACTGTTGGTGAGACGCCGCAAAGAACTGACTTTTTGACACCTAGTTGTTGTACTTATTGTGCATTCTAGGCCTCTAGATCTACAGGTACTACATGCACATAATAAATTAAATTAGCTTAATTAATAGCATCACTGAAACGCACGAGTAGTAAAAGTCCAGTTGTTACAGTGACCTTTCATTGTAGGTTTCTCAATTATCTCGAAACAACGCATTTTTGAAAACTATGTATTTGCAACACTAGGCTGTTCTATGTTTTGGTAAGTTTCTTGAAACTTTGTGTCAAAGCTACATGTATGCTCATTTAGAATTCGAATGTAGATAATATATACTATGTTAAAAATCATACATAATGCAACCCAATATACACGTAGCTTCTTGCTACTGGCCTATGAAACTTACAAATATTTGAAAAGATTCAACTATACACATATTTGAGTCATCTTTAACATGAAACTAGAATGGGCTAACAACAGCGTTTGACTCAACTTTTCAAACCAACATCTAATCACCAAGCAATGTGAATTGCCGCACATTTGGCAGGATTGTAGAGTGTGCCGTGTTGAGATCAATATCCACCCCAGCCATCAGTTGTTTTCTCTGATTAGACTCGCCGTCCGGACCAGTTATTTGCTTTCATATTACCCGCCCTAAGAGATTGCTGACTGACTTAACACACTGAGGTAGCTAATTCAGAAATTGAATTTCTAATAACATTTACTAGAGATACAGTAGTTTATTCTTCAGAAAATGGGTGTTTTTGTTCAATATAATAATAGTCAATTAAAAATGAAGTTGTGAATCACATAATGTTAAATACATCATATGTAAGCGAGAAAGGCTGTATATTTCAATCAAGTGATTTTTTTTTTCAGTTTACTAAAACACTACTATTTGAACTCAAACGGTAGAAGTGAAAATGTACATGTAGTACATGTATGTTGTATAATGAGTCATTCTAGTGTTATCAAGTCCCTCACTGACTGCAATGGATGGACAAAAACTCACATTACCCACAATGACTAAGTATTTGCCATATATCACACTTGGTTGTAGTTTGAAACATAAGCAACCCCAAGTCATGCTTATCCTACAAATCACATCTAGTGAGCCGTGCATTTCCTTTATCTTGCACAACTGCTCGTAAATGAGTATACACGAACCTAAAGATAATATGTACAACTTTTCAAGACATGCGCGCATGCACTCGCACACACAACTCAAGAATGCAAGCCAATGCATCTAAAAATAGTGTCTGCGCGAGCATGTTCTCATTGGTTAAGCTCTAGAAGATTTAGTTCTAATTTTAATTGACAACGCACGGTCTAGGCGCGAGCTTATAATAGCGCTATAACATACACGATCACTTTTTGGGGGAAAAGATGACGTACATGTATGCAACATTTGAATTATGGTATAATATATAAGTGTACGTTATGATAATATATATGCTCTTGGATGACAGCATAAAATGCATGGACGGTACAGCAACCAATTTTTGCAATATGTGCATTCTGATTTATACATGAAATATTTCACTTTTAAGAATCAACGGAAAACAACATAAATGGGTATAAACATTCTGCTTTCTATAGCACATATAATTTAAGAATCACAATTCTCACATAACCATATGATGATAAAATCAGTTGCTTCAGATGCCAAACTAACAGTACACACTGCTTGGCAATAAGTAGTTGAAATTTACCAGCATGAAAAAAGATAGAACAGCAACCCCTAGTGAACAATAACATCTGTTTATTTTCTTCTTCATCGCACAGCTATGTGTCTGGTTATCTAGCAGCTAAAACCTCTTTCATTATAGAACACTTTGCAGCCCTCCATCTGATCATCCATTCGATCAGGGTCCAGGGGTGAACGTAGGAGCGTTGGCCAGACAACTTGTCAATGTAAATACTCTGTCTCTATTTTTTTCTGGCCAGAGGCTGCCTTAATGCTTTATTATATCGGAGGGCGATAATTGGAGAAACAAGCAGGGGGAAATGAACCACCTGGCGGTGAAATCTCATAACAGTGAGAATGAGTTGCTCCTTACGCTAAATGTGGGCCTGTGTTAGCCATTGTGTTCAGCAGGGGGCTAGAACACAAGGTGTGAGATTGTAGAGGGTCCTGTTGCGACCTTACACTTACACTTTAACTAATTTCCGGCTTAACAATTAAAATTTATAGGATCTTTGTAACTTCGATTAAAGTTTAGCTCATCTCATAATTAGCTCATCTCCAACTTCGCATGAGAATAGTTGATTTTCAACCAGTCAATGCAATTCTAGCGAATTTAGCACTTATCACTTGACCTAGAAAATTAGCTGATTTGACACTCAAAACTTCATATTCAGTCATTTGAAAATTCACATGTAAATGAATGACACGGCACACCTGTTATACTCACTGCAGATAACGGGGTTCTACATCTGCTACGTTTAAGCCTGTTAAGATATGAGAGCATTTGTGGGTTATTTACAATTCTATGGGGTATTTTAATTATGCTTTAGTTTTAAGCTTAGTTAGTTACATTTTCACCCGTGATATATAGCCTAATAAGTGTCATTGCGTAATAGACAGTAGTGCGCAACTGCAAACAAATATCCATACATTTGTATTTTGTTAAATATAATACTAAAACGTGTGCAGGGAATTCAACCGTATTATTGAACATGCTAAAATTGTAAATTGATAACTATATTATACACACTCTCTTCGTTACACATATATTAGATGTACACGTACATCTGAGATTTACAGATGATATTTAGATGTTGTTACGACATCTAGTCCACATATGATAATGAAAATAAAAATATTTGTGTTCCAGTATGAGTAACATAGCTCGATTATCATGAAATATAAATTTCGTAGATTATCGGGACCTATAAAAACATTATTGTCTGTATAAATCTCAATGAAATGGCAAACAGTGAATCTGTAGGTCTGGGTAGCACATGGTCCATATCAACATATGCCAAGCTTATTGCTCCATATATACTACAATCTTTATCAGTTTTTAATATACTTGATGTATTTGACGGTAATGAAGATTATTTTTGACGCAAGTGTACAGGCCAGAGAGACCACGATTCACATAATGATTCAAAGCCCAAACATACACTGGAAATGAGCATAATATTAGCTTTCAGAAAAAAATTAACCCATTCATGTCTAACGGCCATTACGGTTCGTCTTGCACTAGTTGGAATAAACATTATATGTATAAAATTAGCTTGGAAAGAGGCTGCTTCAGAGAATCAGTCATGGTCTTTGGTTTCAAGTTTTTGGTGAGCTTGTTTCATATTTATATAGTATAAATATACCGGTAGGCGAAGACTAATTTGAAACCTATTGTGTATAAAGTTGTTTCCTACTTTCAATCGCTATTATTCTGACCCAGTGAACATCTGTCCAATTTATCTGGACTAGTCCGATTCTATTTTCGTGTTTTCTAAGATTAAATGTGACGTCACTTCGCCAAGTCAATGTTCATTTAATCAGATTTTTGCCTTTATCTATTATTGTTGAACAAATTTCACCATGAATTTTAAGGAACCTGGTTTGACACACATCCGCATGTCTCAGTATACAGATCAAGAACTTCATGGACTATTATTCATATTACAATGTTGATTGATCACCTGAGTGGGCTAACATTTATGAAAAACTAGTTGGGATGAGAGTGGGGGCCGCTTGGAATTGAAAATCTGGGGTATACATGTACTTACAGGGGCTGCCCGGAAAATTGATAATGAAATAAAATTGATAGTATTTTATTTATTTTTTGTGGGGGTGGGCGGATGATTTCAAACAAATTGTGTGGGCTGGAACAGCATGCTGTAATATTTTTTTACCATGCCCCCTGGGCAATAATAAATCACAGCCGCCTTTCATTGAGATGATGAAATGAAAGTCATAACTCTAACTCACAATATCAATAACATGTGACAGTCTGTAGACTCACTAAACACCACATAACTAGATGTACAATAAACATAAGCAACAATAAACTTGTCATGATTCTGTCAAACACTTTTTACCTTCCTAAATGGTACAAAACAAATCATTCGTCAATGGTTATTAATGCAAAACAAACACATTCTTATACTACAATCTAGTGATATTAACTACAAACGCTTAGTCTTAATAACATAAATCCATTATGTACATCAATCCAGTACTATATAACATTAGTGTCATGCAACTCCTCATTTCAAAACCTATCAAATTAGCAAATAGTGTATAGTTACAAATGTGTTCATCATCATAATTTCTACATATGTTTGTATTGATACCACAAAATAATGTCGCAAACCACATAAAACAATGTAAAATCAAAGACTGTTCACCGTATATATTCATTACATTGATGAACACCAAAGAAAACTATAACAAAATCAAAGTATAACACCTACCCAGTCACTGCACTCATACTTGATACTTGTAAATACTCTTTTAGAACGGATTCTCACTACTCAGGTAAGAACTGATCTTGCTCACTTGCCGGTCAAAAGCATTCCACGCAAAGTATGATCTTAGTATATATCCAACTTATTTTTTGTTTCTCCTGCACCAGTCATAACTCATACTTTCCTGCTCATAATGCATTGCCCGATCACATTTCAAAATGTGTGCTAGCCACTGGTATCCTCCTAGATCCTATCCGCACATCATACGTTTAGTTGTAGTCCTGAGAGTGCGTTCATTTTCCCGTCTAATTACTCTATAGATGAGTCAGTTGGAGTAAACAGAAGAGAGGGAGCTACGGGGGCATCACTAATGACCGCCAAAAGTCGAGCTAATCTAGACCTATACAAGTAATGGAGCATTGGAAGTTGTTAACAGTTGCACGGGTTGCTTCTACAGTGCAACTTGCTTTCATCTGAACGACGAGCCTCGCTTTTTTAGAACACTGCAGCGCCATCTATGAGGTATAGACGATATCTTGTGGAGCTTTGTAATTTTTATCTGGCTGGCTTTGAAGGCGTGAAAGATGCATAAATCCATGATATTAAAACTTGCCACAAATCACGTCAAATGAGCTCAGTGATCCGTGGCAATAGTGCCGCTGGTACTGAGATGTTGAAACACAATTATGAGGCCGTATTTGCACAAGATCGATCACTTTTGCAGTATAATTATGTGAGTTATAGTTTGTTGTGAAAAAATGATGTAATGTTTGTATTAAGAACATGAAGTAATAGGAATATGTAAATAATGTATATACTGGAGTTTTTTTTAAAGTCTGAAGCGCACATGCATCAATGATAAATCATAAAAACAAATCAAAATATGAGTTTTAAAATCAAGCTAAAACTAATATGTATTATATAAATATGATTTATACATGTACAGTATAATCCGTGGTTATATTTATTTTCATTTATAAATCGAGAGAATATATTAGGAATTAATTAAATGATTAACAAATTATTTTTAAATGTTAGTTAATAACCATGGTAAAACATAGACCTTACTTTTCAGTGATTGACTTTCAACGATTATTAAAAGTTGAAAAAAAAGGTATTCCCCCGATCTGTGACCCTGAAGAACGCTGATTGGCCCACGCAATTGGAGGAAATTCCCTCCTCTCGAAGAAGTTTCACTGTATTTGCGTTGAGTTTGTTTACATGTTTGAGTAAGGTTAGAGAACCAGCTAGGCGATAACCGGCGATACGGATTATCATAACGTGCTCACCTACTAGACAGTAAAATTAACAAGAACCGTGCTGGCGTCGGCTCCAATCCACGTGGCATAGCCTCATCGTGCAATACAAACTTTTTGACAAGGATTCCAGAATCAGAGATGTGCATTCGACATGCAATCCAACAAGTGATGAAACTTTCCTTTATTTTATGTTTTGAACTTAAACGCTGTACACTGGAAAGCACCAAAGAAGATGACGTTTTCAAAATGGTCGGGACTTTAGAACAACGCTACGGTGATATTTTTGATAAAACCAAGCCTTGTCAATACTGGACAATTGACCCAGAGCCTCTGGTTGTATTATTCTAAAACCGAATTACAGCAATAAATCGTTTGCTTGACGGTTAGCAAGTGATATCTAAGTGTGCCCACCTCTCTTAAATTAAAGAACTATAAGCGCAAAAATTGCCACACATAATGTTCACAATACACAAGTGTCCACTTCAGCCAGGTGTCCCTTACTTCCAGGTTCCACTACAATAGAAGCTCAAGGACCGGCGAGGGGTTGATAAGATGCATTGTTGCTGGGGCAGCTTATCTGTCTTTTTCAACGCATCCACTCGAAGGTGTGAAAGGGAAGATGTGCGTCTTTGTTGTTATTTCTTGCACCTTGTTTTGTCTGCAAAGGACCCTACAAGTGGTTCACATTAAGCACTGTGTCTCCTTGATAAAGGACGTCGTTCCAAAACGATCTCTAGTCGCTTTTTAATGATGTCTAGATAGAAGAAATAGGGATGTTTTTCGTGGCCAAAGAGCCATATTTTCGATTTGTTACGTTTATATACACGTAGAAAAAAGTGTCTGAAAAATTGTATATTTCCGCGTCGCTTTTAACCCATCGAGGGCCCTCGACAATGTTGACATAACGGCCTACCACAAAAACTCGGCTATGTCAGTCAGGGTTTAAATAAACAGTATGTTCACCAATTGCGCTAAAAATCCAATTGTGTCAGGGGTTAACCCTACTCCTGTTGTTGCCGGGTTGTTTGTTCATTACACTGCGTGTTTTGGTGGTGTGTTCTTCCGCTTCGATGGCATCGTTCTAATCAGCTGATAGCGCCTACAACGGCCGGTGTTAACGCAAACCTGAACAGAGACAACATCTGTCGTCTGTGTGAACAATCGCAGGGTCTTTGGTTCACCGTGTTGTTTGCGCTGTCATTGGAATTTTGCATTGCTTTAAAGTACATGTTTATACCAGACAGTGCACATGAATCCTTGTTTATACCTAGTGGGGTTTCTTGTACTACTAGAGGAGGTGTGCGTGTCATAGGGTGTTAATTGAGTTAGTATTTTCATTATTAGATTGATTTTATAGTAATCAACCACCACGGGTACAATAGCTCAGTGAGTGGAAGTCTTTGTTTGTCTGTAGTTCAAAGAACTTGTGACTGTACTAAAATGAACTTTCACTATTGTCGGGGGAGATTCTAAGACAAAACGAGTATTTCCATCCGTAGGCCACCTATTTATTTTCATCAACTTGACGATGTCCTGGGCCAGACGGCATTAGCAGATCCAGGTTTGTGAAAAAAGGTCCATGAGGGCGCGTGTAACTGCTCTTGTGGGGTTTCGTAGACAGGATTAATGCCGTATGTGCAAAACATAAACACAAAAATGAGCTATTTGTTGGAAATGGTGTGTGTGGTGTGTGTGTGGGGGGGGGGCAAGGATAGAACGGTACAACATTGGACATCTCAATGAATACTCAGATGGTGTCAGCCTTGTGTCTTTCTGGCGGATAAGACCCGTGGGGAAAACGTTCTGATTATCATAAAGGTGGGTCTCATCATATTATACTATAGAACCTCTCCATGAAGACCACTTGTAGGATCGACTTCAAGTGGTCTCAATGGAGAGATGTATATTTTGAAGTATTGCGATTGAGGAAAGTGGTGTTATTACAGAGGTGGTCTTCATTGGAAATTCCACTGTACTCATGCTCCTAACAAACCCCGATTCCGTCGTTTGCCAAATCCAAAACAGTCCATTCATATACACAATGAGCAGGCATTTCGTGCAAGATTTATCACCTGTACAAACCCAGTTCTTACAGGCGGTGGCGGCGGCGCCGGCAGCCGTTTATGCTGTTATCGGCGTGCGCCTGGTCCACCCTGGACAGAGTCTGGATCACTGATTACCTGCTGCCGGATGACGTCTACACACATGGCCCGGACCGCCGGAACTGGAGCAGATGTTTTTTTTTTTTTTTTTTTTTTTAGCAATCCAAACTGGGGTGAAAATTATGTCGGTGATAGTTTTTTTTACAAGGGCAATGGGTTATGAGGTAGTGGGATGTAGGAAAAGAGCCTATAAATGAGGGGAGTGGGGGATTGAAGGCCAAAAAAAAAGGAAGGAAGTAGGATATGCTGGAAAAGCCTAAAAACCTAAAAAGTTGTGGGATGTGGGGTAATGCCAAAAGAATTAGGGATGTAGGAAATAAGGCTAACCCCTAGGTATGTGGGTTTCCTTGACCCATTACACACACACCCTTATACACACAAGGGTGCAAGATTAGGTGCATATTTAGACACTTGCATGTAGGTCTTTGGCAGTAGGCATACTGATTATCCTCACACCTAGACAGTAAATTCTTCAGTTTTAGCCCCATGACTGAAACAGCGGCCAGTTGATAAAATAGCATGTAGTATGTATATGTGTTTTAATTCAGGTATTTTGCACAACAAAAGTCCCTTAATTAAAGACATTTATATTTATATTAAGCATGTGATCATCAAAAAAATCTTTTGAGTTATCTGTAAAACTCTGGATTATGATAATAGCCTACACCTGAAATATTAATTTTGTGTATTCGTAATCAAACTACATAGCTATATAGCAGAAACTTACGTTCAAATTCAACACCTTCAATAAATAAGCACATTTTTGTTTGAGCGCTCCCTATTAACAGGTGTCTAAAAACCAAGCACCTGCTCGCAAGAACACAACACGAAATTTGGCAGGAAAAATACAATTTGAGCAGACGATAAAAAAAGTTCGTGTTTTGACACGAAAATTATCGTTATTGATGGAGATCATATTTCACGGGATCCATATGTTTGTACAGCGCCTTGACTTTTCGACACAATCTCGCAATAACCGCGAGCCTCCCAGTCATCAGAGGGAGATAAGCCTTGAAAAATACCCTCCTGTCACCCGTGATCTGAGCTGGAGACGTGTCTCATGCCGTCTGCCGCCTCTAGCTGCCTCCAGACACGTGGCTTTTGTCCGAGGATGACCTGGTGTTTGAAAAATGTGTGTCAGACTAGTTGGTATAGACTGTTTCAAAGTCACATGTTGCTGTTCACTAAACTGTGTGGCATTAGACATGTCAGTATAGTTATTAGTTTGTGTCTGTTCAAGACCAACGGGGAACTGGTACTTTCAGGTGGTATCGAATTGGAGGCGAGTTGGTCTTTTTATAATAGAGATTTGGCGTGTTCCCTCCCCAAGATTCTACGTGCACGTGGGCATGAATTTGGAACCACACAAAATGGTCACTTTTTTTATCTATGTGTTCTGTTTATAGTATGTGCAAGTTGGTATGTGAAGCTGCAGAAATGAAGATGGGCGTCTCAAAAGATTTGTACACTTATGTCAGTCCAGGGTTTGCTATGTCACTTTCCATAGCGGGCAGTTTGATGATCTTTGATCAAAGAGTTTTCTTTTTAAATTTAAGTAGAATCCTTGGTTTGATGGCGGGAGCTAAAGTTTCTCAGCAGTCAGCTCATTTAACTCTGACGTATCTTATGTACGCAGTCGCGCTTCTTGGGTACTTGATTATTGATTAGATGCACGTGACTTGGCAAATCAATATTTTTGCACTGTATCAACCACAAAATTCTGTGATGATCACGATGGATCTTTTTATCAAGTATACAGCACATTGTTTCATAAGTTTGTAATATTCTCTGTTCGCCGATAAATGTCCAAAAAATGAAACTTGAAAGACTGAAACAGTTTTGACAAGGATGCTATTGCATACATTTGGTTACAATATTCTAATTTCAAATTTACAATGTTTGGACAATGCATGTTCACGATCGTCGGCGTCGAACAGAGAATATTATAGTAAGTAAGTAAGTAAGTAAGTAAGTAAGTACAAAATTATGATGATTTGGTAGTATGGTGTAGCGAATGACAAGTTGTACAAATAGTGATTTACATGTAAAATAATTTCTCGACTTCTGTTTTTATAGGGCCAATGGTTGACACCGACTATCAGAACCAGAGCGGGTAGGGCTGAAGGGCTAGAAACAAGCTCTGTGAGTGCAATAACCCTCTTTAAAGTGACACATAGTTTCACTTGTATTAGAAATAGGGATAGATAAATATATATGAAAATGTAAAGTACACAATGAATAACCGCTACTTCAGCTACAGCGAGTTTTTGGACCATCATTTCATCTTGGTTGATTTCCCAGCTTTGGACCTCTGCCTGTGGTAGGCCGTTTAAAGCATTGGCTGGAATCGAACTCATCTTACGTCACTCATGTGTTCTCAATCGACCTTGTGTGCACAAATAACAATGAACATGATCCTCTACCTTCTGCATCGCTACCGCACCTGGCTGACAGCGACAGTTGCTGTTTTGGTTATAGTTAACATAATTTTACTATCAAGTGACACAACTTCTTCCCCGCCCAAAGTGTTGTTAATAAGTTCAGGAATTAGTAACGATGCCAATACCAGCTCTTATTCGCTTCCTCGAATCTCATCAGATTCCGGAAGAGCCAGCTACTTGGACATCACAAATATATCTGATTTTGAAGCGCTTCAGTACTTCCTCAAATCAATCATATCCTACAATTCAATGGCATTGGTCGCCTATAATACAGATGACTGTAAGAAAATTGTCCCCAATGTGATCCATTGGATCTGGTTCTATCCAAAAAATACTAAATTCAGGTTCCATTGCCTGATAAGCGCTCTATCTGTGATCCAAGTGTTAAAGCCAGATGAGGTCATACTGTGGTATAGCAATATGCCAGTTGGTGAATATTGGCAGATGGTAGTGAAGAAGCTGCAAGACAACAGTATCCATCTAAGGCTGGTGAAAGTCACCCCATCTTCGTTCATATTTGGAATAGAGGTAAGAACAATAACATAAGGCCGTATGAATGTAAAAAAAAATAGCTATAAATTATTTACGCATAGCTGCATACATACATAAAATCAAACAGAAATCATGGCACTGTATAATTATTCAAATTCTAAAGTGTTCAGGAATCCTGCAGGTTGTCCACGAGATCCACAAGAGTGATGTGATGCGGATCAAGGCATTGCTGGAACACGGCGGCATCTACCTCGACTTCGACATCGTGATCCTGCGCCCACTAGACCCACTCCGCTGCTTGGAAGTAGTGATGGGAGAGGAGAGACAAGGGGAGGGGCTATGTTCAGGTCAGTGGGCATGATTTGCCTTCTTAGATACAGTAGAACCTCTCTATATTAGGGCCACCTTTGGGACCAGTGCTAGGTGGTCTCAAGAGAGAGGTGGTCTTTACACATAGGTTCATTTTGGTAGCTTTCTGAAGGTTTGGGGCCGTGAATAGTTATCGTGTTATTGAGGTGGTCTCAATAGAGATGTGGTCTTAATTGGAGGTTCTACTGTACATATATTGAAGTTTGCAAGATCAATAGGAATTTTGCATTGTTTCTGCTATGGGCATCCTTATAATTTCAATTTTTCTCTTCATAACATCGGATAGATTCGGATTCGAGCTTCAGTACATGATCTCTTTGCAAAACTTCTCAGTAGTCTCTTTACTTAGGTTTGGAAGACGAAAAATATGTCTCATTATAAAGGCGATCCTTTAAATTTGGCCTAATACTGTACATACACTAAAATAAATTCTCACCACCTCAGGTATCATCCTGTCGGCTCCCCACTCTGAGTTCTTGACGCGCTGGTTCGAAACCTACAGACGGTACGTGCCCGGCACATGGCACACCAACGCTGTGAAGTGGCCCATGTTTCTGGCGCAAGAATTCCCCAACCTCATATATGTGGACAAGGTAATACGTTGTATTAGAAACTCATCTTAAATTAACCAATGCTATAATAATCTTAATATATTGTACATGGTTAGAGGTGTACATATAACGGTAGCTGTCTTATACATCTTCTTTGGACAAGTAACAATGCCATGGCATGTATTTATAATAAAGTAATATGTTGAGAGGAGTACCTTTTAGGCATGATGTACATCCTGAGTGATGGGTATGTTTTACATGATCCCAATTCTCTTATTGATTTTCTTTCTATCCATATCCATGAAATTGTGTTTACAAGTAGCGTTTAAGAATTTTTCACTAAGTACATCAGAAGATTTTGTCACACACACACACTAGCCTCTCCACGGCTTCTTTGTCAATTCTTCATTTCCCAGTTGCGCGGGACGTGTTGCGCAGTAGAATTAATCCAAACCAAACAGTCCATTGACTACATCCGGTCGCTCGCATCATTGTAAACTAACACGACTTTGAATATTCTAAGGTAATTTTCAGCTATCACTTATCCTATGTCATTCATGTAAAGTACTTTCCCAATAGAATTTTGAGTGAGCATTATCAATCTGTAATCGGATTTTAGTTAGCATAAAAATTGACGAAGTTATGAGCAAAAGCCGGTACTTGGTCAAATTTGCAGACAGCCAGTGAAAAAAGAAGTTGACAACTTCACTATATTGAAGAATGCACGCTTCAAATAGATGTACTTACTTAATTTTCCAACGTCTATCAGTGTAACAGCCATCACTGTTGTGTAGAATACACACTTTGAATGATATAGCATTAAATGCGATTTTAAATGGGCTTATAACATATACCGGAAGTACCCATGGACTTTTGGGTCTCAAATGTTTATAAAAAAAGACGAGTGTGCAACTTTTCTGCGCAATTGGGAACTGAAGAATAGATTTAGGATGTGATATGACTGGAAGTCAGGATATTGGTGGACATAAAAACTTCAGTTCCAAAACTTGGTATCCTTCTACTAGGCTTGTAGCAGCATCAAACTGATAACTCATTTCTTGTTTCTATGCTAGAGGGTTTTCAAGCTTTTCAACTCTACAGAGTTCTGATCATATGATTAGGACTCTGTAGAGTTGAAGAGCTTTAATTATATCATACCATCTTGACAATTCGTTACATTTTGGAAAGAGTTTAAGAAATCTAGCATACAAATAGAACATAGTACCAAAACAGATACCATATGCTATGTTAACTCTTCATGAAATTTCTAATAAAATGAATTTCTAATAAAATGATCACTATCTCTTGTCTCTAGACGCGCCTGAACAAGCCCTCATGGTTTGATACCGAGATATCGATGCTGTACGATGAGGGCAGCCGCTACAACTGGACGGGCCACCTGGCCACGCATCTGTGGTACCGGCAGTACAACGTGGAGCACAACTCTACCTCCATCAGGACGCTCAACTCAACGTTTGGGAGGCTCGCCAGGCTGGTGTACTACGGACACGAGGACTTAGGCGTGGAGGATAGTGCATGATGGACACTGAGGGGATCCAGGTTTTACAAAATGAGGAGCTGGATGGGGGAAAGGGGATGGCACTTGAAGTATTACACAACTTCTATATGTGTGAAGGCTCGCGAGGCTGATGGTCTATGGACGTGGGCACTTATTTGTAGAGGATAGTACACGATGGACATTGACGGGTCTACATTTTATAGAATGAGTGGCCGGAGGGGTGATGAGGAGGGCGGGGAGGCACTTGAAGAATTCCACAATATCTATGTGTGAGAAGCTGTGTGATGACTCAAATGCAGAGAATACTACGTAATGGTCACTGATGTTTTACACAATGAAGAGGCTTGAGGTGTGGGGGCACTTAAACTTGAAGAATTCCACAACATCTTTATGTCTTAATCTGTGACGTTGAACTTATATGTATTAAACTGTTAGTTTATTGTTAGTAACGCATTAGCTTGTACAACTGTATACTTAGATAAAATATAAACATATGTTCTGGCAGTTTTGTATTTTTACACTCTTACTGTTAACCCGCAGATACAAACTCTATAATCACAAATTATTGTTTACGCAGCAAAGAAACAGACTATAAGCTAGACGACACCCGAAGGGTAATGGACGTAGAACTAACAAACCTTTGAATATCCTGATGACATCTGTCGGATCTAGAGTGATTCACAAAGTGAGGTTTGATCTCTCTTGATGTTAGTGTGACTGTTGTGACTGGAGATCCATCAGAAGGCCTCTTTTACTGTGCTATGGCACTCGGTAAAAATACCGCCGAGATGTTAGGCCATAAAAATAAACTGACGGATTATCTTGATGACATATGAAATGTTGACCTAGTATACCGCATGACATGGCATTATCCGAAGTATCTTTGACTACAGGAGGTTATTAGATGCACACGATTTATCATATTTAAGAGTGTAGGAGTTGCATTTCTAGATTTGTAGAAGTGAATGTTAATTTAGTATACCCTGTACTTCATACGGTAATCGTAAAAATATTCAATAAAATGCGAAAAAGTCTCTTCAGACCAGACAACGAAATATATGAACTAAAGTCAACATGTGCTCACTGCATTCCACAAGACAGTTGGACTAGTTGGAGACCTCATTTACATTGGCAATGATAGATTGAACATTAAGTACTAGATATACATCCCCTTACTCAACATCGCCTGATTAATGGCCACACGTGGCCCACAATGGTCAGTTACGTACATTGATTCACGAGGTTAATGTTAGCGTTTGACCACCACAATGATTGTTGTTTGAACATCGTAGATCCTGTATTTCATGGAAGCTTGGACCTGGGATTCAAATCGCATGCAAAGTCCAAGATCTGCAAATTAAGACTGAACGGGAGCGCATGTGCCTCGTGGATCTACCGCTCTACTGTAAATTTGTATATTTTAGCGTAGACTTATTTCTTGCTTATGCCCAGGACAAGAAATTTTCAGTTTTAAACCCTTCGAATGCGACAACTTGAAATCGTATACGTGCAATTTTATATTTGTTTTTAGAGATATTAATGATAATGACTAAATAAATAAATGCAAATGCGGTCGTTTATAGTCATAATCCAAATATTTTGCTCTTCTGAATTTACATTTACACCAGGTCATTGGCATCGTTGCCATTCCATATCTTTCTCAACTCCGAGGGGAGAATAAAGCACTTTGCTACCGTATCGCAGACATGCTTGCAATCTCTCGCCTGACCTGTGCCTATTTACCGTGTAGGTACCACGGAGCAGAGTGCAATATGTATAATAAGGGGTATCTTTTCTCAACACCTACCACCAGACCCGACCGGGAATCGAGCCCAAGACCTCCTGGTCACGAGTCTAACTCCCTATCCATTTGGTCAAGGAAGCACACTACCGGGTATGATATACATAACTTTACGGTTGGGCAATTGTCAGCACAATTCTGTGGTAAAGTATGAATCATCATGCCGTGTATATAAGTGTACAGTAGAAAACCACAATGTCATGACTGGTGATTAATCGGACATTCTGCGAAACGTCAAGTCGCCGGGCAGATGATGGATTAACGCGAACTACTATTTATTGTTGCTCTGACTTTATCCCAGTCTTCTACAGTACAGCACAGATATGTGGTGTCCAGTATTCGGGACCCGGTTTACAGCACAGCCTCATGTATGGAACTCACTTGCTCGACTTTATCAACTGCCATATGCAGTAACATTTATCCATGGAGGGATTATGAATAACATTACTGCAACATCAAGCCAAATCGCAAAGCTCTAACACGCACTGAAGCAAACTAAAACAATTGGTTGCACTGTATTCGCCATCCAGCTGGCAGTTCTAGTTCTATGTCTAGAACGCTAGGTGGGTGTCGGCCAAGGACACGGCAGCCGTAGCTTACGCGTACAGACGTCGTCTACGTAATTGAGATATTCAGCACATACTTACACGACATTGTAGTCTGATTTATTGTGGGTAATGTCCGTTACACGTAAGTTAGTCGACCATTAACAAAATAAGCTATAGTTTACTGCCGGGTTTTCTGCTGTATGGTGTTGGCCTAAACCTTAATGGATTATATTTAGTTGTGTATTGTTGTTGCTGGATGCCATGCTAGGTAACATCGGCTGTTGTGTATTTTCAGTCCCAAGTGATTGTACTTTGTTTCTGAAAGGTGATGTTCTTAATGGATAGTGTTGAGAATAGTGATGTTTTGTGTTGTGTAATTTTCGCATTGCATAGATGGATAATATGTAATTGTATGTAGTTGATATAATCATGTGCGCCTGCTTGTATTTATTCTAGATTGTGTGAATACCACATCTCGGTATGTCTAAGTGAGAAGTTAACATTAACACACATTTACGGCAACTTTTATGTTTGTCAATGTTTTTAAAGTGTGTTTAATATGCATTGTAATTTCGGCATTTAGCTATAACTTCATTGCACAATGTATTCTAGCCTACTGTATTGATTTGACATAGTCCAATTTTACATGGCAGAGGTGTCAGTTGTTGTCTAGCTTAATCCATCACTTTCATAACGTCAGCATTGCACATGTCTCGACAAATAACTTCCGTGCATAATCTACACATTTAGCATGTAATGGTCGCCGGCTCAACTGTGAATACAAGGACGGACATCCCTCTCAATGTGACATACTGCATTATGACTAGAGTGCTAGCAGTCAGTTCTAGACATGTAAATATGTATGCTGTCCCACAATCTACTGATACTTGGAGTAAATGACTACTTACTAAATCGACGAAATAAAATTCAGAAAAATAAAGAAGGCTTAACATTTTAATTGTTTACAAACAATCCATACTGATATGTACTTCAGCAGGAGCTGCGTATTTGTAATCTGAATCTGAATCTGTGTGAATACTCCGCAGCTATCAGTTTTGATGATTATAGCAGAGGGAGGCCACGTGATGTTGGTACATGGACCTCCAGGGGCAGGCTAGGCAGCCAACTGAGCCTCGGGGTTGTGGAGGGATCACACTAGCTATAGTTTTCAAACTAGGTGAGTTCTTTTACGTGCAGAGGGGTGGCTTTCCTCTACACGGGACACGCCTTTTAACGAGGCTTCCTAAACTCCATAAGGGTTTAGGAGGGACAGGTTACGAGGTCACGAAATCCCACATGCCTAATTTATTTGTTCTTATCTCCCACATCCTATAACTTTTCAGTCTTTTTTCCCCACACCCCAATTTGCTTAAAATCCCACATCTGTCTTTGTCTTCCTTTTGCCTCACATCCCACTTCATTATACCCCTCGCCCATAAAATTTGACTGATCATGATTCAACATAAATTTATCAAACTGTATGATATATCAATAGGCATTCTATACCTAATGTAATTGGTAACTAAATCTTTCTGACACCAACGTACTATTAACTATCTAGTAGTGGTTTCAACCACCTGTTATTAGTACAAGTACCTATTTACGGGCTGGTACTTCTTTGTCTTCTTGAGTAACACACACTCTGAAGGTTTTGTGGTCATTTGCTGGACACTGGTCACTTTACATACACATATACACTGTACATAATTTATCACTATGTACAGGTTACTTGATAGAGATTTTTATTGTAGCGGTTGTCATTGATAAAGATGGTCTTATTTGTAGAGTCTACTGTATTTAGCAGAAAAGTAAACACCGCAAAATTATGTATCACGTTACCAGATACGTGCTACTGCAAAACCGTCTTTATAATAAAACACCGTAGCATTAGATGTTGACGTGAGGTATATTTTGTTCATAGATGATATCATTTCTTAAATGTTTACTCTTTACAAATTGCAAGTCTGTTGGAGCGGTTCGTATGGGATGTATTAATGCAGCCATACTCTCAAAGGTCACCCGTATATTATGTCTTGAAATCTACGCCAAAACACGCAAGAGTCACATCTAAGAATTTGACATATGTGGAGTAAAAGTTGGACATATAAACACTATTTCTTTAATCAGTAACTTTACTAACCCGTTAAGTTTTGCACCGTTGGTTAGCATCATTTAGCAAATTACTGGTTATAGATCAATCTTTATTGAGTGGAAATTCCACCAAGGTATTGATGCAAGTGATGTCACATCTAAATAAGGAATATGTTCTTTTTCTACTGGGTTGTTTTTATTCAAATATGGTTTAAAAAGAGAGGTTGTTTTATTTAGTGTGGTATTATATCATTTTGTTTTGTGTATCATTATATTATATTACATTATCATAGGCAGATCCAGGGGGCGCAGGCCCGCCCCCCCCCCCTTTCCTACCAATACGCTTCATTTTCATAGGGTTTTGTGTACATCCGCCATCGATCGCGCGTATGAAACACATGAAATCCCAAAAGTGCGCCCCCCCCCTATTAAAAAACCTGGATCTGCCATTGAATTATTTACCAAACATTTACTTCATATCATGAGCGATGAAGGCAATGAATGAATTGAATTGGTTACAGGAATACTAGTAGTCGATACCAGTTGCAATATATGATACTAAACGACGATTAAGTATAGCAAGTTGAGCAGACGATTCAAAAGCAGACGACAGCAAAAAACACTAAAACAGTAGTCACCAACACATGCAGACTTCCGGCTTGACTACTTATTCTGTTATTGTGCTTGGCAGTACTGCATCAATGGGGTTTGAAATTATAGACTAGAATTATAAAAAATATACACATATATATATATAGTGCAACATTGTAAACGCGAGAAACGAAACCAACTTGTAGTGTCCACCCCAGCTAGTTTAAAGGAGTCGAAATAGTGATAACAAAATTAGGTAACCAGATACATATGGCTCACAATCCTCCGGATCAAAATTCCTGGATAAATTATATAGTCAGCTTGCTTGATATGATATGATATAGCACGAATTTGTGGTTAAATGTTGATAATTGTACCATGGCTACTGCTGCTAGTTCTCATGAAGATGACATACTAATGTGTAGCATTTGCTTAGAGACATTTGACCTAAATGACAAATTACCTAAGGGACTACCCTGCTACCATAGTTTTTGTCTCAGTTGTCTAGATAGTCTGATACAAAAAAGTGATGACTGCAAGCTAACTTGCCCCACGTGTCGTGCAGAATCTATGATACCAACATGCGGTGCCAAGGACATACCAACGAACATAATGGCAAGAAAGCTGATAGTGAAATCCCAGCAAGAAGGTTGTAAGATTGTGTGTACAGAACATGATAGCAAAGCAGCCATCATATGCAAATCTTGCCAGACTGGCCTCTGTGATATATGCATAGTGAATATTTCCAAAGGACCACATATAAACCACATCCTGGTAACAGTTGCAGATATTCAAGAAAAAGTGTTCAACGCTAACACTAGTTCAATTGAAGAAGGCTTTGAAGAGGTGAAAAGCTCTGCCACAGCATGCTGGGAAGCATCTCTGCAGGAAGCGAGAGAACGAGCTGAGAATGCGCACGACGCTATTGACCAATGGCTCACTTCTACTGAAGTGGCTCTGTCTGAAAGACACGACGAGGTACAGGAGATCATCCAACAGGAAGAATTATCCACCAAAGCAGAGTTGGCAGATATTGAAACCCAGCTAGAAGGTTGCAGTGATTTGCTGAACAGAGGTGATCTTAGCGGGCTCTTGGACATACTGGATCGCGTGGATGTTCAGACAGAACGGTGTTTGCCCAAGCCTGTTACCAGTATTTGCAGTATAGAGGATACCACGCCCATACATCTTGGGAATGTTGTTCCATGCCTGATGAGGCCTGGAAGAGAGACTGATGGTCAAAATGCGGTAGCTTGTGCATCGAAAGGTGACGGTCTCTTGTTAGAGTCGAATGAATCTAATGAGGATGAATCTAGTGAACAAGAACAATGTGAAGAATCACAAATGAAAGTACATTCACTCCCTATTGAACCAAATCAAGTACCTAACATTATACAACTAAATCTCAAAGACGCTAAGGTTATCAGCATTGAAGTTTGTAGTGATAAATTGGTGTTTTTGAACCAAAGAGTCGTTGACAATCGAAAACACTTGAAAATATGTGTCATGGAAGGCAATTGCCTGATACCTTGGAACCTGCAACAAAATGCTATTATTTTTGATCAGGTACTTGTCGACAACAATGGAACCATTGTAACGAAGGCAAACCATACAACCTCATTACACAAACTAAATGAGGGCACTCACAGCAAAGGCGTAAGTCATATAAAAGATCACATATCAGGGGGTGATCTGATCGGAGCTTTGTTGCAAGACCGGCTGGTGTATCTACGAAGTCCCAGCCAGATCGACGTTTACAGCCTGGCAGGCGGCGACCACAGAAAGGTGTTGGAGTTGAAGGTACCGAAGAAACAAAACGCATGGGGAGGGGACAAGTGGCAAGTAGGTAACCTAAATGTTCTTCAAAACAAGAAGACAGGAGGTATTGCTGTGCTGTACCATTGGCCCAGTAATGTTGCTGTGCTGCACGATTGGTACAGTAATGTAAACATCTATAACCCTGACGACGGATCGCTGGAACGCCAATTGTCTGGATTAGGACATTTTGACAAAAACAATTTGACTTGCACTGATGAGCATGTATTTGTATATAAGAAACGCCGGTTGAACGTTTTTGATTGGGACTTTAATCAGCTCCATTCCTACGATGTTAAGAAAGATTTTGGGATTTATGACAAAATACACTTGATTAAGGCTACTGACGACAGCAGGTTGATTTTGGCTGGTCGTGATGACCACGGTTATGCTAATGGCATCAAGAGGTTGTTTATATTGACTATGATCTAAGACATTTTAATACTGGTCAAGTTTGGCTACAGTGGCATACATGTATCCAGGTCCACAATCCTTCCTTTCTTGTATATCGATACTTATTTCGGACTTGGTCATAATGGACCAGTTTACTTCTAACACTTTTAGAAGATTACTACATTTACCACTGAACTGTATTGCAAGTGTTGTTTGACATATATTATATGTGTTTTTGTTTGTTTTGTTTGCCTGCTAAAACGTAATCGTGTAAACAACGTGGGCTTGTCTGATAGTGCAGTGGTATTTCAAATATGTATTATTTTTATTTTGGCTTTGCGAAAAACTTCTCATACGTTTAGTTACCGAAAACGATGTGGTACTCCGTGTGTGTGCCTCAAAGTCTGTATATATTTGCTGCTGTCAGACATTGATAAAAAATTCTATATGTACTTATTTGTATATTTGATAAGTAATTAATTAAAAGTACTATGTAATGAAGGGGTGAAATTGACATTTTGTTATTGTCGTACATAATGTCGAACCATACGTATGGTCTTTGTATGTTATGTTATTAGTAGGTTTTTATTGTTAGTTATAAGGACTATTACTTTTATTGTGTCTGATTCAAAAACATATAAAAATAGATAGATAAATGATAATTCTACGTGATTCTTAGTATACCGTCATGGGTTTACGAGACAAGGCTCTATTCAATACCATATTTCATTCACGTAGTCCTAGTTAATCTACCCAATCAAAAACATGCTGATATAGTTGAATCGAGTCTGAAATTTTTATGAAAGGAAATCTAAGAATTTTAACTAATTCTAATTGCAAAAAGACCATCTTCTGCAGTTCATTTTCCCACAACAGCACACATCAGAACTTCTTTATTGATCACAGAATCAATCTTTTGAAAGTAATAAGCATAAAATTCATGTTAGACATTTGAGAGTAATGCATGGGTATTGTGTGTCTTCTTTGTGTCTGGCAATACAGATCTACGGTGATTATGATGTATTTGCTCACAACAATTGAAAACAATAATTTCCAACACACCATATTTTCTGGGGTTAAAAACACCTACTGCTCTTAAAATACGTGTTTCCGGGTATCTGAATAAGCATCGGCGGTAATAGCTCAGTTATAATTGAAATAAACGCCTGTCTTGAATAAGAGGTTGTACATTATTAAATAAAATGTGGTATTTAATTTGAACGAATCAATCTAATCTTGTTGTAAAATACATGTTACATTTCTTTTTCAACAAACTGCTTTTTGTGATATGCTGATTACTATAAAGGTTCCCGATTTTTTGACGGATGCATTAATTTTCATACTTGCATGAAGCAGGTTAAAAGACAGTGACTATCTAAGACATACCACACACAACAAAGTAACAAACCAACAACAAAAACAACAACATTAATCAAACAAACAAGATAAGTCAGCCAAACTAGCTGTAACATGTTCTTAGCATAAAATGTACCAATAGAGTAGTATTAACTGGTTCTGGCGTGGTTACGTGTGTGGAGAAATGATCTGGCACTGAAGTAAGTTTTCATAATATAATGAAGTTGGCTAACGCTGTATGTTTGTTATCGAAAGTCAAGGCCGAAGAGAAATAGTTTCATTGGAAAAGTATCAGCGTGTCCAAATGTCCAAAAATTGCTTCCCTATGTCACAACACCTGACATGATGACCGTGAGGTTATATTAGAAGTCATTCGCCTTTTGAAAGTGATAGGTGCATCTTTTCCTATTAGCCACATAGTGCGTGTGATAGGCTCAAGAATATATATACAATTAAATACCCCCAAAAAGTGAAAAACAAGTAAAAAATATTCATTTTATGACAAAACATTTTAAAGATTACGTACATTTTAAAAATTACATAAATCTAAAAGTTTAAATCTTAGACAAATAATCATACATTATTTAATCAAATGATAACTTGATGTAAACATGTTCATAAAATTTACAAACACATTGAATATAATATTGGATATGAAATTTCTACGTTAATGAAAAACAAAGCATTCTCCGCTCAGTGCATGCCAAAAAGTCAAGGTCACAATTTCTACTATAATTGCCATCATCTAACAGATAGAGATTTCCAGAGGATTTCTGCATTTTCTTGTATATGTGTCTTAGAACTTGAGGCTAAATGTCAGGGCCATGATAAAATTCATTATAACAGCCGTGGCTTGAGAAGCTGAACTGTACACTGTGTTTCCAGGTGGAAGAAGGCCCCTGTTACACCTGAAAGTTAAAGACATGCTAGGGTCAAACATTTAAGATAAATAAACCACAGAGTCTTGTGGCTATTAATGCATCTGCCCAAGTTGTCTTTCATAGACACATATAGATATAAGGACAGACTAATCTTTTGTATAGTATATTTATGAGTCCGCCAATCAAGTACGAAATTTTTTGAGAACTTGACTATGGAAGACAGACAACACGTAATATGCTCTGCCATTAATCGTGGTAATATGAGAGCCTCCTACCCTCCCGGACCTCCCCACCCCACCCCACAAGAAGTAGGCTGCCCACCTGCCCATGAACGTTTAAAACCAGCAGCTGCCCTGGCAGATACAGTAGGAGCGTGCTCTACCTTTCCCCACAAAAGTCCTCTTTTGGCATCACCTTGAGCTTTCATGTGTACATTACAAAACCCATGAACACTATTGTTCCCAAAACCTGAATCTACAACTCTGAGAGAATCACACATCACGACCATATCTTAACATCTTATTCTCAGCGTGGAATCTATCTACCAGTGACCTATAATAAAAAAAAACTGTTGAACCCCTCATACCTGGACTGGGTGCAGCAGACGTGGCACTGCTGGCTGTCGCGGCCCAGGTCCGTCCACATCTGCTTGAGGGTGTCCTCATGCGGCTGCAGCACGCGGCCCACCTCAGCCGAGTCGCTGCAAGCGCAGAGGGAGCCAATTTCAAGGGGAGATCTGGTGTGTCAGTGTGGGGATGAATACTTTTATACACACAAACGCACACATACACACGCATGCACGCACACACACATATACACGCACGCACGAGCACACACACACACATGCACCCCCACAAACACACGCACACACACATATATACACACACATGCACACCCCACACGCACCCACCCACCCACACGCACGCACATACACACATATGCACGCTCGCACACACCTCAAATGAATGTAATAGATAGTAGACATTATTCCACGTGTTGTCAGATGAGTTTGATAGAATTTGTAAAGCAAACGTATAGATGGAAGTAGGCTCCTACCTCCTACTAATTGTTACTTGATTTTAAAAGTGCGTGGCTTCCTTTTAGCAGGAGCCCTGAATCCCTAATCGGGGTGTGTTGGGATTCCCCAACCCCAACTAGCCCTGAAGCGTGTATGTTCACTTTCATCATGGTTTAAGTTGGGTATGAGGGAAGGCGTGAGAACAAAACTTAACTTGATTTTTTGGGGATGAGTGTAGCCCAGGAAATTGGTAGAACATGTTAATGGGGGTATAATTAATACTGAAGATACTTATAACATAATCATATGGTTTTATATGTCATTCCCCTTAGGCCATGATAAATAGTACTTGTGACAAATTTAATTTCTCTCCTGAATACTCGACTTATTACACAGAAATATATAAAACTGGGCTGAGTCGTATTCCAATTGAATAATTTTCAACTGTGTCACTGTGATATGTACAGCCAATCCCAAATATTGAAGCCGAATCTGTCTCCAATCTTGACGTACGCAATAACATAATATATTCAAATGTATGTAAGCGACGATGTACATTTTGTCACGCTCCGCAAAAGTGGAACAGTGTTCCACTTAGGGGGGGGGGTTTCGGTCAAGTTTTGGATGTTCCACTTTTTTGTGGGTGTAAAATTTTATCTCTCGCGCTAAATCTTTTCATACCAGAATTCCACTATTTACTATGTAAATGTGGCATTAAAAATATACACAGCAGATTTCACACATTCATTAATATCATAATTTACATTCCTGATATATAATAAATATTATTTTATGGCACATATAAGTAGTATTTGAATAAATATCGCGAAACACTGTGTAGATATTTTTTGATAATGTCACACATCTGATGTTTCCACTTTTGGGGGGGGGGGGGGTCAAGAAAAAAGAGAACACTGTTCCACTTTTGCGGAGCGTGACAAAATGTACATCATCCCTAACAGTTATTCTTATCTTTAAATAGGTGGACCTTTGACATTAATTAACGCAAACGAAGTAAATAAGCCAAGTAAAAATACCTTTCATGGAGAGAGGTTGAAGCAAAAACTATCTGTACAATGTACTAGAAATCATGCAACAATGTTATCGTATTTTTCACGCTGGCACAAGTTCTTAAAGGCGTTAATTTCTCAATTAGCACCTATAATTATTTGATCTTAATTTAGCTCAGAAAGAAGTTCCGCTTTTTTAGTGAACAATGGAGCTCACTTCACTTTTCCTGTTCATTGAAAGCCGACGTCGCTGTTCACACAAATTACAAGAAAGTACAAATTTTAGATTGCAAAAATTGAGGTTTAGTGAGTAAAGTGTTCAATAAAGAAACTGATGCTCGTTTTTACATTTTGTGTGGTAAACCATTACACATGAAGATGAAATAATTCTCCTTAAAGCTTGTCATGAAGTATTTGTTTAAATTCGCCAAGAATTCTCTTTGACCAACACAATTTTGGTCTGGTTATGAATACCACGAATTTGAATTATTATCTCTAAGAAGTTAAAGAGTCATCTGTTATTCTATTCAATATGATAGATTTATACTTAGAAGATTTGTAAGCACTTGTAGGCTTACCTGATTATGGCTGCAATGGTCTCATCCAATATTTTGCTGCATTTCTCTGTGATTTCAGCACTACAGCTCTCTTGAGAGGCACAGCTGGAACCACAATGCAAACAGTAAAATTAAACTCACAGCACAGCTATACACAATGTAATCAGTATGTTAAACATAAGGCATTCATAAACCTCATAGTATGTACATCAGTCAGGTTAATAACGAGCATTTGGCATTTGAAACTTTGGACAACTTTATTATAAAAGATCAGCGGCACATGCAGGGGTGGGGCAACCCCCTACGGGCAAGATTTGGCATATATTTGGCTATTTCTCTGGCCATATGGCTATACTCTCAATACTGGACAGTCCTGGACATGTCACTGATGATTTAGCGTGAATTGGAATACCGTTTTGTCAAGCCCGGGTTGCTGCTATCAGTATCAAATACATAAATGCAATACGGATTTTCTTCATCGCAAATCTTTGTAGGTCCTTTGCAAGACAGACTTTGAACAGTGCCGTCATAGGTGCTGTTACAATGATAGCATTCCATGTCTGCAAAAAAGGAGAATGATTATTATGATGAAGAGAATGTACCTACTTCTTTGATACACATTGCATCAATATTCATACAACATACTCACTGCCACATGGGTGTTCCTGGCAATGTTGGTGTTCATAGACAAGCTTTTCAGTTATTTCTGGCTCAGAAGGCTCAGAAGGCTCTGGAGACATGTCAGGATTAAGAACTGGCAAAGCTAGGAAAAGAGAACGCAATTGCTAACATGAAGTGCATGACTAGTTAGAAGTGACAAGCAATCCACGAAGACTTTAAAATATGTAAATACCATTCATGACAATATATGACGTAGCTAAAACAAAAATTCAGAGTTTGTCCCTATATGTTAGATTCCAGGTGCTTAATCACAATTGTGATTTAGGCATTTCAAAGTACTAACACTGTAGTTCTCACATACACCACTCATATCAACACCATTCTCATTCGTTTTCATAAGTCAAAATTATTTTCCTGTAGTCATGTTTCTCCGCCCCCACCCATACCTGGCCCCTCTGGCTGTGAGCTGCTGCTGCTGCTGTTGCGCGTCTCGTAATGACACAGCTGCTGCCGGCGCCGCAGCCCCACACCACAAGACGCGCTGCATTCTGTCCACTGCCCCCACTCGTCACACCTGCTGTACTCTAAAAAATGCTAGTGTGTAAATCCGGCGGGGGAGGTGTGGTGTGGGGGGGGGGGTGGGTGACGGGGTATAGCCACAGTGGCAATTTATAGTGCCTGTCGGACCAAGCTGAACATAGTAATATGTTCAGCTCATACTAAAGTATTCGTAGGGAAACAGAGACACACAGAGACCACAGGGAGATTATTTTACTCTACAACTTGCTGCTGTGGATACAGCTGAAACCCCCTTGATAACTATATTTCCTTCTCATTGGTTTTTATATGAATTTATGACATTTCTGAGACAACTCAACAATTGTCCACCAGAATAAAATTTAAACCCGCTTTAAAAGAATCTGAGTGCGGGCCTAAAATTAATTGTTCTTGATACTAATGTTGACAGCATTCTCAATGAATTACTTAGCAATTAGTCACATGAAGCTGAAATCATAGCTTACACATAATCATTACCTAATTACCCCATCCATCTTGGTACCAATATTTGAATTAAACTAAGTACAATACATATTCTGCATTATGTACCATGTGTATAAATTTAAAACATAAGTGATATAATGCACTTGTATGATTACACGTCTTCAGGGAGTAAAGAAAAACAAACATTACTATGAAAATGTCTCAGAAGGAAATATCATTTTTTGATCGCAGTAATAGAACCAAAGAATCCCCAATCCACATGTTTATACCGTTATACTTTATAATTTACTTCACTTATGGGTAAGCTGGGGTAGTTGTACGGGTACAGTCCGAGTATGGTTTTTGAAACCACTGGTAGGGATATGGTATGGGTTGAATTATTACGGGTACGGGTTGGGTAAGGGGTAGTATTTTAGAAAGTTACACAGGTAAGGGTTGAGTATGGGTAGATACACCACAGGTACAGTGCGGTTTGATAATTTCCTACCCGTGCAGGTCTCTGATATATAAGGAATGAAACTTAAAGTAACAAATGAGTTACAGTGATTGTACACAATAATTGTGAATGCTTGTATTAGTCAAATGAGAAGAGACACCCATCAAAATCTTACTTGGACAGTCTCTCTTCTTACAAGCTATGAAGTCCTCTGGGGAGCCTGAGCAGACTTTGCCACCATAAGCAGGTGGAGGGTCATCACAGGCGCGGCTTCGGTAGCTAGCGCCTACCCCACACAAAGAGCTGCAGTCTGACCAAGCACTCCAGAAACTCCAGCCCCCGTCAACTGCAGATGGTAAAATATAGGTCATAATACTATATCCTATGTCAACAAACGGAACCTCTTCATGGTGACTTTACAAACAGGTGGTAACGACAAAAATCACACACACACACACACACACATTTTATAATGTAATAAAACATCAAAAAACAATACACACAAATCATCATTGCTAATTCTAGGGTTAGACAGTTCCTGTTATTGAACAACGATATAACTGAAATTAAAGCATTCATTGGTACTTGTCAAATTGCCTTTTAATTAACATATTTGCAAATGAAAGAATAATTTCAACCACATATTTCTCATACCATACCATACTGTATATTGTCAGCAATATCATGACTATCTCACTGGGGCTTCAGCAAGCCACACATACCAGAGTCTCCGCACTGTCTGTCTTTGCAGTACGCAGTCGCCGAATCGTCGCCCACACAAGGCAAGCCGTTGCCCGAGGGCAAGGGTGCGGCACAGTACCGCTTCCGTGTTCTCACCCCAGTGCCACATGTCTTGCTGCAGCTGTTCCAGGCAGACCAGGCGGTCCACTTGCCATCGGCTGGTTGATAGACACAGAGCAACAGTTATGAAATTAAGATTCATATTTACTATTGAACTATACTTACTTTTATGTTAAGACATTAGTTGTGTCACGACAATATCTTCGGAACTGATTTTGGACAATATATTCCTTGCAGGAACGTCATATGAATCAGACGTTCAAACACCCTTGACAGAGAGGCAGGAAGTTACAAATTGTCACATACTTTTGATGACATCATTCTGCAAGGAACATCCTGTTGACAATCCGTTCCAAAGATGTTGCTGTGATACGACAATGACGAAAGTATCAACATATAAGCAAATATAGTTAAATAGTAAATATGAATTTTTATTTCATATCTGTGATACCTATCAGGACGTTACCTCTCTATGATAAACACAGTAATAGTATGACGTCTTTATTACAGCAACATTTTAACATCTCTATGATGATCATACAGTCGTTATAGTAAAACAGCTTTGTATAATACCACATCAGCGGTTGAAATAGTCATTTATGACTACTATTGCAGCACAGAATGATGCCTTGAATTAAGCTAAAATTTACAAAGATGGATGTTTCATTCACCTAAACCGTATTTTTGTGATCTCCAGACTTACTGTCAAAACACTTTTGGATGCTCTCACACAGTTCTGCCTCGCCGGGTTTGCCTACACATTGCTCGCCATCGTTCTGAGGCTGTGGGTTGTTGCACTCTCTTATTCGGGTTCTGAAGATTATAATATTCTGTGGTAGGGTGAGACACGCCCAAATAGTGAAGTCGAACTATTTGTGGTATTGAAGCCATTGTTAATTGGCACATCATCTCAATCTCAGACGTGTTTACAATGTTATTTTAGCAAATGTATTGCTCATAACCTACTGTGCAGTACAAATCCAGGGAAGACCATACATGACTGTCGGACCTGACCTTTAATACTATAGGCTATTTCTAATGTGTACATCAATATTCCATAGTCCTTTTTTATCCTAAAAATGAAATCCTGATAGTTTTTTCAGAAGACTGCACATTTGTGTGTATTGAATCTATTGACCTTATCAATGCCTCAGTTGCCGACCCCTGCTGCAAATGTATGATTATGTAATGTGTTATATGATTTGCTCTCACTGACCTTACACCTTTTCCGCAGGGAGGTTGACACTCTGACCACGCACCCCATGCAGACCACTGACCGTCGATTTTCACTAGTAAATTTACAATACATAATTGTTATGGACAGGCATAAACTCAACGTGGAGACAAGAAAGACCAGTTTTGTGTATCGATTGTTATAGAACTATATGACTGACAATTAAAATCTAGTTCCATCATGATAGAAATAAAAGCAATGTATTCAGACTGTATGGAGATATATATTGACTGTCTACAATAAACAGCATGAATGCCTTCTAAACTGTATATACCCAGAGAATGAACAAACAATAAAATGACATACTATTCAAAACACCTTCAATATTCGAATGGTGCAGTACTCAACCTTATCAAAATTCTGGATACCGAAGACAGCTGGGCATGCCAGAGTAACATTGCTAAGCAGTTTCATATTGAAGGGACAATGACTATCCATATCAAAATGAAGTACTTGTTACAATATCCGTATCTGGACAATGCAAGTTGTAACCTTTATCACAATCCTGTCCACTGAAGCCAGCTGGGCAGTCACACCAGTAACCGTCTATCTCATCATTACAGTTGCCTCCATTTTCACACGGATTAGATGCGCACTCATCGATGTCTTAACGGATTGACAAATCAGAACTTTTATTATTCTTATTACATTTTAAATCATATTTCCTTTAATCTTTTTCTTCATAGCTGATTAAAGGTTCAGAAATAGTCCAAAAAGAGTCCATTTTTTATTCATTAATTACACTTCTTGGTCCTTACCGATAGTTTTTCACTATTTTAAGAATCTTTGAACAGCTATGAATAAAATAAAATAAATATAATTCAAAATCAGTCATGAAGCTGTATACCAAATCTCACATATTACATAGAACATTTTAAAACATTGGACATTAGATCCAATTCCGAATTTAATGGTTTGTACAGATTGACATGCTAGCTTTATCACACTGCTAATGTATTGTTATTGTTAAGCATAAATATTCTAAATTCCATCTCTGGAGTTTAATTTGGGTTCAGAGTGAAAGATTATTCCACCTGTTTCCAATGCGACAATTGTACCACTGTCACCATTACCTAATGGACCCCCAGAAGGATTATTGAAATGTGTAAAATGCTGGTTTTGTAACTTATGTAAGAGCATTTATAAATAACTAATAAAATGTATGAAGATACTCATACTCACCAGCTTCACAGTGCTGTCCAGTGTAACCAGGAACACAGGCACACTTTAAATGGCGTGTGTTATCCCCCTCCTCTACACCACATGTAGAGCCGAACAGACAAGGGTCGCCAATGCACAAGTCAATCTCTGAATCACGTATGTGTCATGCTGTTTAAAGCCATTGTATCCTTGCTATCTCTATCCTCAACATATCATTTTGAAAGATTTTGTTCTCTTGTACTCTTGACCTTAGCCACTAAAATTGTCATAAAACTTGGGATAACTTGATAACTTTAAAGCATTCAGTTTAGAATGACTTAAATGAGTCATTTTGTAGACTCATCAGTGAATATGACTTGAAGCTCACAAAAAGCTTTCACTATGTACAGTAGGTCCTAATAGTGTCTAAACACAAAGTCTCACTACATTTGCTCCAGCTTGAATGCAAACTA
>CM032660.1:13893814-13934724 GCA_019095985.1 Streblospio benedicti
CAGTCTACCTATCTCACAGTGCTCCCCGCCATAGCCTTGCTCACATAGACAAACATAGAAATTGTCATGGTCCACACACGACGCTGGACCCACACAAGGTGAGCTGAGGCACTCATTGATGTCTGTGTGAAAGGAAAAAAAAATTAATTTGCTGTCTATGCAGATCTCCCTCTTTGCCTTATTTGCTTTTCTGTGCGAAACACAATATAACGTAGGCTGTTATTGCCTGTATGATTTTGTACTCGATGGCTAACAAACTCATGATTTGGTGAACTTGTGGGCCACTTTGATGCGTCTTTTATGAGATAATTGATTAGGTGTCATAGACCTTATGTGGGTTGCTATGTTGAGTTATGGCAAATATTGTGTGTGACACTCCAAAACTATATTCACATCACATTGTCGTTAGCTTCAAAGATTAGCATTGTGAGAAATTAGATAAGCTTTAGAAGCTTTAGAGGCAATTGAGATACCGTGGTTTTAGTCACAAAATGCCACAATAGGTGGTAGCACAGGTAAAGCAGAGAAAAGATCCGATAGTAGCGAATACATCCCAGAGCAAAATCGCCATGAGATTAGATCACATTATGATTTCAATTTTGACTGTACGTGTGAAACTGTGTCAGGTGGATCTGGATTGTATGTTGAGCTGTTAAAACATATCGGGTTCGAATCTGCAATGCATAATTTATCACTACATTTTTGCAAACTTAAGTTGAGATCATAGTTCACCATTGATGGGTGAACTTGTATCAGATTGGTTCACATTTGAAGATTAACATGCGTTATGAGGTTTGAATCTAAGTCCAACGTAGCCTACCTATCTCGCAGTTTACGCCCTCGTGGCCGGAGCTGCAGACACACGTGTAATAGTTCACTTCATCAGTGCAGTCACCATGTTCACCGCATGGAGAACTGGCACATTCGTCAATGTCTGAAGTCAGAAAGGATTGCTAGGTCAGAAACTCAAATCATTGAAGCCCAATCAGCCATCTCATAGGATTCGTTTTTATGTTTTGAATTGTCGCTTCGCTGATGTTTTATATAGAGACAGACTCATAATTTGACCAGCATTCACAGTGCTGTATTATAAGCCAGATTTTGTTAGACTGCAAAATATAACCAGCCTAAATTGTGACCAGATATAATTTACTTTAACACATATTGTCACCTCAAATCCTGAATTAATCTAGCTACCGTAATTGCATGCTTGCCCAGGAGTTTAAAATCTCTTATTGTCTGGTGTATGATAGAACGAGCTTAGCTTGAAGAGTACATGTTGTTGGCTGTATAACACGTCTAATACGTTCATGAGTGGCCAGGAATGAAAGGGTTCGGGTTCACATCTTAGGTGAGGCGGCCACTTTGCATAGGTCTTGTTTTTAGCATTCCTAACGGTACCCATTGTACATTGTGTCAGGAAACATGGTTGCAATGTACACAAGGCCAATACATGGACAGAGTGTGAAAATATATGAAATTATTGAATTAAGTCAAAACTGTAGTCTAGAGTGGTATCTTATACGGGCTCTTGTATTATCATAGCTTATCGACAAACCCCCATAATCTCAATATCCATGATCGATGCTGCTTATATATGCACAAAATCACAAATAATCATTGAGTTTTAGTTTTAAAATAAATTAGATTAGCTAAATCCTGTATATTCACTGTATAGAGGCTTAGTGTCTGATCATGTGCAATTTTGAGGCCATATCATGTCGCAAATATTTGACAGTCAAAATCAGAAATGACAACATTCGGTGATGCGTCTAATAAATAGTATGTATGAGATATCAATACATTAGTTACAAACCACATTCATTTTATCAGTCCTTGATATGCAGCACTCTAACCCCTTAATGATTAATGAAAGAATGAATAGGTAAAAAACAGATAATAACCCATTGTCATACCCTGTATATTATACTGTCATTTCAATCTTTATTTAGAGCTTTCTCATAAAAGACCATCAAATTGCTGTGACAATTACTTAATTGATTAATATAATTAATAATAATATAATTAGAATTATGTATTTTACCAAATTAAGCAAGTTTTGCGTTGTTGAATTATTATTTGGTTTGACAATGCCATTATGTAAAGTAGAATTTTTAAAACAATAATCCATCATAAATTTTACTCTAATTACCTTGGTTAAATAGAAACATTGAAAAAATCAATTTTGAATCAATTTGTTTATATGGAGGCTTTTTCCCTCAAATTTTAATTTATAGTAAATGTTTGGTTGCATAGCTATAATAAAACATTTACAATTCTTAAAATAGGTGTTCTTTCTTTATTTTTTAACCACAAATTTAAGTAATAATAAAAACAAATCATTAAAACTGTATAAATGATATTTCTACAAAAAATAAACATCACAATTTCTGAAATTTCACAGCTTTTGAGTTCACCTTTTGCAATGAATGTTCAGGACAAAATGAGAAATTAACCAAAATAAAAAAATGCCAGTATGAACTATAAAAAAGTACAACTCATCACAAAAATACATAAATATTTATCAGCATCTTTTCTGAAAGAAAAACATCATGATATTAATAAGAAAATAAAATAAAAAATCTGATCAATCATGTGCATGATATATATACACTGAATTTTCACAGCTGAGAGCAGACAGAAAAAAGAAATTATAAAATTTGATAAAATCAGAGATAAAAGTGATATAAAGATAGAGTTCAAGATACTGACATGATTACTGTCGTGCATGGACTAATATTACAGTATCATGTGCCTTTCCTGAATGTTCCAGTTGTGTGGGTATGCTTGCTACTAAGCCAGGAGGTCTCGAGACAGTAGATTGGTGGTGGTGGTGGGTGCGAATTCACCACCCTTTTTCCAAATCAACAAACTAACTAGACTAAAACTTTCAGTCATTTAAGAAGCATGGGATTTCATCCTGAAGCCAATATGATCATGTTACCAAGTCCTTTATAGGTATACAATGTGTAGAAATGAAACACCTACCTTAATTTCAATTTTTTAATTCATAAAGATACCTTAATGTTATCTTAAATTACACATTTAGAATACATTTTGGCTCACACTAACTTACCTTAAGACTAACTTAAGACTGAAGGTTTTGCTCTTAAATGTCATAGGTCTTCGCACTAACTTATACTGCGTATAACAAAAATACATCATTTGTTTGCACTAACTTGTTAATTAATAATAAATTAAATAATAGTAATAATATAATTAATAATTTAATTAATATAATTACTTAACTAATATACTTTTCACTAAACAACTTATGAGTTTATGTGTATTTAAAGACCCTACCTGGTAAAAGAGGAAGTCAACATTTTTGAGAACAGTGAAGCTGTAATCTTTATTTTCATCAATCTACAATTTGCACGACACATGATAGACCACCCACCCCAAAAGAGCCAAGAATTCAAAATAGAAGTGATCAACAGCTACAAATCCCCACTAGAAGGAAAAATATCAAAAGGAGTTGAAACAGCAAATATGAACTGTGACATTATGATTACTTTTGAACTCAACCATTATCAACCAGCCTTCAATGGAATAATATTTATCAAATAATTACCAGGTGCTTAAACTTAAGATTGTTAAATCTCAAGATATTGTTTGTCATAATCTGTTATAAGAATTTGTCTTAATCTATTAAGTACGTACTACATGTATATTGTTAAACTGATAATCTTACACTGTATATTTTACTTGTATACTTCATTTTTTGGCGGTTTTAATTTGAAAAGGAGCCTTTAGAAACTCAAAAAATTTTAAAACAAAAATCATTTCATCAAGTATACAACAGAAAAAGAAAACTAAACACTATTGATAATGAGACCTAGTACTGTAAGCCAAACATACAGAGTATTTAATATTAAAATTTGTAACACATTGCAAATGGAACACCAATGTTTACTTCCTCTTGAGGTGCCTTTTTGTAAATATTGTTGCAATGTCCAATCAAAATGAGCAATTACAAAGTACTCAATGGTTGCCAGAAATTTTGGGTGATGCATTTTAAAGGTATTTAAGGTAGAGAACAATGGGAACAAAACATTGTGTGGTAGAACTACTTGTAATTCCTTGATATATACCTTCTTTCATTCTAATAAAAATATATTTTCAAAGGCACCTTAAAATAATTAAATCCATTCATGCAGTTGCCCTTCTTCAAGTATTTTCAAAGGCACCTTAAAATAATTAAATCCATTCATGCAGTTGCCCTTCTTCAAGTAACTAAGTAATGTTAAATGGATCAGTTGGTGCAAAGAAATTGAATTGATAAAGCATACTCCTTAGTTCCATTAAATTTGATATTTCTTTTAACCAACGTTGCCCATAATATTGACTTTTATGTATTTTTTCAGTCATAATTCACTAAAAGATACTTACTGACGTCACACATTAGTCCTGTATATCCAACAGGGCAGGTGCATTCCCACTTATAGTGTAAGTCTTGGCAAGTTCCTCCATTCAAACATGGAGCACTGTCGCATTCATCAATATCTGCATTGTAAATTTAATTTATTTAGTTTAAAATTAAAAATACATAATCTATGCTTATTTTTACAATTAACAAATAACTCAACTATGAAGAAAGTTGGTGTCATCATATTTCTGAATATATTTTAGTCCTTACTGTATATTAGTATATTCATTGTACTTATGACTATGACCTTTACTCTATTATTGGCAATAGAAGCTTCAATGAAATACGTGTCATTGGAATTTGTGCAAAACTGTGTCTTAAAGAGACATGCACAGGTGACTTCCAAGGTATATAATAAATTTATGTCATGTAAATGGTACTTGCTAAGTCAGTTAAATATATACATTTTAGCTAATAGTATCATTCCATTTCTTTTTAATTAAACATTTTTTTAACTCTGGGAATTTGTTTTGTCCCCAAACATTGGAGATGTCAATATTATTATTCTATCAGCCTTAATAAACATTGCGTGCACGCAAATTTTGGCTTGCGATGCACAAGTGATAAAGACTACAGTCCTGTTATTAGTACGGAACCTTCCAATGTCAATCCACTTGTTTTTCTCTCTGTTTTAATTTATTTACATTTTTCTATCAAATGCGTGTTTATGATTGTAAAATTGAAAGTTATTAGGTGCAACATGTTAAGAATATAGACAAATTAAATAATCAAGTGAAATTGTTGGAGGAGGTGGTTGCTGTTCATGTCCCTTTAACATTTCTTTGTAATTTTTTAATAATTTAGTAATTTAATAATTTAAGTTTGAATAGACTACATTACACATTTGTGCATTACATAGATCTATTGATTTTCATTTTGCTGATTTACAATATGAACCTGGCTTAGAAAGGTTCGCGGTAAAGGTACAGACGTCTAGTGGCGTCGCCAAATGGGCAGAGCCTGGCCGTGAAGGGGATTTGAAGCTGGCCAATTATGGAGGCGTACCTAAGCATCCGGGATGATTGTTATGATGGTTAACATTAAAATTTTGAAAACAAGATAAATGTTTCATACCCTGCACACTTTGGCTGCATTCCAAATCACCTATTGTGAATTCCATTGAATACCACGACCAGTAAAAAGGTCCATAAATTATAGCTGTTATAGGAAGCTTATGAGACATGATTGTTCCCTCATCAGACCTATCACCATAATAACCGTCACAGTTGCAGGACGTACTGCAGAAATACATAAACATAATTGTATTATTATTGATTTGGCCATGATTGACAAATGATCTACTATTATAGCATTTAATTTACTGCACAAATTTGTAAATAAGCCCAGGCAATATTTTCAATATGAGCACTGAGTGTTTTAGTCTCAAAAGTTCAAATATACTTACCATGCATTGTCCTCAGATACCATACAACATTGTTCATTATTTATATTTCTCTCAAAGGGATACTCATTTCCATCAACCATTTCTAAATACATGTCGCTGGCGTCAAAATAATAGCAGCCTAGCCGAACTTTCTGTTTGCACATCATTGAATCAGCCTAAAAGACACATTCAATGAAAGATAAGTAGTCACAACACCCTGATTTATTCACTGTGTTTACATTATGAATACAAAGGCTATATTTTTTTATACAAATATGCAAAGTAGGTTGCTCCGATTGGCTGCACGTATACGTAATGCTATGTATTTTGACTGCAGCATTGATAAAAACCACAGTAGACTGGGGCGACAAACAAAATTTGTATAAAACAATACCTATAAGTTGTTGCATAACTTTCATTATTAAGCATATATATTGGCCATCATAGCTTAAGGCCAATAATAATATATATCGATGGTATTCAAAAGCACCAATATGTAAATAAAAATACAGATAAAAAACGCCAAAAAGTAGTATGAATATAACTGACGAACCTCAAACCGAGAGATGCATGAGTGTTTACAGATTCTGTACTGTTACTGCAAAGGTGTAGATTTTTCTGGGAAATGATAGATAAATGTAAATAGAAATGGAAAAAAGGAAATGTAAACGTGATGGTTTATAGCCATGATTCTAGTGCTTTCACAACTGAGCATTTTACACCAGGTCATTGGAACACTTATTGATCATCCATTGATTATTCTCCCATACTTGCAGTGACAGCACGTTCAGCGCACAATGCTAATCACTCACACAAAATGCATCTTTACACATATAATACTCTGTTTACACAAAAATAAATTGTTAAGCTTAACATACTATTAAAGGTCATTAATCTACTTGTTATGTGTTTAGTCACTATAGAGATACGTACAGCCAAATGCTCAAGTTGTTCATAAGGTACTTCATAGAGAATCGGTATTTTTTTACACTTTACACAAGTATATGGTGTTTTTTCAATAGTAAAGCTGTGGGCTTTTATGATTGTCACTGGTATATCAGGATCTGTCATGTTGCAGAAAATCAATTTGGTCTCTGAAAGCAAAATTAGAATGTATTAGATTGAGTACACAATTCAATATGTGCAATCTAATTGTAGAAATCTAGTGTTGATTCATGCCTATTGTACCATTAAGTTTAGTGTCAGAAATATAAATGATCAACAGAAGGAAAACTTCTATTAACAGACAAAGACTAAACACCCACATTGTTTGAATAATTCTGGAGTTACCCCTTGGCTTTATCTCGGTGCTTATGATATCATAATTAAATAAAGCTAATTGTTGTTATATGCTAGTCATTGAATCGTTCTCCTCAATAAAAAATGTTCGTCTCTCCACTTTTTTGTTTTTACTAATGGCACATGCCAAGTGGTGGCAATGGTTTACTTCAGATACCTGTAATAAAGTATTGTAATGGCAGCTGGCACATTGATCCACCACTAGTGCTTGATAGTGTACATTGCCAGGCCTATTCTTAGCAGTTCTAAAACCGTTCTAAACTATATACCGACAGACTATGCTAGCTTACCAGGACAGTTTTTCAGTGCCACACGAAATCCGGGCGTATCGTCAATTTTGAGCGGGTCAGGTAGCACCCCAATGTACAGAAAGCACTGCCCGTCCGCCCACCAATGCTGGTTGAAGGACACGGCCACGCACGAGTCGTTTGCAAGACAGCGGGCAAAACAGGCAGCTTCCACATTTTGGGGATCTTCATACTGAATTAAAAATGTTTGTCAAGCTGTATGTGCCATGAACCTACTAGATATCCGAACAAAATGCATACTAAAGCTGGCTACAATCATGATGCAGTTAATCTTAATCGTATCCAATTAACGCAATTATAATTTTTGGGAGTTTTCTTTTTTGGCGTTTAAACAGCCATTTGTACCAGCTTGGCGGCCATTTTAAGGCCTTACGTAAAAGCTAAGTATATTTATTACATAGTTCTAGCTATTTTTAAAGTCTGAGTAAGTGGTGAAGGCACGTAAATTGACAAATGTAAATTTAATTTGCCATAAAGCACATTTATTTCATCATCATAAAAAGTTTACAAAATTTAGATTACGATATAGTAGACATCAATAATATCTATGTCCGTATACTTAGTTAATTTGGGTACTACTTAGGCTCATTATATGTCAATCTTACCACAAAGTTTGACTGGCTGCTTGGAATATTTAGCCATCCATTAAAACTGTAGATAAACATACTGCAACCTAAAACGTATAGAAATATTGTAACTATTATACACTTAATCTAAAAGATGGCATTGGTCTTATTTGATTGGACTACTCTTCATTTACGTAAGTATACACATGGGTATCAGTGCCTTAAGTTATACAATTTTGATCATTAATGACACGTGGAATACCTACAGATTATAATGTATAGACTATGTTTACTATATGGATATATTTTACATGTAGTCATATATATTTATAAAAATCTATGTCTGTCTGTGCATAGGTCTGTATGCTCTATAGAGACGCCTAATCCATACAACCAATTACTATGCAAATTAGGCAAATCATTTTGCATATTCCAAGAGTGATTTTAATGAAGTTTAAACGTTCACCAAATTAATTAATTATGAAAAAGAATAAGACATTTTAACCACCCATTTTTAATCCGGAGTGTGCCAAGGCATTACTGGCTTACATAGTACGTTGGTTGAATGTTGACACTGTGACAAGGAGATTTTTGAGCCACTTTCACGTGTTTACCATGCACAAAGAGACATGACACTCTTTTTGGACCCCTTATAGATGCCTATTGATTTACACAAACATTCTGTTTTATGGATAATAAGTATAGAATATTTCTAAGTAATTACTTCATATTGGCTGTGATTGATTGAATGTATTACTGAGCAGCTTGCATCAGCCATGTTACATGGACGGCCATGTATATAATGTGACAAATGTTGAGACATTACTTGCCATCAGCATGGACCATGACGTGCAACATTTATGTATAAAACAAATAGTCTATTCCACAGACAATACCGGATTTCAGTAAATTAGAACAAGCCATTTAATGTAACATGTAAAATACATCACCATAGCTTTACAGTAGCATCGTGTTTGATGATAACGATGCACAAAAACATTTGAATCGAACAGGAAAACAGCCAGTTTTGTAACACGTAAAGGCTGCTAATCTGGTTGCACATAGACATCGGCTTCGGACGGTGTCCATGCAATTTCATAGGCAGATCCAGTGTGTGGGGTAGAGGGGGTGACCACCCCCACCCCTTTCCACCAACATCTTTCATTTCTAGACTGTTATTTGTTTTGTTTAATTTTTTGCATATCCACAATAAATAGCACATATGAAATACACTAATGACTGCGAAGAGAGGACCCCGAAATTTCCGTAAATTCGCCTTCTTAAAATTCCATTCGGATCTATTTGGTATTTTCCTTTTTCTACTATAAATTGGGCTATTAAAAATTGATCAAGTGCCAAATTCGGAAAATACGGTCTCTACCTTCGAAATTCGAATAGTTCTGCTTCCACTTCTCAAAATTCTCTTAATTCGGTAAATTCGAAATCGAGCAAATAATGCGAAGAAAACACAAATACACAACTGGTTTACTTAATAAATAATTGTTTTTATGACTTACGTACATCAAAGGTCTCATTGGAAGACAGCATTTCACGGCACCATTCTACTCTCTTCCCTTTGTTGGCATCTCTGATCATTTGACAATATTTCGGTGTTTTGCATGTTCAACCCAATTTTCTTCGCACACGAGATGCTGAGAAGGAAATATTAAATTTTTCTTTTATCCTCCTTGATAACACACTAGAGCTGATATCTCGAGTCTCCTTAATATCTTTTTCAATAAAAATTATATGTTCTTCTTCATCTCCAAATTTGCTTTTCTTCTGTGGTTTCGGCAAGTCTTATGATTTCTCCTGTTTTCTTATATTTTGAAACAACATTTCTAATAGTACTAAGAGGAATTTTCAGTCCCCATTCTTCAGAAATTGATGCAGAAATTCTTTTTTTCCCATAGCCTCTTTTATGCAATTGGATGATTTTATGTTTCACGTACGTTTTAATTGCCATCACTGGTGAAACACATTAAATGATGATATGATGATCCTTATTCAATGTTGTTTTGGTGTGAGCGGGTGATGCAACCTATTATCCCTTTATATGGTTTTATGCGAATTTTGCGAAGATCCCGAAAATTTTCACGCACTTAAAGTATCGATCATAGACGTTAATTATTCTCAAAATTCTCTTTTTTCGCCAATATTTGCGAATTAAACGAATTAGAATATAGGCCAACATGCTGATTTCTATTTTTAGCACAATTTACGCGTATTTTGCGAATTGTGCGAAGTATCCAGTTCGTTCTATACGTTTTATACCTTTATTTCTCAAAATTCCCGAATTTCTAGCAGGGTGAGTAAAGTGCAAATTGGGCATTCGCATTTTGCTAATTAATTCTGTTCCATTCGCTTATTCATTTTTAATTCTTTATATTCGGGGAAATTCGGCGTCCTCTCTTCGCAGTCAGCACTGTACATGAGATCCCGTCAGAACACTCCTGCTTTTCGGAAAAACAACGTCTGCCACTGAATGTTTGATTACACTCTTTTATATATGTTTCCTTCAATTTGTATTGGAAATAAAGTATTAGAGTCCAATAAACCAATGTCAATATCATGTTGAGACGGTCCATGCCGGATTGCCAATGCAGAGTGGCTGGCAAAACTGGTAAAGATGTTACTATAAATTTGCTGCAAGTTTTAATATTTGAGCTGCAGCAGGTCCTCTCATACTTATTTAATATACATAAAAATACTGACGATTCTTCTTATTGTAACGGATCTGGACTGATGATTAACAAAGTACTTCTCTTTTAATATTGTGTTTGTTAGACATTTTAAGGTTCAATTGTATTTACCAAGTGGTGCAGTAAGATGACACGAACGGAAGATGTTGAAATGTATAACTTTTAATAATATAAACAATCAGATGTTTACACTTGCGACTTGACAGTGATGGTAAACAAAATATAGACTTCTAAATAATTATTATATCAATCACGCTACTATATATAATATCAATGAACGAGCGTTCAGTTATAAATAATCTAATAATTGGGGCTAGCTATATAATAAATCATAGATAATTACCAAAATATAGCTAAGTGTCAAGGACTTTGTCCTATTAAAGAATCCACGCTGTCAACAGAGTTGACCTGCTTTTATACATTTACCTTGACAACAATGCTACTTCCTTAGTAACCACAACAGGAAACAGCATGGCTGACATAAACAATATTATCCTCATAAAACATATAAAAATCACCATTACTCAAGTATGAGGCTAAACAATTGTTAAAAATATATTCAAACAACAATATGGATTATAAACGATAATATATAAGTACTTTAATACCTCCGCCTTAAGTATACGATGTATCATTAACAATAAAAACAATATTGATGTGCCGTCACGTGCTGACAACTAGGAGGCTATTATGATAACAATGATCATTAAGTCGCTTCAGCAGCTGAAGTGAAAGCCTTGTGTTGCGTTCGTTTGTAACTATGTATGTGTCTATGTATGTTTGTCTCCGGACAAGCTAGAGCTTTTATGCTTCGCCCGATTTTGTTTAAACTTTACACAACTATTTGGTATGTCGCAACATCAAGGTGATTCGATTTTGGGCACTTTGCCAATTAAAGTGTGCTTTCCATAGTGCCATTTTGGGTCCATTTTCAACATTTTCTCCAATAGTTTTGTTGATGCTTGTGAGAAAGCATTCAAACTTTGTACAATGCGTACATGCCTACTGAACATTAACTGTATTCAATTTTGGCACTTTGTCAATTAGAGTTTACCTTTCAGTGGGCCATTTTAATAATTTTCTTTCCATTTTTCCACTATAGTTTCAATACTGTGCGAAATATAATCATCGAATTGGCATAGTGGTTATATTGGAATAAAATTGCTCAGAGAGCACAGCATTACCATATTAATGTCGCCTCATGGGCAATAGATATTTACTGTCGCCATGTTTAGAAAGCGCCTGCAATCCAATGCCAATAACATAGATGTAGGATGAGTCACGCATCAAGTAAGACTTTTTTTCTGCTTTGATTGCAAAGCAAACATCTTTATTGCCCATGGGTCAATGTTGCACTAGCAATGCTGTGCTCTCTGAGCCCTTTTGATCTAATTACATTATTACCTGCTCTATTATCCAACGAGTCTTAAATATTTTATGCATTTTGACAATAGAATGTCCTCTTCAGTTTCTAAAGAGGACATTTTATTGTCAAAACTTATAAAACTGTAGAACTTTAGGAATGTTTAAAAATATTTAGGACTCGTTGGATAATAAAGCAGGTAATAATAAGAATTGTCAGTGTTTTGATGTATATTAAATAAAAATGTATATTTTGTACAATATTTTTCTATTTAAAAAGACTTTTGTTATCTCAAGTGATACATATCATATCAAGTCTCACAATGTGTGAACTTACCACTTATTTGAGAATTATAGAAATTAATTGTGTAGTACCCAGTAACATCAAAGCCTTTTGTAGCGGCATCAACACATGACTCGAAGGGGGGACCTAAACAAAGTCACAGTCATATTTATCAAAATAAAATTTATTGAAAGAAGGGATGGGTAATATTAAATATTTGCCGATAGAAAATGTGTTTACTCTAAGATGTGGTAGCTTTTTGTATTTTCATTACATAATAATTACCAGTTTCACTGTTCTGATAGACAACAGATCAATGTAATGTAGTTATGCCATTATGTTTATGACATAAAAGCAGTACACATGTATAGTGAAATTGAGATTATGACTTAAGCTTTACTAAAATTACATGCTACATTTCTCATGTACTAAGTCTAGCCAGGCATAGACAAAAAGAAGTGCCTAGGCTGTGAATTCTGCATTCTACACTAGAAAGATCATCACAATACTCATTATAAAATTAATGCTTAACTGTTACCAAATAACTAAAGCTTTCTTCTTGAAATGAATTTTCAACATCATCTTCATACATATAAAGTTATTTCTTTTGTTCGCAACACTGTAAAGTTTGTCATTCCGAGGATGTCAACAATAGTTGATGAAACGATCAATGATACTAGTTTAGTAAATCAGTGTTGTGAACTAAAGAAATGACTTTATCTACACATTCCAACATAATGAGCACCTTTATGTTGAATATCTTTACACATATATATTCATTTATAGATGTATTGCAAAAGCATGCTTTCATCTTTTATAGATTGAAATTTTCCCAGTCACGTCAATTCCAATCATCACTGAAACTTACCTTCTTCACAAGAGATACCTGTGTAACCAATTGCGCACTGGCACTCAAAATAGCCTGCCTGGTCTATACATATCGCTCCATTTATACATGGATCACTCTCACATTCATTTAAGTCTACAAAACAAGCAACTAAATGTTTATGTATAAATCAATCTATATGTACAATTATGTACTAGATATTCATTTCATTAAATACCTCCTTGTAAAAAATCATCACAATGCCCATTGGAGCTATTAGTACTCATTATTTAGTATTAACTCGCATACCATTAGCAACCCATTTACTAATTTAATTCTAATATTAAATGAATAATTTAATCCAATTCGAAATTTACATTACAATGTTCTTGCATAAATGTAAAGTGAGAAAAACACAATTTCACAAGTTCTTATTATGTATAATGAATGGAGATACATCGTTTTCCATACTGTCGTTCCAAACTGACATATTACTTCATATAACCCAAAGTTTATGACAATCAAATACACTTGCCCATATCACAGTGTTTGCCAGTGAAACCAGGGTCACAAACACACGCACCAGAGTCATCTGAGTTCACGCATTCGCCATTCACGCATGATAAAGCAATACAGTGGTCCTCAGCTAGAAAATATAAGTGCAAATGATGACAAAGATGTATGCAATTTAGCGATAAAAGTCATTGACCAGAAGAATATTGAAATATCTTTTAAGTTATGTATAGCTAGACAATTATTCAAATTATGCTAATGAACTTGAGCTCATTTTTAATAATAGTTGGAAATATAATAACTTGTGATAACTCATATGATTCAGATTACATTATTCTTAAAGTATTAGCTGTCAGATGCTAGTGGCAGATTCAGGTCGTCACAATAGGGGGCATATGTAAAAAATCCATGAAAATGGGATGCACATACTCAGGGTGAAGGTGGCAAAGACCTAATTAATAGCTACACAGTACACATGTATAATGATTGTGTCTCATTCCATGTGCACCTGGTAAACCATACAATATAACCAACGTAAATTGTAACATGTTACAATATACAATATACCAGAATGCAGAAAACAGCATTGCTGGCTATAATGTAAACACTGTTGTTTGAAACCGATTACATTCTGGATTTGCCACTAACACTAGTGACAGTGGCCTACAAGCCATTGCACACTTTGACTCTTATATGAGACAGAACCTTGAACCCCTTCTTCTTCTGCCACTTGCCAACGCATCAAGCAGCATCTCCTCTTCAAGCTCGTTCAATTAGTGTGTGTACCACTGTCCTTAACCAGGCAATAAGTCATTTGAGATTCCTGACTATGTTGACAATTTACACTATCTACTGTGTTGGCTGCATTATGGATACAAGGCCATTTTGGGGTGTGTGCTTACAATATGAGTTAACTTAACCTATAACTGGTTACAATTTTACATTGGGTTTATTATACCATCTAATATGGAACTGCCTATGGCTGTGCACAACCCACCCCCGTTTAAGGGTAAAAGAGAACAAACGTGTTTGATGTATATATGTAACCCTTTTGGCTCATAGTGTAATGTATATTTTTATATTTTAGCCCTCAACAGAATGGATAGATACACTGACACATCGGCAAAGGATGGGTTACAAATGAGCTGCAATAGGTTTTTCAAGTGATTATTCAAGCGTTGTGATTTAATCATCTATGCAATGGATATCCTTGTAATCATACTTGAACTTAAATTTCTTTGATTTCCACAGTTTTTCAAAAATTATTCCTAATATTTTAAACTTATTTTTATGCCCAATTATGCCGTTCTGTTTACTTCAATGGCTGTTATTTGTTCCATAAATGTGCTCTACATAACTTTTCTTTGACAATTATTCAATGATAAACTACTTCTAAGATGCATTGATAAATTAAAATGAGTTTCAATTCCTTTAAGATTTAAGAATCTATAAGAGATATATTTATCTACTGGAATGAACACTCAACCAAATATTAATTGTGGTGCGATATATGTACCCTATTAGTATATCATTTTGGAATGGCTTTTATTTTTACTTATATTGTAATTACTTATATGGAATTTTGGTATTCTCATGAGTTGGTCCGTTGAAGGTCAATTTGGGAAGTACAAATAGGCACTAGCTCATTGCATGAACCTTAACCCTTGTACTGACGCGGTAAATATTCCCATGCTGTTTTAATACTGGAAATTAATTATGAAAGAGTTGTTTTGTATTTGAAATAATGAAAATGTAAGTTGCATTTTAATGAATGAAGTTAAGAATTCTAAAAACAATATTTGCAAATCTATGTGTTCCTACATACATATACAATGTATTATACATATAGGCCTCAATAACTGTTACTTTTGCTGCAAAAAACCCTTAACCTTAACCACCTACATATATCTTGAAAACCTAGATCTGACAGCAGAAAATCTTACCAGGACATCCTATCAGGTCCACTCTCATGCAGGCATTGCCTTCATATCCCAGGGCTTTGATCCGCATGTAATTTGCAAATATAGGTCCAACTGTGTACGCGACAATGGGAGTAACTGCTGATATGCCCGCAAAGACCTTGCCATATGAATAAACAAAATGGAAGCAAATTGCTGATTGACTATTGTGACTTATTTATATTTATGTATTCTAAACCATAATACCATAAACATATCACAAAATAGTATTAAGTAATTCCGAATATTTACTATATATATATATTATAATAATCAGAATTACCGCTGTAACTAAGTAATTGTGTTCTATCCTCGATTAGGAATTCTCCATGATGATACTCAACAATTAGGGACTCATGTCTTACAACTTAACAAATTTACACAACAAAAACTTTGCCTTTGGAGGGATGTTTATTTCCGCCTGTATTAACTCATATTTGTTTTCTTCAATACAGAGTTTGATGTGTAAATTGAATCAAGAACACTAAATATGCTATTTGCCATTTTATCTTTTTTTTTCATGACCCAATGGTAACACATGCCAGCAAATACTAATTTGGTTTTCATCTTATCTTCAAGTAGATGTCAATAATCATAATGTACATAACAATGATTATTATCTCAACATAATGCTCTCTCTAATTAAGTTAAATTAGCTAGATATGGTGTCATGAGTTATAACATGTTAATTGATGTGGATCCACATTAATCCACTGGACGTCAAGATTCTTTCATTTTTGCTACAGTCATATAAATGTAAATGTAAATTCGGTGGTCCTGATCCCAGTCTGGCTCTCATGACTTTACAATGTACACCAGGCCATTGGCACACGTATTGATCATCATTTGATCAGTTCTCGCATACTTGCATCGGCAGCACATTCAGCTGGTTAAAGTGTATAGACCGTATTCAAAGGACTTCTAATATAACAGTTAATGGAACATTTGATGGCAATAATCAATTTCCCATGTGCAAATTATATTAAAATGATTCAATATGCTTGATTGAGCATTAGGAGTTTAACTCTACCTTTCTCTCTTAAGAGCGGCAGCCATTTTGAATTTATCATTATTTGATCTCTTAAATGACCCCTTATTAAATGTGGGATGCCAAAAACAATTTCTTGTGTCCAAATTATGTAAAAAGTATGTATTACACATGCATGAGAGTAAAATGGTTGAAAATCTGTTTTTCACATTTTTCGGTGGAGGCATTTTGGACTTTTGCCTCTAAACAATTCTCCCTGGAGATATGGCGCTGGTAACATTGCAAAATATTCGCAAAACACCACCCCAACATGAAACACAAAAAAACACTTACACTTCTCACAAAGGCAAAGTTCACTATGGGAAGGATATAATAGAGGTTGACAAACGGACTAATATTGATTAGTAGGATTGTAAATGAAGCATGTACATGTATACAAAGATAAATGGTAAACTAGAGAGCATCTGTGTGTACTACATGTAACGTAGCTGATAACTTACGGTATGCAAGACAAACCAATGTTTTTCATATACTAGTATGTCTCACTACTATTCATATCAAACTATTATCAACAGCGTTTATTTATTGAACCAGTTCAGTACCTTGTTAATGCCAGTTGTTTCTCTGTACACTATCCAAATACTACCACTGCTGCTGTACTCCAGTTGGAAAGAAGTCGTCCAGTTGGATTCTACAGCATGTCCTTTCATCACAACGCCCCACACTTTATAGCCTTCGGTAAAGTCAATCTAAAAAGTGAAACAACCTTTGGATATATGCAACATGTTTACCAAGAATACACACACACACACACACACACACACACACACACACACACACACACACACACACACACACACACACACACACACACACACACACACACACACACACACACACACACACACACACACACACACACACACACACACACACACACACACACACACACACACACATACAAAGTTCATCTTTCACAATGCATTGTTGACTGTTTCAGCAACTGCTCCTGCCTTTTTCAAAACGTCTCTCTGCGCATAGCAGGTCCGTCAGCACGACTTCCGAGGTTGAAAATCGGGTCGTACACATGAGAGAGTTGGTAGGCACCCTCGTCTCTGTTTTTGATCTGATTATGTGGTCATATCTGTATTGTCTCCTTGAAGGTTCTTGTTCTCCAATCACTTCCTCTGTCCACTACACACACTTCCACCCTGTCTATTTTGTGGTTTTCCTGATTCCCATGATCTGTGATCGTACTCTTATTGATTAGCGTAAGGGATTCTTTTCTTGCTGCTCTGGTGAAAGATCCCTTAGTATTCTAAGCGATATCCTTGATATTTCTTTCACATGCGTGTCCAGTTTCCTGCCCGTTTCACCAACACATAGGCTCCTACAAGACTTACACATTATCTTGTACTATCTTTCAAGTGAACCAGAATGTTCCTGATAGTTTGTACGGGTTTCATGGCTGTGAATACTTGGTATTTGTTGAGAATGTGTGATATACTTTCTGTGACCCCTTTAACTTACAATAAGATGACTACGCCTTTGGAGCCTCCTGAGTACTCCTTCTTTCTCTTGTCCTACCCTCTTCTTTCTTTCTCTCTATCTGGGCTTTAACTTTCTCAAATGACTGCCCTGTCACACGCAGAAAGATGTTTTGAAAATGGCAGCAGAAATTGTTTAAAGTGTCAACAATGTAAGAACTATTGTGTTGTTAAAGATGAAATTTGTGTATATGCAAATGGAACACCTATGCATTCATACTACTTGAGGCAAGTTTCTTCGATGGTATATTGTACAAATAAATGAAAGAACCTGTAAGTAGGGTGCGTTCGTATCAGATGTCATTGATTCCGTCTCTGTCAGCAAAGGGCACCACCCATCTGCAGTGAGGCGGGCGTTTTCTGCCCAGTGACCATCTTCATCAGAGGATGACACAAAATTGAGGTCAGGGAAAGGATCATCTATTGTAGAGAGCATGCTCTCCGAACAGTCTACAAAATCACAAAATCGTGAGTGCAAAAAAAAAGATAAAGAAAAACTATGAACAGAAAGCAGGTGTGAATCATTTTGGTCCAAGTATGGTATATAACAAAACAAGGTAGCACAGTTCAAGGCATTTGATAATGAATTGACGACAATAACGTCATTAAATTGTATGGGGATGTGCTTACAATCGATTGCATTGTCACAGAGGGGAACGTCACAGAGTTCATCATAACCAGCGTATTCCCCATCATAACACCACGGCCCTTCATCATGATCTAGGCCAGGATTCCTGATAAATGCAATATTATGAATTACAAGACTAGAAGTGCACGTCTACATTGAGAGGTATACATTTATGATAGTACACTCACAGTGAACATCATAAGCTGCCAGGAGTAATTAGAATGTCATAAATGTGACTATTGTATGCCCATTACTGAAACAAATCTGTGATATCACACTGTTTCCACTGTGCTTCTCAAACATTCCAAGTTGTGGGTCGTAACACGTTTTTACAGACCACATGGCACTCAATATTTAATTGTTATTTACTTACCTATGCCACATGAACTGTTGTGCTTGGTAGGGATTAGCCTATGTTATTTTGGTCAACAACAATTGTATACTCGGTTTCACCTTTCAAAATAATGTTATTGCTTGAAGGCATTGAGTTAGAAATAATACGTTTTCTATGTCATCCTGAAGTTTAGAAATTAATCCAGTATTACAGGGTATCAAAAATGCACATACGAAAGCTTCAATTGCATGATGGCAAAATACTTAGTTTTACACAAAAAAGCTACAGCAGATTATTATATTCAGGAATAGATAAAATAAACTTTAAAACTAATAAATGTTTTAAGAATAGCGAAATCCCTTCACTTTTGGAAGAACTCAAACAAATTTGCAACAAAACCATCTTTTAAAAGAAACAAAAGTCCCGGAAATGACGGAATATCGATTGAATTCTATGAAACAGTTTGTCTACATCTAAGACAGGTTATGATAGATTGTTTTGAATATTGTTATGAATATGTTGAATTTTGTCATTCTCAAAAACCGGCTGTAATTTATCCTGTACATAAAAAAGAAAAAGGACAAACTCTTGAAAACAATGGCGAACAAAATCACTATTAAATGTAGATTACAAAATTATCTCAAAAGTAATATCACAATGTTTTACAGAACTGCTACCATAACTTATCCATTGGTTATCCTACCTAGTACCTAGTGGGTTCCGTGTCCTCTCGGACTTTGGATGTCAGGGTCTGCCACTTCTTTCTGCATTGAGCTGCCATCACAGCTTCTCCATACCTGACACCTAGCCACTCTAAGATGTCTGTGGTCCATTGTCTCCTTGGTCCTCCATTTTGTCGGGTACCTTCCACTCTTCCCTCCAGTAGATGTCGTTGTAGACCATCATTACCAATTACATGGCCAAAGAAGGTACATTTATGCTTCTTGATGGTTTGCAGCAGGGTTCTCTTTTCTTGTACTCTTCTCAGCACCTCTTCATTTGTAATGAGATCCTGATACGAAATGCGGAGCATTTTCCGAAATAGCCACATTTCAAAGGCATTGATTCGATTTTCTACTTCTTTATTTATAGTCCAGGTCTCTGCTGCATAGATTAATGTGGACGACACATAGCATCTCACTAGTCTCTTGTTTTTAACCTCTGCTTTCTACTTGCCAGATCATCTCTCATCTTTATGAAGCTTGACCTTGCTATCTCTATACGCCTTTTCACTTCTACTTCACATCTTCCATCTTCAGTAATTTGTTGGCCTAGATATTTGAATTTTGCTACCTGCTCTAGCTCTTCACCATTTACAGTGATCTTGACACACTTCTTTATTGTTCCTCTTTTTACCAGCATTATTTTTGTCTTTTTCACATTCATCCTCAGACCGTACTCAGCACTTGTCTCGACCGCTGCATCATCTATCTTCTGTAGATCATCCTCTGTTTCAGCCATCAGTGCCGTGTCATCTGCAAATCACAAATTGTTTATGTTTTTCCCACCAATGTTTATTCCTTTCAGGTACTCCACCCTTTTGAAAATCATCTCGGCATACAGATTGAATAATTTTGGCGACAGTATCCATCCCTGTCTCACGTCTCTTTTGATTTCAAATTCCTCTGAGTTTCCATCTTCCAATCTTACTGCTGGAATTTGGTTCCAGTACAGGTTTTTGGATCAATCTGATTTGGTTATCAGTCAGGTTTTATTGGCGGTAAATATGGATTTGCAATTCATATGGTTACAGTGACAATGACAATGCCAATGACAATGACAATGACAATAATGATGACAATGACACTTATTTTTCAAACTAAAAGTTCATATAAAATACATATAAATATACACTATATACAATCAAAATGCAAGGTATAAGATCATTTAATAAATAAAACATTTAACCAATTCAAGTTCATTGGACTTTTATACATGAAGAAACTACTAAAAATACTACACTTGACTAAAATGTTATCACTGTTATGTAACCGTTTTTGAAAGCTATAAACATATTTTCTATATAGTTCATTAAAACTATCTACTCCATATTTTACATAATATTGTGATATACTACATCTTCTATCAATGTGCATGAGTGAACTAAAAATATTATTATATGCAACTCTTAGCTTCATCAATGATACTTTCTTAAAATTACACCACAGTGGACTGCAATAGAGGGAAGTACAAAATGATTTAAACAACCTAATCTTAACATCCTCAGTACATTTCCTAAATTTGCTTATAATCACGTTACCTCTACTGTATATAGATCTAACTTCGCGAGCAACATCACGATCATCATAATTATTACTTGATAGAAATACACCAAGATATTTTTGTTCTGGTACCCATTTTAAAATTTGACCTTCTAGTAACATATGTGGAATACTAATACATTTAGACAACTTTTTAGGTAAAATGGACATACAGACAGTTTTCTCATTGAAGACCAATTCATTGTCTAATGCGTATTTTTCACATACTGATATAAGAAATTGAAGCGCATAAGGCGACGGTGCTAAAAGTACAGAGTCATCTGCATAAAAAATATGATTACAACAGGTATTAGCTCTATGACAGCCAATTTTAGTCTGATTTAATAATGCGCTAAGACCATCCATGAAAACATTAAAATAGATAGGAAAGAATTCCTCCTTGCCGTAAGCCATTACTGCTAAAAAATGGTTGAGAGTAAGTATGGCATCATTTAACAACATACTGTTGGTTAGTAAACCAATACATAAATATTCTAACAATTATTTAGGTACATTCCTTTGTAGAAGCTTACTGCACATATGCCAATAATTAATCCTATCAAATGTATATAGGATTACAGTTATAGTTACAGCTATAATTGATTATATTGATTTTTTTAAAAGGAGGGTATGTTAATAGTGGTTGACTTTGAAAAGATATATGATTTCATAGAGTATGATCTTCTATTTGATACATAAATATGTTCAATTTTGGAAATTGTAACCAATACTGGGTTAAAATATTCTATACAAACTTACACAGTTGTGTACATAATAATAACTTATATTCATCACATCTTTAAGTTACCAAGTGGGTGAGACAAGTGGATCCGTTGTCCCCATATTTATTTGTTTTGTGTGTAGAGGAAGTGTTCTGGTTATGGGCAGTTTATGACGTGATTCTTATGTAATTTTGTTAATAAATAATAGAAATATATGAAATATTTTACCAGATTATCAAAATATAACCCATGTTCTATTGCGTCACAATACTATAGTACAATCTTTGTTAAATCAAGCACTATAATTTATAACTTTTGTTTTGGTGATATTTCCACCTGTTAACGCTCTACGTTTATAAGATTGCTTTAGTTATGGGCAGGTCATGATGTTCTGACCACTGTAAAATGTCTCCCCGATTGCAAACACCATTTAATAGTTTGCCTGAATTATAGTTACTAATGTTCATGAGCTAATATGTATGTTAAAACTTATTTTTTCATTAAGTAAACATATAGCCAATTAAATCTCTAGATTGTTATCTTTGACTATGTTCTGTTGTTATTATGTCAAATGTGTGCGTTCCCGTGTAGATATACATAAGAATCAACCCTACGTAGGATATGCCAATAACTTGAGCAATGCCCATAACTGGAGCACTTGCTCTAGAGATATTATCTGTATTCATAAGAAAGGATAAAAAATGAAGGTATCAAATTAAAAGAGAAAAAAAAAATAATTCAATTTGTTGATAATACAACGGCTATATTGGAAAATATAAAATCAGCAAAATTGTTTTTATCAACTCCTAAATATCAGTGAAATGATTGTGTTCGAATTAACAAAACTAATGAAATTGAAATAAATATGCAAAAATGCTCGCCAAATGTATGACAATTTGGTAAATAAAAAATATATCACTTCTGTAGTGATAGATAAGCATAAAATGATTAATATGCATCAAAATGATAATATTGATTAGTGACATACATTTTATCTTTATCACATATAACATGTGACGAAAGTGATTTAAAAGAGGTCCAACTTAGAGTCCTGCATAGATATTTAAGTCCAAAATTGTGTTACACAAAATTAATAAAATAGATAGTGCTCGATGTACATTTTGATTTTCATATTCTGAAACAATTGAACATTATTTTTTGAATGTTTTCATGTTAAAGGATTTTAAAAGAAAGTTTGGTAAAAACATTAGTTTTGATTTGGAAGATATAATTTTAGGCTACAAGTATGAAAATACAAAGGACAAAATAGTAGTAGAAATAAACAGCATGATCACAAAGTAAAAATATGGATACGATGACTAGAAATGAAGACCCTGGTGAATATTCTGAAATCATACTAATGTTACTTAATCATTTTTTGTGAATTCCATGCATAAAGACAAATGTACACTGATAAATAATATTAATAATCAACTAATCTAGAAGGTATTGAACTCCTACGTATTATGTATTGTATGTATGTAATATATGTATGTTTGTTTAGCTAAACAAATCCTGAAGTATTTATATCATTGATATATGAATATAAATGTTTGAAAATTGGGCCACAAAGTCAGCAATGCAGAGCATGGATACATTTGCATGACGAGAAACACGGTTGCAGCACCATGAAAATAAAATAAAATATTATATTCTTACTTCCTTTGTCTCTCTTTTGGGTTTTCTAAAAAATGAAACATATTTTGGTAAAACAAAAACAATCACCAGAAAAATGCAAAACACATTTAATTGTGAGGTATTGTGATGAGTGAGTTACGCAAAAGGAGTTACATACTGATACCTGCAATAATTGTGGTTCATGTCACCATCCGGGAAATCGTTGGCCACAAATGAATGAGGATTGGGGGACTGCATATTCCAGGATTGACAAGTATAGGAATACATGTCTTCATCAACAGTACCAACATATTCCCGCCCATGGGTCGACATCTTGCAAGCTGGAAAATCAATTTCAAAATTACCATTATATTATTTTTGTGGATTGGAATTACATCTGTGTTTTACATTAATGATCTACATGTACATGTAGTCTTTAAGATTTCTGCATTTAGTGTACAGATATATATAATATTATCTTCACAAATTCGGTCGTTCTGGTCAGAACCGCATATGCATGTATAAGAGAGTAACTAATGATACAGGCTAGCTTGTTGCGGCATGATGATATGATATTTATATTGTATTACGGTAGTGCACATATACATTTCAGTACCAGTCGTGTGTAATTCTTTTGTATTCAAACTGCCCAAATCAATCGCAATGTACAGGTATATTTTCTAAGCACTGTACCACCAAAGCAAATTGTAAAGAATGTTCTACTGTGCTACATTATACCGTAGCAGTCCCATGTCGGTTCTAATCCAAGCTCCAATATCTGGTGCAAGGGTGTGAGAGAGAGAGGGTGATGGTTAGTGAACCAATATATCTAGTCTATGAAGTTTGGCGTAGGTTCAACCATTATCGAAATAGATGCACCTTCTATACCTTGATCAGTAGCATACTAACTATTGTCTGAATATTGTTCCATCAGACTAGAAAAAAGTCGAACTGTAGGAAAGAATTGGCAGGCTAGCTCAGCTGACCAAGCTCATCCAAATCAGTAAATCAGTAGTTCTAGTCTCTTTGGTTGTGTAAACAGCTTTCACAAAAATGCATGCTCTGATACTGCCCTGTTCTATCATGAAGTCTGCACAGGTCTCATTCGAAGATGGTGTCCTACGTGTAACCACAAGGCCCACATCAACATGACCATATGCATTCAGGCTGACTCTGGTAGTTTCAGGCAAACTGTGACAATATTTCACTTGGCAAGATTCGGGTCGATAGTGCTACATTTAGCTTGCTATTCGTGGATGACAGACTGCCACTTAAACTGTATTCGTCTCTTCCATACTATTCTTTTCACTTATTCCCCATTCTTGTGACTGTATTCTTATTGCGAAATAGTTTTATGTTCATATTTTTAATGATGTACATTTATTTTGTATATACTGCTTTCAACTCATAGACTCATTAGAAATTATGAATCACAAATTTGACTTTGAACAGAAAGCTCCGATGAAAATCTTAACCTAATCCAATAGTGTATGTGAGAATATAGCATAAATGAAAAGTGTTAGGTGCATTTTTAATTACCATTTGTCTATTTTATACATTCGAATTCAGAAAATTCTAGATAAGAAAAATGTACCATTATTGGGTATATTTTGTACTTAGTTGAAAACTTACTTGTCGCCATGCAGTTGGCGCTCTGATTCCACGTGTCGTAGTCGTAAGAGGTTGCGCACCACACAAAATCGCCGCCATCATTGACACACATGAAGTGGGCCTCCCCATTGTAGATAAACGGAAACTGGCACTGAGTGGAAACTCCATTGGTGGCTTGAAACGTGTTGATTTGGAGAACTAAATAAAAGTTTACAGTCAATAGCAACATTCCCTTTGTTAGTGAATTTGAGAAAACGTATTGATATTGATTTGACTAAAGTGTAAAAAATAAATTTAAAAAAAAGCTGTTCATCTTTTGCACATGGTGCTAAATAATGTTTCTACAGGTTACAGGCTATTTCTAATTGCCTGCCCTGTTGAAACTAAAGAGGTTGTTTCTGTGTGACATCTGTTGAACCTAACTGAGATATTTTTTCTACCTGTGACCATTAGCTCCAAATCTTACTTATCATGTTTTGTCTGGCATCAAACTGTCCTATGGATACTTAAAATAGAATTTATGAGGTATATAGCATGTGGTCTCATGTTGCTTCAGTTTGTCTTACCATGCAATAGAAAAATTAACCAACATTTAGTCCAAATGTAATCCAAAATTTATTGTTAACCAGATTTCAAACCCACAGGTTCCTTTTCAAACCTTTGTTTGAAAAGGAACCTTTGGGTTTGAAAACTGGTTAACAATAAATTTTGGATTACATTTGGACTAAATGTTGGTTAATTTTTCTATTGCATGCCGTGGTAAGACAAACTGAAGCAACATGTCCTATGGATAGTTCCAATGATTTTTAAATGCATAATATCCTTATCATGTTTTGGGGCACTAGCGACAAAATTTGTATCGTGTCAACGGTTCTTTACTTTTATTTGAGCAATCCAAGAATTTTGTCTACATTCTATGTCTCGGTTACTACTCTTACAATAAGGCATTGCATCAATGTATGTGGTTCAATTTTAGACATGGGTTAATTTATCTCAACTCTTCGTTAGTACAGTGGTTAGCGCTGGTACGACCGACAAACAGGAGTTTCCTGCGTCGTAAGTTCGTGCCCCGCCCTCGGCAGACTTCGTGGCGCCAAAGAGTTACGTAGTGCGTCTGCCACTGTACTATACTGCCGATTTCCACACAGCGTGTCGCTGCTGTCGAGTATATCATACAAGACGGTGGCGACACCAAGCCCGAGGTTCGGAAGCCTCGTTAAAAGGCGTGTCCCGTGTGGAGGAAAGCCACCCCTCTGCACGTAAAAGAACTCACCTAGTTTGAAAACTATAGCTAGTGTGATCCCTCCACAACCCCGAGGCTCAGTTGGCTGCCTAGCCTGTCTCTGGAGGTCCATGTACCAACATCACGTGGCCTCCCTCTGCTATAATCATCAAAACTGATGGCTGCGGAGTATTCACTCAGATTCAGATTCAGATAGTGTTGTGCCGTAGTTTAAGTAATTCTTACAATTATTCGGAATGTGTGACCCTGCCGTAACATACCTTGATGAGGTTGCCAGCATTGAATTGTACTGTTGGTGTCTGTAGTGTCGAAACAACATCCCATATCCAGACAGTCCTGCTCAGTGCCGCCATTTTCAGCACAAGGCTTTCTCTCTACTGCATCCACATTGCATCCTTTATACTGAATAGCTAAAAGGTTGGGATATTGATAAGACTATTGTTTTTTTTTCAATACACACATGATCATTTGAATTATAGACTATATTAACTCTTATAGAGTAACTATGAAGAGGTATTTTTAAATTCTCATATGTAATGAAACAATGTATTTACCTGTCGGGGTGACTTTGACACTCAAAAGAAGTAATAGTAGTGTGCAATACTGAACCTTTTGTGATAAGAATGTGTTGATGAAATATACAATAACTTATGATTAAATACATGCAGCTAAGCGTATTTTGAAAAAAAATGATAATTATTACAAAAATGATAATTATTACAAAAGTTGCAAATATTCAACAGGTGCAGACATAAAATGGTTAAAGCTATTATGATGATTCGAATTTTAACTCATTTAACTGATAACAGACTAGACTTGAATGTAATGATTATTGAGTCTTTTCATATAATACCTCGAAACAAAATAGCAAACTTACTACAGAACCTTTCATTTTGAAACACGAATTCCTATGTACATGTTTAGTTACAAATTCTATACACTATGGTATTGCACAACAAGGAATCATTAATTGGAGATACAATTTCTTTTATGTCTCAATGTGCGTCAGTGACTTATTCCACGAACTATCATCTTACACTCGTTAGGCACGGTTGCTAAACACAAAGTCAACTTGATCCCTATTATATCTCCCCCCATTTATTAGAATATCAATGACCGATTTGAACTTTTATGTTATGAAAGTTTTCCATATGATTTTCAACTGCCATGGACACATCCATGCAAACACAAGCAAGCAATTCCTCTGAATAAGCTGCATGGGTGAAACAATTTTACTAACACATTTAGTGTGTTTTCTTTAGCCAAATAACATTAGTGGAAACAATTTGGAGAAACCCACTGCCGTTTCGTTCTCGGCACCACAATGTCAATTGTATCAGTAATAGTAAACAATTCGTGGTAAAAGTAAACTTTTTATGATTTAATGACAGCCAACACTCATTTTTTAAAAGAAAACACGAATTTTACAATCAGTTTTTCATCCATGTTTCATTATTTTGTATAAATACTAAGAAAAACAGATATGGCACAAGAAGGTTGCACAATAATATCAAAAAGTGTATAACTTTAAGACATTCTCGATTTTGGAGAACATTAAATTTTGATCACTCTTGAGTATCCACCCAGTAAAACTAGTGGCACATCACTTAGTTCTGTAGCCCCAGTCTCATAACCCTAACAGCCGTCATTAACATAATATATGTAATGATGTGATCCCAGGGGGAAAACCCGATGATGTCATACAATATGTGGCTAGTGTTGTGTGACCTACTTTCATTTTCAAAAGTAAATAATGTGTGCGTCTAGAAATATTTAAGATTATTTTGATCTATGGATACCTCAGTATCATACATAGTATAATAACTGTAGTATTACTACAAGACTGTATTGTTTAAGGATATGAAAACAACACCTTAGTTCTATTTATAAATGGAAAACAGTTGATCCACTTAGTTTCATATCCTGGCACATAATTATTCAAATCAAACTGACCTAGTACTAGAACTACTATTATTATGGTCATGGATAGATCACATTACTATTAACACCCATGAAGTGTCTTTGATTGATGAAAATACAAACAACTAGCTGCTATTTGCAATCTGCCATCTTTGAACAATGTGCTACTACTTGTAAACAAAGGAATCCCAGAGGCCTGATTGGTCGAAATGGTGGCAAGCTTACAGCAGCTAGTGGTGCCCTCTTTTGGTCATGAATGTGTGCAATGATTTTTCAAGGCATGTATGCAAATGAGCTTTGCTATGATTGGCTGCAGACACCAGTTACTTTATGTATTTTGGATGTGGCATTGATAAATCAATGTCACAGTGCTGGGGTGGAGTATCAGATGTCCTGAAGAGAACTCTGACACATAACTATTCTCATTAAAAATTCTGACCAATCACATGCTGTTAATCTATAATCATTACTGGCCGGTGATGAATATAAATGAGGTCAAGTGACCAATCACAGCTAAGTATCAGATGAGTGTGGCGGGTTCAACCAATAAGGTTGCAGTATTTAAACAGGTCACATAAATTATGTTAATCCACTCTCAGGGGAAACATTTCAGAGGTCAATTTGCTTTACATCTGATACTCAGAGTGAATTTGATATGGACTACTATAGAATTATAGCGCAGTAGTAACTTGTTTTAACCAATATAAATATAGATTGAAAGATTCTTGGAATTGTGTTAGAAGATGGTAGTTCCAGATGGTAGACCCCAAAACTGGAGTTACATGAATCTGATTCGGTAGTTCCTGGAGGGAATGGCGGACTTCTGGCTTGTTCTGGCCACACACCAAAAATTAATACCCCCCCCCCCACACACACACACACCCTGATTAGTGGCTTGCGATTTTTTCCACCGACCCATGGCTTCCCATTATGGATTATTAATCTGACAATTTCTTGCTTGCTTTACTGGGACGTTTGAAGGGCTCTCGACGAGCCATCCCAAAATGACAAAGCTGGCGTGTTCATGCTCTAGGGGTTACCAACCATCCGTCATGTGTAACTGAGCGAGGGGGTAGGGCCATCTCACTGGCATTTTTAAAGTGTGTAGTGCATTTCTTCATATACACATAGTCTGTTTTTAACAGTTAAATGACTATGATAATAATTCATTTTACCCATTTCCTGATAGTAATATGTACATAAAATTATGTACTACGACTTCAGCCTACAATAAAGTCTAAACGAAGCTGCAATTTACCAGCTCAGATGTGTAAATTACCCGAACGTAGAGAAAATTCACCAGTCATTTTGATCTTATTTAGGCTTTATTTGAATTAAACTTCCATAGATAATGCATTATATTGAATATTAATACAAAGATTAACGTAATAAACAAGTACACACTATTTATATTATGACAAAACATATGAAAATGATATGGTCTGCAACAACTGTATCGATTTTTGACAATTAATCAAACATAGTTTTGTTACTATCACCTCCTTAATAGTGGTTATAGTAGTTATGTGTATGGTATAGTGTTTGTAAATCACATATAGTATATATAGTATACATACACACACACTCCCACTATGCTGAGGCCCATCTGCTGTATAATTTAAAATACTCAATACAATTACTACATGTGCTGTACAATCTGGACTCATATTAGAATACTTGATGCAATTATTTAGAATAGCACATTTTTAAACAATAATTCATTCTTCAACTGTTCAATATTACCTCATTTGCTTCCTGCACTGTTATTAATTTTGAAATACAGATACAATTACTTATGATAGCACATTTAAATCATAATTAGCTCTTGAACTGTACAATATAACTTCCTTTGCCACCCTGCACTGTCATTGCATCCTCCACTATTATTAAATTTTGAATCAGTTTCAACCCTGCATGGTTATTACACCCACACCAGTTATCAAGGGAGTGATAGTAAATAATAGTTTGATTGAAAGAAGAAATAATTGAATATTTGATATGGAAGGTACATGTAATGAAAAAACAAACCATGCTCTGCTGAATACTTTCCAGTCAAGGTCACAATTTTAGCATAATTATCATATCATCTAACGGATAGCAAGTTGAATTGCATTGTATATGTGTCTTAGAACTTGAGACCAAATGTCAGGGCTACAAATAAATTCATTATAACTGCCGTGACTTGAGATGCTGAACTATACACTGTGTTTCCAGGTGGAAGAAGGCCCCTGTTACACCTGAAAGTGAAAGACATGATGGGTTCAAACATTTACAAGCAGTGAGCCAAATCAGCCCTGGTATTGTAGCTGTTGCTACATTAGCCAAGTCGTCTTTCACAAATGTAAGAACAGACGAATATTTTGTCAGGTATATTTGTAACTCTGCCACAAATATTTGAAATTTTTGAAAAGTTGTTTATGGACCACAGGACTGGCAACACATAATATAATAGGCCCTGCCATCCATTAATCCTGCTGATATTGCAGTCACACGTCGTGGTTCCACCCAACACACTGGCAGATCCACTGGACGAGCACTCTCCTTTTGCCATACGAGTCTTTTTCATGAGATTTTGGATGTGCTGCCTCCCCAAAAAAAAAAAAAATAAAAAAAAAAAATAAAAAAAATAAAAATAAGCTCAACCAGTAACCATTTAAAACCCAACAACTGTAGCCGTGTACCTGGACTGAGTGCAGCAGACGTGGCACTGCTGGCTGTCGCGGCCCAGGTCCGTCCACATCTGCTTGAGGGTGTCCTCATGCGGCTGCAGCACGCGGCCCACCTCAGCCGAGTCGCTGCAAGCAGAGAGGGAAGTCACTTTCAAGGGGAGATCATTATATATTTTTTTTATTGAAATCAATAAGGGGTCACTCAATTTCCATTCACTGGCACCAGGTTTTGAAAGTGGTAATTTCTCAAGTAGCACCTGTAATCAGTTTCTTTTGATATGTTTGAGAAAGTAGTTCCACATTTTGTAAACAATTTCACACCACTTAGCCTTTTCTGTTCGTTGAAAGCCGACATTGCTGTTCTTACAAAGTACACAAACATACAATTTTAGATTGCAAAAATTGAGGTTTAGTTAGTAGAAATATTCAATAAATAGACTACTCCCCTTGTCATAATTTGAACATCCAGATATTAAAAATCTGTCAATATTTATTACATACTTTGCTATTGATCTGAATACTTAAATGCCACAGGTTTAGCCTATTAACTCTAAGCGGTGAAAGAGTGATTTACGGTTTATTCTGTCTTGTGGATTGATATAAGATCAGAGTGATTTATGTTTTATTCTATCTTGTGGAAGAAGTAGGTCTACCTGATAATGGCCGCAATGGTCTCGTCCAATATTTTGCTGCATTTCTCTGTGATTTCAGCACTGCAGCTCTCTTGTGAGGCACAGCTGGAGCCACAGTGCAAACAGTAAAATTAAGCTCCAGCACACAAACAGCCATACACAATGTAATCAGCATTCACAAGTTGAAAGTATGCACATCAGTTAAATAATGATCATTCGCCATTAAAACTTCAGATATTATCATTTTAAAAGATCAGTGGCACATACAGAGGAAGGGGGCCACCTTAGGACTAAATGTAGCATGATTTTGATAAATTCTGTGACCATGTGGTGTATGCTCAAGTCTGTGGAAATCCTGGATCTGCCACTGAAGATTAAGTGTCAATTGGAATACCGTTTTGTCAAGCCTGCTTTGTTGCTATTAGTATCAAATACATAAATGCAATACGGATTTTCTTCATCACAAATCTTTGTAGGTCCTTTGCAAGATAGACTTTGGACAGTGCCGTCATAGGTGCTGTTACAATGGTAGCATTCCATGTCTGCAAAAAATGAAAATGATTACCATCTTACGAAGTTGTCAATATGTATCTCCTTTGATGAAAATTGCGCCAATGATGATAAAACATACTCACTGCCACATGGGTGTTGCTGGCAATGTTGATGTTCATAGACAAGCTTTTCAGTTATTTCCGGCTCTAAAGGCTCTGCAGACAGTTCATCTATAAGTGTGGGCAAAACTAGGAAAAGAAACAATTTGGTTACTAAAGTATATTAAGTGCATGACTTGTTACAAGGAAACCACAAAGACTTCAAAATATGTAAAGCACTGTCATTAAGTAACTTAATCAAGAATTCAAAATTTGTCCTATACTATATGTTAGATTTTAGGTGCTTAATGTATGACACACCACTGTATCATAGGCATTTTTAAAAATACGGTTAATAATGTCATTCTCACGTGCATCACATAATTATCTTGATGATTCATGCGAATTTTGTTCATAATCCCAAAATCCCATAATCCCAAAATCCCAAATCGCAAATCTGCATAAAAAAGATCACCTTTTACTGAAATCATTTGAAGTGGGCCCCAAACGTGTAGTCATAATACAGAGGTACCATTATAGTCATGCTTATCATAAATACTACTTATAGTATGAGAATCATGTTTCTCCGCCCCCGCCCATACCTGGCCCCACTGGCTGTGAGCTGCTGCTGCTGCTGTTGCGCGTCTCGTAATGACACAGCTGCTGCCGGCGCCGCAGCCCCACACCACACGACGCGCTGCATTCTGTCCACGGCCCCCACTCGTCACACCCGCTGTATTCTAGAAAAAGAAGTATGGTGTACATACAGACACATGCAGGACAGCTGGGTAGGGGTACAGCTGAAACTGGTTTAATAGCCATATTTCCTTCTCATAGGTTTAAATATGAAATCATGATATTTCTGAGACGACTCAACGATTTTCCATTTGTGGACAAATTGAACCCCCTTTACAAAAACATGAGCTTGCACCTGAAAATAATTGTTGTTTATGAAACTTAGTAGCATTCTCATTGAATTACTTTGTAATTATTCGTATGAAACTAAATCATAGCACAAAGAAAATCATTACTTGCTTACCTAATCCAGCTTAGTACAAATATTTGATTAAAACCATGGACAGTAAATATTATATATTACATGTATATATTATGTGTATATTGTTTATGTCGTCTTGCATATTCTAAAAATCTAAGTTACATAATACAATTTGTATGATTACACATATTTAGAGACAGTAAAAAAAAAAAATACAATCAAATTGTTCCAGAAGGAAAAAATATTAATTTTCAATGGAAGTCAAAGAATCAAAGAATTCCCGACACACTGCATGGTATATAAGGAATGAATCTCAAAGTAGCAGAGGGGATACAATGAAGATACGTAATAATAATTGTGGGGGCTGGTATTGGTTGAGTAAGAAGATAAACCCATTAAAACCTTACTTGGGCAGTCTCTCTTCTTACAAGCTATGAAGTCCTCTGGGGAGCCTGAGCAGACTTTGCCACCATAAGCAGGTGGAGGGTCATCACATGAGCGGCTTCGGTAGCTAGCGCCTACCCCACACAAAAAGAGCTGCAGTCCGACCAAGCACTCCAGTAGCTCCAGCCCCCGTCAACTGGGCATTTGAAAAGTTAGGTAATTACTATAATTTGAATCAACGATCTGACACTCTCTATAATGGCTTATGAATGTTGATAAGCACATAGCACACACAAACACACCCACACCCACCCATCCACCCACCCACCCCCCCACACACACACACACACACGTTATGATATAACAAAAACATTAAAAAGAAGTATGAACATAAATGATAGTTGCTAATGCTAGGGTTCAACAATTTCTATTTTTGAAGCAAAATCTGTTGCGGTATTGCAGTCATTGGTAATTGTTAAATTGCTTTTACTAATTTGTTTTCATGAGGAAGAATAATCTTTATACCATATATAATATTTTCTCTAAAACAACACTATATATTGCTGGCAACAACTAATCACGACTATCTCACCGGGGCTTCAGCAAGCTGCACATACCAGAGTCTCCGCACTGTCTGTCTTTGCAGTACGCGGTCGCCGAATCGTCGCCCACACAAGGCAAGCCATTGCCCGAGGGTAAGGGGTGCAGCACAGTACCGCTTTCGTGTTTTTACTCCAGTGCCACACGTCTTGCTGCAGCTGTTCCAGGCAGACCAGGCAGTCCACTTGCCATCGGCTGGTTGATAGACACAGAGCAACAGTTATGAAATTAAGATTCATATTTACTATTGAACTATACTTACTTTTATGTTAAGACTTTTGTTGTGTACCCGACAATATCTTCGGAACTGATTTTGGACAATATATTCCTTGCAGGAACGTGATATGAATCAGACGGTCAAACAACCTTGACAGAGAGGCGGGAAGTTACAAATTGTCACATACTTTTGATGACATCATTCTGCAAGGAACATCCTGTTGACAATCCGTTCCAAAGATGTTGCTGTGATACGACAATGACGAAAGTATCAACATATAAGCAAATATAGTTAAATAGTCAATATGAATTTTTATTTCATATCTGTGATCCCTATCAGGACGTTACCTCTCTATGATAAACACAGTAATAGTATGACCTCTTTATAACAGCAACATTTTAACATCTCTATGATGATCATACAGTCGTTATAGTAAAACAGCTTTGTATAATACCACATCAGCAGTTGAAATAGTCATTTATGACTACTATTGCAGCACAGAATGATGCCTTGAATTAAGCTAAAATTTACAAAGATGGATGTTTCATTCACCTAAACCGTATTTTTGTGATCTCCAGACTTACTGTCAAAACACTTTTGGATGCTCTCACACAGTTCTGCCTCGCCGGGTTTGCCCACACATTGCTCGCCATCGTTCTGAGGCTGTGGGTTGTTGCACTCTCTTATTCGGGTTCTGAAGATTATAATATTCTGTGGTAGGGTGAGACACGCCCAAATAGTGAAGTCGAACTATTTGTGGTATTGAAGCCATTATTAATTGGCACATCATCTCAATCTCAGACGTGTTTACAATGTTATTTTAGCAAATGTATTGCTCATAACCTACTGTGCAGTACAAATCCAGGGAAGACCATACATGACTGTCGGACTTGACCTTTAATACTATAGGCTATTTCTAATGTGTACATCAATATTCCATAGTCCTTTTTTATCCTAAAAATGAAATCCAGATAGGTTTTTCAGAAGACCGCACATTTGTGTGTATTGAATCTATTGACCTTATCAATGCCTCAGTTGCCGACCCCTGCTGCAAATGTATGATTTGTCATATCTCGAAAAGTGCTGAGTCAGATTAGACTCATAGGCATTGCCGGAAGTCTTTGCTTCCGGCTCCGCCTACCACCCACACACACTGGTATGCTGGTGGCTGGTATATAAGCTCAAGACAGCATCTCAGAGTCCGTCAATAAACTGGATAAAGATTACTTGTTCGTTCTGTTATTACGTCTCATCACACACATGTCAAAGCCATACATGACATAAGTGGTGGAGACTGTCTGAATTTGAAACGAGACCTCTCACTTATTAATCTCGGCATTGGATACATTACTCGCGGCGGAATTAACTTGCGGCAGAAGCTACTTGCAGCAGAAGTTACTCGCGGCAAAAGCTACTCACGGCAGCATCTCAGCTCAGCTAGAAGATCATCTGAAGAGTGGTAACTATAATTCTTGTATCATGTCGGATTTAGAAGATTTGAAAGCTGATATGGAAGCTTTGAAACAGGAATTATTAGATTTAAAACTACATAGCCATAATGAGAAAGATAATGAAGATGATAACGATTATGATGACTATGATGATGATAATGATTATTAAAGTAGCGCCGAGTACTGATGTATATAGATTATCCTTGCTGTGTATATATTGCTTCCATCTGGGTTCCCTCCACATAAGTTTAAATGTTACCTTATACTCAGAATCAAACATCCCCTTAACCTATCATGCTTCCGCCCTCAATAATATAAAATTGAAATATGAAAGCAATGCGTCGGCCTGCAATTCCACACTTTTGTTAACAAATAGAACTGAAAATAACAATGACAATAGATATTAAACACTACTCAACCTTTAAAGTCGGATTGTGCAGGCTCTGAATCACATTTAGTTATGATGAAAACAGGTCCATCACGGGTCATAAAAAACCCAGACGGTGTACAAATATCGTGTCTCCATAGATCGAATTATTTTTCCATCAACACAACGATAATAGTTGCTAAAAACACTACTCATAACTAAAGCCATGACTGTGGCGGCTCTGCTCCACAGACTAATTATGACCGAAACAGGTCCATGATTAACTGTATTATGGCAGTTAATATGTTTAGCTTAACGTCGACGTCATAATTACTGTGACAGCAACCCCAGTCAAACCGGCTAATGAGCATGTTCGATAAGCAATATCTTCTACACACAACCCCAGCCTACAGCCCCCAAAGACACCAGTCTAATCGCCATATGTCATCTCTGACCAGGCCACGCGCACTGCTTACTGCAGGAGCGATGCCGCTTCCGCCAACTAACCAATCACGGACCACCTTGGCAGGTGGCCCCGCCCACCCAGTCACTACAGCGACACGATTAGTCCACAGACGGTTCCGCCCACTCAAGACACACGTAGTATAATAAGGTGATCCTGGTGTTTAGCTTAACGTCGACGTCATAATTTGTGTGAATGCAACCCCAATCATATTGACTACTGAGAGTGTATAATAGTAATTTTTATGAAACATCCAATGTTACCCAATATTGCAAATCACGGCATGGCTGTTTTGTAAACAGCTACTTCCGGTCTCACATTTCACCACTTGCCACGTGTCAATCAAATAAATAGCTTTTTCTCATATTGCACCCATTTGTTAATGCCAGCGTGACTCAACCTTACTAATTGATTTCCGCATAGCGGTATGCCACGTTGCAATGTCAATCCCTTTTCAAGGCCAAGGCTTCCCGGCCAGCATGACTCATTTACTTCCCACTGTTATATGAATCATCCCCCAAGTGTTTGCCAAATCTTACACAAAATAAGCAATAGGATAACTTGCCAAGTGATTAATCCATTTAATGTAATTCGGCTATTCATTTTTCCATTACATAGTATGCCGAAATTATTGTGACCAACATCTTATAATTTACTCCAATTAATTCATCAGGAATTCTCTCTTAGAACTTAGGTTTTAATCGATACCATTTATATGGTAATGGAAAATGTAACTGTGGGCTGGTTACATACCATTGAGCAAGATGAATTAACTGTAATTCCATGAGCAATAACCCAAATTGTATATATATTTGTCAATTACAAATCCTACGCAAAGCCAAACTCATTAACTTAGTAATGTGAATATTCCAATAGCCCATTTTGCATTGAATCTATTTGTTTTCTGCATTAGGTGGTGGTAATCTCTACTTAATTAACAGAATTATGTGTTATTTAGGGAGTAAAACCCTGATAATTTGTAGTGTACATATGGTTCTTTGTGCCCAACAAGACAGTAGTCTGGGGCCCTGCTGTTCTATAACACCGTTGATGTATAAAATCCTAAATCCTGTTATTGTTCGCTTATTGATGTATTGGTATATGAAGCAGAATTTTATTATCAAATGGTGTGATAAATTATCTACACCTTTTAATGGAACCAATGGTCTTAGACAAGGTGGTATTCTTTCCCCAATTCTTTTTAATGTGTTTATGGATGACCTGAGTCAAGAATTATCTAATACTAATGTTGGTTGCTATCATAACAATGTGTGTATCAATCATCTATTTATGCTGATGACTCAGTCCTTCTGGCTTCTTCACCAGCTGCTTTACAGCTGCTGCTGAAAGTATGTGAAATGTATGCTAATAAATATGAAATGGTGTATAATGCAAAAAAAAAAGACTGCTTGTATGGTGGTTTATCCTAAAGTTATAAAAATATGTCTCCCCCTCTCATGCTCTTGGGTGGAAAAGCACTGAAATGGATTGATGAACATAAATATTTAGGTGTTTTTATTTCTAGTAGCAATTGTGATGACAAGGATATACGCAGGCAAATTCAGTCTACTTATTGCAGGGGTAATGTTTTAATCAACAAATTTCGAAACTGTGATAATAGTGTTTTTAAAACATATTGCTGTAACTTTTATTGTTGTCAGTTATGGGCATCATATAGTAAGAGTATTTATAACAAAATGTGTGTTGCATACAACAATGTATTTAGAGCTCTTTTTAAACTAGATAAAAGATGTAGTGTCTCTCAGAATTTTTTAGATAAGAATATTGATTGTTTTAATATACTTATGAGAAAAGCAATATATAGTTTTAGAAGTCGTCTATATCGTAGTAATAATAGTCTAGTCCAAGCTTGCTTATCATCTCAATTCTTTATTTACACCAGTAAAATTGCTGGTAAATGGTTTGAACTGTTGTATTAAGCTGATAAAGCTGATAAATTTATCTTTTTATCTTCTATGGACTGGTTTGTAAAATTTATCTATTTTATTAATTGTTTTGTATGATATGGACTGGTTTCCTGGTAGATTAAATTTAAAATACTTATGACGAACTGCCTTTTGCTGGAAATTGCTTCATTCTCTGCTACATACATGTAAACCTTTAAATTCTATACATTGTAATGACAACAATGTTATCACGCCCATGACTATTGATCGCTGTACAATGATAAACCTTACTTGCCTTAAAATTCACTGACACGGTTTAATCACCAGGAAATTCCCTGTTTCACAATAAATGCCACCTATGTTTAAAATTGACCCACAGACAATATGCCCATGTCCAAATATCCTTGGAATCTCATGAGTCATACCTATTGACACATGAACACTTCATCAATTGACCCCCCGCCCGCCTTACAATAACACTCAATTAGTTAACGCCATCTGCATGCTATCATATGATGCCACTGCCGTATCAATTACCATACACCCGCGTGCCAGATGTCTGCTCCTGAGGAACAAGGACAAATGTAGGATATCAACTGACACGAGCCAAGAAGACTGCACAAAGACTCTTTGTCATTGAAAATGAAATTCCTAGCTTAATGCTTGATGTGATTGTGTTGTTTAAGTAAAACGATAATATTTACTATGTGTTTAATGTCAAAACATGATTTTAGATACAGAATTTAGATACAGAATAGTACAGAATTTCCTATCATTGTAGTAAAGACAACACACCACTGCATGCTTGATGTACACGGTATTACGTGATTTATTTACTCTTGATTGTTACTAGTATGTGGACGGATAACCGGCTACGGTCGATTTTCTATGCATAACCGGTCCCTACATTAACAAACCGGTTATTGGTTTTGATGATTATTTTCATGCCCAAGCTATATATATCCATATATTTCATTAATTTTGCGTGATTTAACTAACATTTTTGGCAGTTCAAATTTTTCTGTTGAATGTTTGAAACGATTTTTTTTTTCAAAAATATTTACGAACTGCAATCAAATATTCAGTACCGTTTTTTACGTTTTTTCAAAACGTGGCTACAGTATTTACTAGAACTATCTCACATACCATTGTTCAAGATCGTTATGATGATGAGCGATAATCGGCGGTTAACCGGTTACGGTTCGGTTTTGCAGGGCCGATTAACCGGTCTAAATTTTCTCAAACCGTCCACACACTAATTGTTACACATAAATACCACTGCATGCTTAATGTATAATGTACATTAATAGATTTAGACTTTCAATGAGTATATTTATCCGTACAATATCCTTCATAGCAGACATAATGCAATCATGGTCTCAACATTTGTAACTGGTCCATAACTGAACCAGCTGAGTTCATAAGTCAAAGGTTCCTGTTTACATTATGTCCACCAGCATAAATCTTTATGTGTGTGTGTTAATAAAGTCAAATTTCTCGTGAAACTTCTAAATTTGCCTTTTGGAGGGGGGATTGTCATGTCTCGAAAAGTGCTGAGTCAGATTAGACTCATAGGCATTGCTGGAAGTCTTTGCTTCCGGCTCCGCCTACCACCCACACACACTGGTATGCTGGATTGCTGGTGGCTGGTATATAAGCTCAAGGCAGCATCTCAGAGTCAGTCAATAAACTGGATAAAGATTACTCGTTCGTTCTGTTATTACGTCTCATTACACACATGTCAAAACCATACATGACAGATTATGTAATGTGTTATATGATTTGCTCTCACTGACCTTACACCTTTTTCCGCAGGAGGTTGACACTCTGACCACGCACCCCATGCAGACCACTGACCGTCGATTTTCACTAGTAAATTTACAATACATAATTGTTATGGACAGGCATAAACTCAACGTGGAGACAAGAAAGACCAGTTTTGTGTATCGATTGTTATAGAACTGTTATATGACTGACAATTAAAATCTAGTTCCATCATGATAGAAATAAAAGCAATGTATTCAGACTGTATGAAGATATATATTGACTGTCTACAATAAACAGCATGAATGCCTTCTAAACTGTATGTACCCCGAGAATGAACAAACAATAAAATGACATACTATTCAAAA
>CM032660.1:13934824-13954824 GCA_019095985.1 Streblospio benedicti
CACATAGTTCCGACTCGCCGGGATTGCCTACACATTGCTCACCATCATTTTGAGGCATTGGGTTGTTACACTCTCTTGTTCGTGTTCTGAAGATCACCGTAGGATTGTGGGGTGAGATACTCTCAAATATTGAAATTGAATCATTTGTGTTATTAAAAGCCATTGTTAATTGTCACATTATCTCTGGTGCAAATATGTTTTAAGTTACTATGGTATTTTTATGGTAAAACTACTGTGCACTAAAAATGCAGGGAATAATATGGAAAGGGTGGGGGGATTCACACTTATTGTTTGTCCTAAGTGACAGTTCAGAGTTTATACTTCATAGTTCGCACTTCACACATCACAGTTTATACCTCACACGTTGTACTTCGCAGTTCATAATTCATATTTCTCACTTCACAGTTCACACTTCACAGTGGATACCTCACACTATGTAACCTTTTTCAATGCAGATTTCAGCCACATCTTCGAAGTGATGACAGCTGATTTTTATTTAGTTGTTAACCATTCACGGCAAGTTACTTTTTGTATTGATTAAGCTATCCCCAAAGATTGCTATACTGTACTATACAATGTCCTTTTTTTACGTTAATTTATCTCATTATGATGCTCTTATACTCTACAAATGGAGGTATTACCTAACAAAGTTGTCATTTTGGAGACCAATTAAAATTATCACCCTAATTGTTTTTAGATAAAAGAAAAACGATTTCTTCTGCAGATTTGAAATACACAAATTATAATGCTACTGATTGGTTGATACTGAGCAAAACTATCAGATTACATAATTGTAGTGTGCAATTCTGGTGAGGGTGGTGTGCTTTTCCTTCACTACATGTACCTCTGTGCTTGTCTGGCAGCAGATGATGCTGCTCGTCACCGTTGAATGTTTAATATCAATTGTGTTCACCAAGTATACAATCACCCTTTTTGAACACGAACCATCTCTATTCACCATCTCTGAGCAATGTAAGGGGTGGAGATGGGGGGATGGGGCGAATATCACATATATGCCACCAACACCCACCCCATACCTTAATTACTAATTCAAAAGCAATACGTTTGCACAAAAGTGAAGTGAAATGAGAACTACTTGGTAAATTGTGTTTGTTGAGAAAAATATGACTGTGAAAAGCGTTTCTCCCTATCAAAAGTAGGCGGTGTCTTAATTTTTCAAACAACAAAATAAAGAGAAATTTACACAAATGGGTAGTGATGTTTTAAATTCAGAAGGAAATAGAATTTCACTGTAACAGATTTGAAAATGATAATCATTTTGCGATAATTCATCTTATGAATTATTATTGACAACAAACACATTACTCAGAGATAGGGAATAAAGATGGCACATGGTCAATAATGGCAATTGTGTATACGGTGTCACAAACCTTCACACTCTTGCCGGTCATCTGCATGGTAGTGTTTGCCTGGAACATGATTTATGAAGTTGTCAACGGTGGTGAGAAGCATCATCGCTGCAAGACGAGCACAGAGGTACTGAGGGCAAAGGCCACCAGCCTACCAGTATGCTATTCTAAAATTGCATTAATGTCTGGTTTAGCCTTTGTCGAGGCCAAGAATAACATTTAAAAAGATTATTGAAACCTGTGATCATAGCACTCAGAAACAGCTGCAGTCTAAATGTCTCAGTTTAGCGAGATGATATTCTTGGCCTTTGCTAATCCCTAGCTGGTGACGTCACGCAGCCTTATAGCTTGGCCACCGGCTACGTCACAGCCTGTTGAATATTTACTAGCACCCAATAAGAAATGCAGCCATAATCAGTTCTCACATGTGTTGGTCATATATACATACTGGAGTGTGTTCCTGGCTATGTTTTGTTTACATGCATATGCATAAAATATCTCATGCTAGCAATGTTTCTGGCAGTATATGTATAAGCACGAGTGTCTACTGTGACAGACAAATCACTTATGCGATGCCATAGAGGTCATAGAGAAACAATAATCTCTCTGTCACCAACACCCAACAGCATGACAACTAGGTTTATGCAAGCCTTCAATGTGGTTGATCTATGAGATTGCTTAGATTCAGTGTTTTTAATCTTGACAAATGTTACATTTGTATACATGTACTTCAATTGGGAATTTCAAAGAAAGTGTAATTAACATGAATATTTGATTATATTGGGAAAATGGAAATTTCATAGAAAATGCACTGTACATCTCTCAGTATATGTATCACACACTATTTATTTTATTTTATCACTGATAGGAAATAACAAATTTTCTAATTGTAATGAATGTAAATGTGTACAATTACAGTCGCAAGTCACTGTTATTGTGCTTTAGTGAGTTTAGATTTACACCACTGACCAGGTCATTGGCATCCTTGTCACACCATATTTTCTCAACACCCTAGGGAGCATACACATCGTAAGTGTGTATCTAAATGAAATTAAGAAACACTAAGTTTCTGTTTTACTACAAGAGTATTTAGCAACTTAGTATGGCATATTTATCAGGTCATTGTGAAATACTAAACATTAGTTACGTACATGTATTTAGTTGTTGTAAGAGCAAACGGTGAAATAATTAGGCAAGTCGTGTTAAAAGCGTGAAATTTGGCACAGATGAGGAGAAACATATATCTTTAAGATTTGGATGTGGAGGCATCGCAGCTTTTGCCTCGTTTAGGTTTGGCGGCCATTTTGTTTCTGCCATTACGATTGAACACATTTCTGCTAATATCTTTGTATATAAAAGAGATATCAATGTCAATGTAGTATATTTTCCTATGTTTTGAAGGTCAATTATTACCATAAACCGTACAAAAAATTATTTGAATGGAGTTTTATTGCTGGAAATCATATATCATGGTACCCATAACTATAAATGGTACCCGTAATTGGTAACAAAAGCTGCATATTCAGGGAGTTAGTAGAGATGCACTCCCCATCAGGAAAGCACACAGCAGTGCATTTTAAGCTAGCTTTTTTACACTTGTACCTTACATTGCACCCCTTTTGCATCCACAACATAATAACTCCTGTGCTGACGTTATGGACGGTGGTAAAGTTGACTCCTAATGGACTCCAGCCAATACCATGTTTCCAGCCCCATTGCGTAGGAGATGGCAGACTTTGTACTCTATTCCGAACAAATGCACCTTGAAATGATTCTCTTGCAATATGTTGTTTCAATACATCTAGAGTTGGTGGAATATGTTTCGTGTTACATGTATTTGTCACTTTTTTACAAACGGTTCAATACTGGTAGAGTTGATATCTTTAGCTACTGCAAATACTGCAAATAGGGGTTGGTCATGATAGGTATTTGGCCTAAATTTATTTTTTCAACAGCTAGTTTGATTTCATCCAATGAGTCACTGATTATTGCAACTGAATGTGATTTTGACTTTGCAGAGAAAAGTGGAAGCTTTGCTGATATAGCAGGGTACAAATAAATGACCTCTGCACCTTTTGACTGAAACTGTTCAGTGTGATAAGCAGACCAGGATGAAAAGCCAAGGGTGCCCACCTGGCTTTCGTTGACACGTGGGATCTATATGTAATTGTATAAACAAAACACTCTGGTTGTCTCTGGGTCACACCTAGATAAATTTCTCAAATGTGGAGAATACTCATGTGCTGTAATACTGTATGCCTGCAAAGGGTAGCGTAGCCTATCACAAGACCTTTAAATGATCAGACATGAATCTATTCGAGCTAGAGGCTGTCAAAATTGTGCAACCAAGGCAGACACCTTTCAGGGGTTGTATACAGTGGCTCCAAAAAATTCACCCACTTTTTGCTAGTGCCTGTATGAGGACATAATGGTCAAAAATAAATATCTTTTGTTTCCAATTGAATGACCAGGGCCCTCTGAACAGGAATCCATCAGAAATGTGAAAGGCAGACACCTTTCAGGGGTTGTATACTGTGGCTCCAAAAAATTCACCCACTTTTTGCTAGTGCCTATATGAGGACATAATGGTCAAAAATAAATATCTTTTTGCTTCCAACTGAATGTTTAGGAACCTCTGAAGAGTAATCATTAAGAAATGTGAAAGGCAGACACCGTTTAAGGGTTGTATATAGTGGCTCCAAAAAATTCACCCACTTATTGCTACTGCCTGTATGAGGACATAATGGTCAAAAATAAATATTTTTTGTTTCCAAAAAAATGACTAGGGGTCCTCTTTTTGAACAATGAATCCATCAGAAAATGTGAAAGGCAAACACCACCTTTTTGCAGGGGTTGTATACAGTGGCTCCAAAAAATTCACCCACTTTTTGCTAGTGCCTGTATGAGGACATAATGGTCAAAAATAAATATCTTTTTGTTTCCAACTGAATGACTAGGGCAGACACCCTCTGAACAGGAATCAAAAAATTCACCCAGAAATGTGAAAGGCAGACAATGACGTTTAATGGTTGTTTACAGTGGTGGCTCCAAAAATTCACCCACTTTTTGCTAGTGCCTGTATGAGGACATAATGGTCAAAAAGGCAATATCTTATACAGTGGCTTCCAAAAATTCACCCTGAATGCTGTATGAGGACATAATGGTCAAAAATAAATATTTTTGAACTGAATGAATAGGACCCTCTGAACAGAAATCAGAAATGTGAAAGGCAGACACCTTTCAATGGTTGTATACAGTGTCTCCAAAAAATTCACCCACTTTTTGCTAGTGCCTGTATGAGGACATAATGGTCAAAAATAAATATCTTTTTGTTTCAAACTGAATGTCTAGGACCTACTGAAGAAAAATCAATCCGAAATTTGAAAGGCAGACACCATTTAGGGTTTGTATAGAGTGGCTCCAAAAACTTCACCCACTTTTTGGTAGTGTTTGTATGAGGTCATAATGATCAAAAGTAAATTTATTCTTGCTTCCAGGTGAATGTCAAGGACACTCTACAGAGGAATACATCAGAAATTTGAAAGGCAGACACCGTTTGGGGTTCGTGTACAGTGGCTCCCAAAAAATCACCCTCTTTTTGTTGTGTTTGAATGAGGGCATAATGATCAAAAATGAATATCTTTTTGTTTCCTACTGAATATTAAGGACCCTCTCAACAGGGATCCATCAAAAATATGAAAGGTGGTCGTCGTTTAGGGGTTGAATGCAGTGGCTCCAAAAGATTCACCCATTTTTGTTAGTGGTTGTATGAGGACATAATGTCCTAATGTAATAATCATAATTATAACAATAATTATTTATTTGTTTCAAACTGAATGTCTAGGACCCTCTTCGGGAATCCATCAAGCGTGTGAAAGCAGACACCGTTTAGGGGTGGTATTCAGTGGCTAAAAAAATACCTTTTTCTGTCAGTGGTTGTATGAAAACATTATGGTAGAAAATAAATAATTTTCCACTTCCCACTTATTGTCTAGGACACTCTGAAGAGAAATACATTAAATGCGTGGAAGGCCTTTATTAGAAGAAAATACTAGTTTCTCTTAATCAACCAATTTTTAAAAGCAAGATACACGTGGTCGTTATGATAGAAACTAATATTACATATACATTTTATATGTGATACGGATATCAGTACACACACATTTAATACAGCTGGTCTGAGTTCTGCTGTGACTATACCATAACTACCCTATGACTCTTCTATGACCCTAGTGACTATCTCGCTATATACTATCATTCATACTCTATTATGTAATAAAAAGTATGTAGCAAAATTATCCATAGAAGATATTATTTATGGCTTATTAATTCCGCCACTAATAGAGTACCCACCCCGGGCCAGAAAAAAAGTGGGCGAATTAATTGGGTGAAATAATTGGGCGATTTTTCTGCAGACATGTCTACAGACAGTATTGACTCACATGTAGGCTGGATTTTGTGCAGAAAGTCCCCCCCCCCCCCCCTTAATTCTAATACATTCTGATGCCAAGTATCTTGGGGTGTTCATTCATCATTGATAAAGAGGACGATCAAAATAAAATATGAAAGCCTTGTGACAAGATTAACTCTGTAGATCAAGAAATCTATTGCAGGTGGTTTTATGTACTACCAAATGTGTACTATAGTACATGTTTTGAACAGTGAGAAGTAGCAGATTTCAAATGTGTAGCCAAAAACAGAAAATCTAGGCTTAGAACGTTTCAAATCTGCTGCAGAGTAAAAGTAGAGTGTTTTTACAAGAACGTCGTGTTTAGCCATCCTATTTCCAAACTACGTCGTGTCATATAACCATTTTCACATATGTTGTTTGGATGGATAAAATCTTTGTGATCTGTCAATTTCATGAGAAAAAAGACACTGAAGACAGAAGTTACAGCGCTGTATGTGACGGATTATGAGAAATAGAGAATCGTCTTTGGGTCTTGATTTATTCATATGAAATGTTTACTATGGCAAGAACAAATACGACTGTCGCATAGAGGAGCAATGGAACAATACGCATGTGCAATATGAACATGATTAAACTAATACTTTCTATGTGAGAGGGTTTCAAAGTGAAAATTTCCATTTTTTGCAACTCCCAAAACGGAGATTATTTTGCGGCGGACGTAGAACATCATTTCCAGAAGTGTCTAATCCCGCCCAATGTTAAATTTTCACGTGCGTTCTGACTGGTAGCCAATATGAAAGTGTTGAGAAATCATCATTGTATTATCGAAATATTGAAAAATGCAGTCTGATGGAGGTTCATCATGTATGGAGGATTGGAGCTGCCAATCAGCTCACTGTAACTAAGGCGTCCATCCATGCCCGACTCTTGACACAGAGATATCCACTGCATACAAACAGAACATCAGGTAGTTCCTATCACACCCCATGTCTACTATGTCATGGACATGAGACAATGTCTCATTTTCTTCTGGAGTGTTCTGTAACAGAAGAAATCAGAAAAGTGTACTTACAAAAACTATTCTCATTACTATGAAACAATCATGTTCACTTGCCAGTTGGAAATGAAGAGACTATCAAACTTTTTCTGGATCCCACAAATATATATCAAGGGACATTGAAAATCATTCATTGTGTATATACTATCATTGCTAATTAACAACCACAATGTCAAGCTATTACTAAGTGGTTATGAAAAAATTCCCTATTTTACTAGCTGGATTAATTCTGGGTTTGAATGCATTGGTAAACTAAAATTAAGAGATGGAAAAAGAGATATGAACTATATAAATGAAAAACTAGTGTAATTTAATATGCTAGCTGAATCAAATACATTACAGAAGGCATTACACCACTATGTGTTTAGATAATGTTGTGCCTAGTAATATAAAAAGTCCTCTATTTGGCAATGAGGACTTAGGTACAATTGTAAAGAAGAAATCAAAGTTTTTACACATGCATTATAGAGTCAGAAATACCAAGATGCCAAGCATTTTGGTGCAATGTTTTTAATAAAGACATCAACTTTACTTCTGTTTACACTAATAAGGTTAGTAAGATTAGTGATGTAAAATTAGCTGAAACTAATTTTAAGATTTTACATAACATTCTATCATGTGGTGAAAACTAGGTAAAATGGAAGAAAAAGAAGAATGATGACAAATGTTCTGTGTGTTGTGAAAAAGAAACTATTACTCATATGATATACCAATGTAAATATATTAATCCTTTTTGGATGCTCTAAGTATTATAATGACATGGAATATATTTTTCTATGAATTGATGAGCATATAGACAAAATCCATTTGATCACTTGTATATCAGTGATTGTTTATATAATTTATAAAAGCTGGCTAGAATCTTCCTTAACTGATAAGGCCAGAAATCATGCTAATATTTCTATAGTTTTTAAAATGTATATAACATATTTTAGAGATACATATACTAAAACAAGGTGTTATGTACAAAACTTAAATTAATAACATATAATATTGTGTGATTTCTGTCACATATGTATTATTTATTATGAATTTGTATGGGTTAATTGTGTTTTTATTGTTTTTTTTCTGCAAGTTCACACATTGATCTAAATATTTTGAATAAAAAAATCAAAAAAATCATCACTAAGCATATGTTTTATGGTCATTTTTATTAAACTTGTATATAATGTTGTAATGTATTTCATACTATATATTGTTTTATCTTTTAAATGATTTTGTAATGGTTTTCCATGTTGGCCAAACAAATGGCCGAATTAATAATAAACTAATACTAATACGTTATCCATGATTGAGTACAGTAGGTGCAGCGACCACATTTATTAACATACGTGTGACGTAGTTGTTTGAACGTGATGTACGTCATTCGTTCAAAACCTTACGCCAAACGGGGTCATTCCAGTGCGTTTGGCTGAATTTTGTGATGAATTTCATGTTGAAACAGTATTGAAGGTTTGTTTTTAAATCCATAACCTTGGATATTGAATGAAAAGTTAGGGTGTAAAACATAGAATATTTATTCGATAAAATGGTGAATGACAAATGAGAGGTAAAGTTTTTATTTCAATATTTCCACTATAGTGAAAGAATTGTGAACGGCCAGTATATATTGTGAAGTATGTAGTGTGAAGTTTAAACTGTGAAGTGTCCCTTGTAGCTGTTGTGCAGAGATAAATCATAGGGCGAAAAATAACTGTAAAGTGTGATTTTTACTCGTGGGCTTTTGTAGAATAGCATACATGATTCTCTGACTTGATCTTTAATGCTATAATATATGCTTTTTCAAATGTGTACATAAATATCCAATTAAGTACTTTTAATCTTCCAAAATGACACTCTAGATAGGTTTTCATAACAGTGCACACCTATGCGTGTATCAAACTTATCAAAACCTCATTCACCACCCCCTTCTGAAAATCTATACCTGCCAATGATTATGTAATGTGTTGCATGCTCTGCTCTCACTGACCTTGCACCTTTTCCACAGGAAGGTTGACAATAAGACCACGCACCCCACATAGACCACTGACCATCGATTTTCACTAGTAAATTGAGAATACATATATTTAGGCACAGACACACCTCAATTTGGAGTTGAAAAAGACCACTGTTACGCGTCAGTAGACACTGAACTAGATGGCGAACAACAAAGACCTAGTTTCATCATAATGAAAATCTGAGGAGTTTATTCAAACTGTATGTACAATACACTACATGTGTTCCATCTAAATGGTGTGAATGTAGTTTGATGCACTTCAAAAAATAATTGTTGACATGATCGTTGCTTTTTGTATGCTTGCAAAACATTCATGTTTACCCTTTGGATGCCAGGGCGCATATAGGCACCTCAGAATCTCTTTAGTGCCAGGGAGCATATATGCGCCCGAGTTTACAGAAAAAAACAGCTTGATTTTGTCTGCCATTTTCATAAACAATACTCGAGGTTCTAGTTCCAAATTCTGGTGTGTCAACAGCAACAACTTTACCTTGACATTTCAATATATTTCTAGAAAGAAATATGCAGTATAGTGTTCATATTTTAATTCTATTCGCGTGAACGAATATTTACCCACCCAAAGCGCATTGTGTGCCTCAAATTTGAGCCCTGAAATACTCTTATTTGCGTAGGCAAAACCATGGCTTGTCACATATTGATGGAAACCTTGTGAAATCAGCTTTGACACCGAGACCGAAAATAATTCTGAATCTAGACTCCCAAGGACATATATCAGTATCTATTTTGAGTACATCAACGAGGTATTCTTAGGTTCAATCGCCGGCAAAACTACTGTGACACTGCTAAAGAATACCACTGAGCCTTTATCAAGAGCGCTCTTACGAATCTATAACAGCTCCGCGCGGTGCACAATGCTGATTCTGGTTAAGTATGGTTTGTAAACATGGCGCCAAAAGACTTGTGATAGTTAGATGAAAAATATTATATTATCAGCCTCCGGTGCCTCATCTTCTTGTATCTTGCATGACGGGTCACAAATAAGACCTTTGGCAAACTACATAATAAATCTGGGCGTTGTATAGTTATTATTTCTATCAAAAAGATTGATGTCTTTGCGACCACTGCCGGATGATGGAGTGATGGCTGTCAAAAGTTCACGTCGATGAAGAAATCAAAGTTTGAACACGTTTTTAGTATGTAATATTGTAAATAAAAATATATTATTATTAAATATGGGTGGATTATATTGTGTTTTGTGTGTATCATCGATAAAATGTTGCTACAATTAAAATTACTACTGATATTCCAACATTTAAAATTGCTTGAGGAAGCTGTCAAATGAATCTGCGATTACACGAAATTGTCAAAATCGAATGTGATGCTGTATGTATCCTTATTTATAATGTTGAAAATAAGATAGTAGACCACCTCGTGAATGTATACTGTAAATATAAACAAGTTCTGATAAAAAACAAGAGCTACTAGGGGTTATATTTCACTCTGTACGAGGGAACCTCCGATGGTGAATAACTTGTCAAGCAAAAAGCCGCACTCGGCAGTCAGCAGCAAAACAATGAAAATAAAATCGGCTTCAAAAGGGTTAAAGAATGAAAACATGTATTATAAATTAACACAGCAAGTGTCACATTGGCTGTGTCATTCTGAAAAAAAAGAAAAAGAAAAATGAAATGATATACTGTTTTCAATACCTTCATTGGGATTGTGCAGTACTCAAATTTTGTATACAGAATAGAAGCCGGCAGGATATTCACAGTAGTAACGTTGCTAGACAGTTTTATGTTATAGGGAAAAGGACAGATTAGATCAAATGAAATACTTGTTACAATATTTTTATGTAGATAATGCAGTACTAACCTTTATCACAATTCTGTCCACTGAAGCCAACTGGACAATCGCACCAATAGCCGTTCACCTCATCATTACAGTTGCCTCCATTTTCACACGGGTTAGATGCGCATTCAATGAAGTCTTAGTATCATAACAAATCAGAACTTTCATTATTCTTATATTATTATTATAATATATATATATATATATATATATATATATATATATATATATATATATATATATATATATATATATATATATATATATATATATATATATATATATATGTATATTCTTATAAAAATATGTATATTCTTCAAAAGTAAGATGTAGTTTCAATCTCTAATTTAATAGTTTGTACATTTTGTCATGTTAGCTTTATCACTCACAGGGTGGTGCTATTAAGCATAAATAATAATTAATTCCATCTCTGTAGATTTATTTGGGTTAAGAGTGGAAGAGCATTCCATCTGTTTCCAAGGCGACCATTGTTCTACCGTCACCATTTCATAATGGACTCTCTCAAAGATAATTCAAAATGTGTAAAATGTTGTTGTTGAACATATTCATTAGCTGTGTTAATTTATATAATACAGTACTTTTTTCATAGCAACAACTATCACAATTTACAAATTATAATTCAATATTTCGGCAACCAATCTGTTTGCCTTTCTCAAGAGTGTGAAGTCATAATGCAAACACTATGACTCCAGGATTGCAAGAGTTGGTGAGACCGAAAGACCCTTTGGATATTAGTAAACAGTGTGGTGTAGTATATCAATGTGACTGTGGTGTGTGTGGACAAATATAGGTAGGAGAAACAGGAAGATCATTGGATGAAAGATCCATAGAACACCAGAAGTCAATAAGCAAAGGGGATAGTAAGTCAGCATCAAGAAAAGACTGTTCACCTGGTTAATAGAAACAATCCATGGAAAGAAAAAAATAAAGTCCTTGCAAAAGAACAGAATGACATGAGTAGAAAAATAAAATACAAGAAGCAATATACATAAACCTCAGAAAAGCTTTCTTGAATGGGACAGATGGGTACCAGTTACCTGATGTGCACTTCCCTATACTGAGGAAGGAAGAGTATAGATTAAGGGGGGGGCACTGACACACTTGCAATCCTGGTTTGCATTATGACTCTGCACTCTTGAGAAAGGCAAACAGATTGGTTGCCGAAACATTGAGTTATATATGTGTAAATTGTGATAGCTGTTGCTATGAAGAAAGTACTGCATTATGTAAAATGTTGGTTTTGTAACTTAAGTAAGAATATTTTAAAAAAGTAATAAAATGTATGCAGATACTGATACTCACCAGCTTCACAGTGCTGTCCAGTGTAACCAGGAACACAGGCACAATTCAAAAGGCGTGTGTTATCCACCTGCTCTACACCACATGTAGAGCCGAACAGACAAGGGTCGCCCATGCACAGGTCAATCTCTGAAACACGTATGTGTCATACTGTTTAAATAATTTGTTGCATCTGAGCCATCTCTACATTCAATATATAATTTTCAAAGATTTTGTTCACTTGAACTCTTGACGCCAGCAGATAAAATTGCCATTTGACTTGGGATAACTTTTACAGCATTCTATTTCGAATGAAAAAAGACAATCACTATGTGATCTCATCTCTTAAAATGATTCACAGCCTTTCTGGTTACACCTCATCCATGAAAGAATATATAATTTGAAGCTAACCTAAAGTTTCCACTATGTTCGGTAGATGTTAATAGTATGTCTAATTAACAATAATGTATGTATTAAGTATTAGTGGCAGTATGTTGCATATTATGTTTAATTGTCGTTCCTTGCCACTGAGTTTATTCCAGAGAAACACAATATAAGTTTATATACATTTACTTTAATAGAAGCATTTTATCTCTATAGATGCCTTCTCAATTTAAAATATTTATTTACAAAATGATACTTCTTGTGTCAAAATTAAAATACAACAGTTGTTGAATTCCAATGTCACAGAGATGTGAAAATTAGAGATGTTGAAACACCCGCAGTGTGCACATAGCAAAAGCCTCAATTGAAATTAATTAGTGGTTGAATGCATAATGTATTACTACAAAGAAAGAAATGAGGTCTACATATCAGCAGCTAAATGCCTAATTGTTCTGCACAATTCCCTTACAGAACATTCTGTATCCTCTCTAAAACAGTATGCTCTTTTGCAGATTAGTATATAAACCAATGTTATATTACCATTTTCACAATGCACCCCACTGTAGCCAGCCCAGCACTTGCATATGTATTTGTTGCTCTCATCAACACAGTCTCCATTCACACAAGGAAAAGAGGCACATTCATCAATTTCTGGAAAGAGTAGCAACTGCAGGGTTAATTGTCAACATCTACACAGGTACAAGTCCTAGAAATTAAATAGTCAAAACTAATATTCACATGTTCTATGCACGTTATCAGGCATTGGTCGTCACTTGCAGATAGCTAGATCTACATGTAACATGCTGACAGAGAGGACTCTTGGAGAGCATGGGATTACTCACATATTCAATTCAAATTCACATGAAATTAATGTCTGGTGGCATAATTAGAAAATGGCAACTACTGCATTACTCTGTTATTATGCCTATGTAAAGAAATATATTAGTAGGTCCTAAGTTCGTCTTTACTTTGCATTTATTTCTGGATGTGAAGCAAAAATGACTGCTATTGTTGGCATGTGTTGTTTGTCGTTCCTTTAACAGACAACTAAATTGATCATTTCATTGTTCTCAAGCAACTAACAATAAAAATATCACCTTGGCTGCAGAATCGATCAGTATAACCAGGGTCACAAGAGCATGTGAAGTTATAGATGAGGTCAACACAGATTCCGTCCATACAGGGATTGCTCTGGCACTCATTGTTGTCTGTCATTGTCACATACAATTGAAAAATATTACCTCAAAATCACATACTTAAACAAATACTATAGTATAGCAACTTCTATACAATCTCTGTAAAGTTTTGTGACAAGGTCTCTAAACGAAAAGCATTTGTGTTGAAAAACAAAACATCTTTAAAATATTATGGTGATAAAAGATTTAATGGATACTTATATATATTGAACATATATAAATATATATATAATATATATATATATATATATATATATGTATATAAAATATTTTGTATATATCATAGGTAAAACACACTTTTGTAGTGAAAATGAATAGTTAAAATGAAATTATAGTTTAAAGTGTTTTACCAATATGACAGTCAGCTCCAGACAAGCCATTGGGACAATCGCATGCATAAGAGTTGATGAGATCTGAACACAGTCCCCCATTCTGACATGGTTCACTGCTACACTCATCTATCTCTACACAAGAAAGAGCAAAAACATGCATGATGACATTTTCAGCTGCAAATTTAACTCATTCACACTGTCCTCCATGTTTTAAGATTAATTTTTAATGGAATTTGGAATTTATGTATACACATATTTAAAAGCATAAGAGGAATGTATCTTTGAAACAACAACACATTTTCCCTGTACATATACCCGGCAGGTTTAGTGCTAACTAAATTATGGAATACAAATGTACGTAAATTCAAAAGCTGTTTCATGGACATTTTATAAAATGGAGGCAAATTATAATGTACAATTGCAGTAGTAACTTCCAATTAAGGTGAATCTCAGTAACATCATATTTCTTTCCAGCTAATGATTTTTTCCCTTATTTGCATAAGATTGCTAAATGGCCATGAAAATTAATGAAAAAAAAACTGACCTTACCCGGGATATTATTCTTTTCAAAATGACAGCCAATATGGCGAAATTTGAGAAAATTCTCTTTCTAAGTTTTAGTTGTGATCAAATTGAAATAAAGTGACCGTAACTCATGCAACCTTTTTTTCAGCTGATGATTTTTGTTTCATTTTTGTTGCATATAAAGATTATCATATGGCCATGCAAATTGATGAAAAAATGACCTTGCTCATGCTACATATGTTTCAAAATGGCCACCAATACGGCAAAATTTAAGAAAATTTCCTTTTATAAGTATAAGCTATGGCACATAGCAAATTAAACTATTTGAAATGACAAGTCTGCATAGCTTCAGTCATTTATTACTGTTTAACAAAATTGATATGCATTTTGACAGAAAAAAATAAATTGCTATGCTCCAGATCCAAAAGGTAAAGTATTCCCCTGTTCAATACTTGAGTGGTTGGCTATCACCCTAGCATTGAGTGAGAACATGAATAAGCCCTTTACCCTCCAAAAAAACATGTTTCAGATGTCTAAGGTATTTCGTGAAGGTAATTAATAATTTACAGTATTATGTATGTCAGTGGCTCTTGAAATACGAAAGGAAATATAAATGGCTGACAAAATGGCCCTGTGCTGATGGTTATGCTTATGCCATTGAAGATAAAACATACCTGTTTCACATGAGTGTCCTGTGTAGCCATCTGAACATGCGCAGGTGAAGCTTCCAGGCAGGTCGGTGCAAATGCCGCCATGTTGACACGGGGAGCTCTCGCATTCGTTTATGTCTTGACATGATGACAAAACCACATAAAATAAACCGTTTTATATATTGTTTTTTTGTATACATCAAGATATACTATATAGCATACATATATGTTTTGTTCAGTTGTGTTATACATCTATCAAATTAAGACCATACTGCTGGTGGTTTATAAGGAAGTGAGGTGTAGGAGGAAAGGAAAAAAAGAGCCATGTGGGGAAAATGCAAACAAAAAGGGATGTGTGATTTAAAGCAAAGTAGGATGTGGGGAAAAGGCTAAACATTTTTACAATGTAGAAAAAAGACCCAATACAAGCAACAAAATTATGTGTCTGGAATCAATTGACTCTTAAAGACCCCTCTAGAATGATAAATTCTATTGGTTTTAATTTGCTTAGTTGAGAAATAATATCACATTAACTAACTAAAACACCCAAACACAAATGTATGTAAGCAAATAGCTTGACTTATCATAAAATCTATTCAACTGTCTTTACACAGGATAATATAAAACTTGCTAAGAGTTTTCAGTCACTGCTGTGATCTTGTTCACTATGCCTGTACATACTAACTGTTTGATATGACACGAATAGTTGGCATCACACATAAGGATCTTTTGTGAGATTAACAGCTAGTGTGCCCCACATGGTCCGCTTCAACAGGTTATTCTAGATTGTAGATTGGTTTTGACTGCCGTAAAATACCGCTGTCACTATTCAAGGAAGGACAAATAATTTGTATCTAAATGGACACGACATAAGAAGATTCTTCTCCACGTCTATAAGGCTATATTGCATAGCGTTTGCCGGGACTCAAACCCTGGACCACTACCAATGTGGCACTGTGCCAACTATTGTTGCTATAGTAAACAGTCAGTATGAACAGTCATAGGAAAAACAGTTTTATATTATGCAGTTCTCTTTACTCTTTAATAAGCGTACATGTACGGGTATTTATTTCATTTAAAAATACAACCCTGTACAACCTTATTCCAACCAGTATGTTTATTAAAATTTCGGTTGTTTAACCAATGTGTACGCTTATTCCAGTCTGTACTATATACCTTGGGTAAAGCTGCCGCATATGCCATTCAAACCATGTCAGTTGATTTACAATATCATGATGAAATTATCCATTTCCCAAGAGATTTTGACACATAGCTTACCGTTTCGGCGCAATATTTGTCATAGACTAAAAGGCACCACACACACACAACGTTCTGACATCATTAATTTTGTATGCTCCAATGCTCAGATTGGGGAATCCCCACATTTTAATGGTACAGGGTAAAACCTGGAATGGAATGGTGGAATGGAATGGTGGAACGGGATGGAATCATGGGATGGAATCACTAACCCTTCATTTCACTGATCCATTTGACCTTCTATAAAAACTTAAATCTAATATGACAACTTATGTCAATTATAATGCTGTAACGAGCATCCTCTTGCCATTCAAATATATTGGAAAATATCAAAATATTTTAGAAAAGATTCTGATAAATACAAGTTTATTAAAATGTCTAAAACTTTTTAATGCCACAATAAGAATGTTATGAGATAAATATAAAAATATTCTAGAAAAGATTCTGATAAATACAAGTTTATTTAAAGGCATTAAAAAGCATTAAAAATGGAAAAAATGAAAGGCATTAAAAGATTACATAAAATGTATTGACTATTTCCGTTAATGATAACAAATCATTTCAAAATTTATTGCCACCCTTTACTGTTATTCCAGTGTGTACTCTTTATTAATTTTTCAGTAAAATGCGACCCTGTACTGTCATTCCAATGTGTACTCTTATTTATTTTTTCGTAAATTGCCACCCTGTACTCTTATTCCAGCCTGTACCGCTATTAAAGAGAAAAGAGTAAAGAGAGTTCAAATAAATATTATGATTATGAAACATGGATAGAGGCATAACTCTAGTTTAACTCATATTTAGTGAATTACGTGGTTAATGTGATATCATCAAAAATAAAAATAATACACAATCACAACTTTTAGATTTATCCCTGGTGTGTAAGTTTAAAATAGGAATTCCACATACCTTAAGAACTTAAGTATTATCTTATGGCATTCATTTACTATGTCAAATATATTACATATTCTTGAAGTTACATGTATGGTTGTGGGTGTGTGATAGTGCACAGCAGATACATTGTTCTCAATAGTAAACAGTGTACCTATCTCACAATGCTCCCCGCCATAGCCTTGCTCACATAGACAAGCGTAAGAATCTTCATAGTCCACACAAGACGCCGGTCCCACACACGGAGAGCTGAGGCACTCATTGATGTCTGTGTGGGAGGAAAAAAACTATAATCCGTGATACAAAGTATATCATGACCAGTTTCCATATTTGAAATTAGATCAGATTTCAATGCTGACGGGTACATAGGCAATCGCATGCAGTTGAAGTGTCATGTTGCGATACTAAATTTTGGCCAGTGGATGTTGGTATTAAATCACTGTTACCAATTCTGACAGTCTCAACGCCAACTTATCCTGTTGTTTGAAGGCGGTTATAGCCACTAGTTCAGCCTTTGTTGCATTCACCTGAAGCTTGTTTTCTTGCAGACATGTTTTATTATCTATGCAAACCTCTATCTGAATCTTGTCTTCTTGAACTGAATTAAGTGAAGGACAAACTCAATAAAGATCTGGGTGTCATCGGCATATATATGTACAGCATACTGAAACCGTGCATGATATGTATGTCATGAACTGGACCTGTAAGAATTATGAACTTAAACGGTCCTTGTACAGAGCACTGTGGGACTCTGAAAAGCAGGGTAGTGCTTTTTGATGACATTTCAGTGAAACAGATAACTTGTGAACGGTTTGTGGGGTAATATTGAAAACATTTACGAGCTGTATAGATGACACCTTTTATACACTGAAGATGAGAAAGTAGTAAAAGTATATCCTGGTCAATAGTGTCAAAAGCTGCTCTAAGGTCCAGGAGAACGAGCAACACACCTCGCAGGCTCCGTGCTGTGCAGTAGTCTGTTGAGTTGATGTGTGAAGATTATATAAATCAATCTGACCAGATAACTGTTGCAGACCAGCTTTATCAATCACATTAGATATGAATGCTAAGTTTGAGACAGCTCGATAACTTGTGAAAATCTGTTTATCAAGTGCTAGGCTTTTCAAAAGAGGGACAACCAGTGCTTGCTTGAGAGAAATAGGAAGATGACCAGCCAGTAGAGAAAGGTTCATAATTTTGTTATCACAGGAGCTAGTGTATTGGACAATTCTTTCCGCAACCATATGGGCAATGGATCCAATGGGCAAGATAAGACATTATTATATCATTCCCATTTTTAATAATTAAGGCTAGATCTGAGTTCAATATTTACAGGTGAACTTGTATCAGATTGGTTCACAGTTGTAGATTAACCCCGGAGGTTAACATGCACAACGTTATAAGGTTTGAATCTAAGTCCAGCACGGCCTACCTATCTCGCAGTTGATGCCCTCATGGCCGGAGCTGCAGAAACACGTGTAATAGTTCACTTCATCAGTGCAGTCACCATGTTCACCGCATGGAGAACTGGCACATTCGTCAATGTCTGAAGTAAGAAATGTAATTCCAGCGACAGACATTCCTCTCTATTGAAACCCATTCAGCCATCTCATAGTGTTTGTTTTTATGTGTCCAATCGTGACTTTGCTTTGTTGACGTGTTATACAGAGACAGAACCAATCATCTTTTGGCCATGTATTACTCATTTTGTCATGTGTACTTTTGCCACAGACGAAAGAGTAACTCCAGGTTGCAGTTTATATTCTATTTATTGACTAAATCTCATACAGTGTACATGAATTTAACTAGATCGAAAGTGTTCAAAGAACAGGGCGTCGCTAGAACAACGTTGACTTATGGACAATAAGATGTTTACTAAAATGTTTTGGAAGTCATGATTAAAAGTACACAATTACAGTATACAGGGTATTTCATCAGCCACAAAGAATATGCCACTGTCTAATATTGGCTTTGTCATGATACAGTATGTCCTGTAGCACCAAAGAACAAACAGCACCAAGTAGACGTTTGCAGCAGATAGAATATTGATTTGTAATTGTGCATTCAACACTAATAAGAATGTTGAAAATGAACCATAATGGCTCTGTGGAAATCTGTGGAAGTTTAATTGGCAAAGTGACCAAAATCGAATCACTTCAGTGTAGCCCCATATCTCATAGTTGTTGAAAGTCTGAACAAAATCGATTCATTGTTAAACCTTCTAGCTTGTCCGGAGACATACATAGTTAGTTAGTTAGTTAGTTACAAAACCAACGAAACACAATGCTTTGCTTTAATAGCTGAAAAGATGCAAATACGTTTGCTTAGCTAGACTGGTTTGACCTGGCTCTAGCCTATTAGACTTGTAGGCACAAAATCCTTTGCCTTGTATAGAAAATGCTGTGGCATGCATTCTTGTATTTGATATATATTTTCTCCACTCGTGTTAAATCAAATTGAAAAAGAATCTAAATGAAAAGACAGCAAGATTATACTAAGTTATATACTGCTATGGGAGTTAACATAATAAAATATAATCAAAATTACAGTACTGATATCGTAAGAAGGATACAGAAGAACAATTTCGAGAATTACGCCACGTTTTCTTACGTATTGCTTCCCAAAAGTTCAAATTCATGCCGACATTTTTCATACAAAGTTATTTATTTCGATTTCCCACATTGGGTGTCTGAATATTGCTAAAAAGTTCAAATTCGGCATCCGACAGATTTTCGTTTCATTTTGTGCCGGCATCCGCAATTTCATTTTGTGCCGGGAATAAACCCGAACAAATCCGATTAATTATTAGCAGATGGCGCC
>CM032660.1:13959824-13967749 GCA_019095985.1 Streblospio benedicti
TGCAAATATGATATATGTTTCATACCGTGCACACTTTGTGTACATTCCAAATCGCCTACTGTGAATTTCATTTCCATCCAGCTATAATATTGGCGATAAATTATTGCAGTTATGGGAAGTTTTTGAGACAGGATTGCTCCCTCATCGGACTTCCAAACATAAGATCCACGACATTGGCATTGATCACTGCAGGTTTATAAAGAAAATCATTGGTAATAGATACATGCCCAAAAACAGAATTCTTAAATAATTTTGAGCATGATTGTCGAAATACCTACTATAATATCAAGTAATTCAGTCCCCAAATTCATAAATAAGCTCCGAAAATATTTTGCAATTGAGCTCAAAACGTTTTATTGACACAAGTACAAGACTTTAGTATACGTACCATGTATTGTCCACAGATACCATACAACATTGGTCCATTTTTATATTTCTGTTGAAGATGTACTTATTCCCATCAAGCATTGCTAAAACCATGTTGGAAGCTTTGTAATATCTGCAATCCAATGCAATTTTCTGTTGGCATACCATTGAATCAGCCTACAAGACACATCCAATGAAATGTAAGTATTCACATCCCCCGTATTCTGTTCACTTCCTAACTATTAAAGCAATATGGAATGTAACAGCATGGGCATATTGATCTGGGAAATCCATCATTATGATATTTTTCGCGGATGAATACAAGGGCTATTTGAATTGATTGACTAATTTTAAGAAATCCATTTTAACTGCCTTAATATTTTTCAATGTCTATTGGCAGAGATTTCTTTCTGTCACTAGGTGGCAGCATGTGACACTAAAGGAAGTCAGTGTTTGCAATGAGAGTGCGTTTGGGGGCGCACGCTGTGGTCCTCGGCTGCTGTAGGTCTCAGAAGGTTGCCATAGACGTGGGATAACTGGTATGTTCCTTCATATCTGTTGATGCTATCAACAGTCTTTCGAATGCTTATAGACTCTAAGATGTGTCTGTCAAGTAGATTTGTCTCTTTTTACACTACTTTGGAACTATTCAAATCCGGTACATAATTGAGGTTGTTCATGTGATCAGTTACGGTGGTGAACTTCAAAAGTGCTGAGGAGAGTGGCTATGGTGCGGACATCTCTGTGGTCATCTGTCTCCACATTACTTTGGTGTTCCGTGAGCAGTGTGCCCAATTTTCTACTCAATTCACTTTTGTACAAAAATTGCACTGTTCTTGCAACCAATGCTGTACATACTCCCACACACATACATGTACTCTTGTTTAATCATGTCCTTAGAATGTACAAATATCTTGCGACGAGTCTTGTAAGGTTTAACAGCTGAGCTGTTACTGTGATCTTTCAAAATCTTAGCCTTTTTTTTCAGACAAGAAAACATAATCCAACCTCTAATTCACTTAGAGTGTTTTAGTGCTGTTTTCTGAGACTTTACTCTTGTTGACATCTTTTTTTCTTTTATTAGTGTCTCATGCTGCCACCTAGTGACAGAAGGAAGTCTGAGACGATGGACATGGGAAACCACTGTTGGCAGGGCTTTCTACATACGTGTTTTAACCAGTGGTTTAAACCGAATTTAAACTGTATGTTATGAAAATAGTTTCGTACAGTGTCAGACAGTTACACTGTACAAAACTGTACCCGATGTTGATTTTCTCTCTCATCATTATTTCAATTTTTACAATTTTGAGAAAGCTTCAACTCTCAAAACAATTATTTTTTGCAAATTACAACTTGTTGTGTAGGTAATAATCTTATGTAATGTAACATGGCTGGAAATATACAAATCAATTATAAACCTTGCTATGAAGTAATTAGTGAAAATTTTACAGCTTTGCTTGTGTGCCAAAATGTGCAAAATTCCTATTATCACCTAGAAAATCTTGCGAAAATGTTTATATCTGTTCAGTTGTGCATCTTACATGTATTTTAAGGTTGAAAACCACCATTCTATCATTCCGTGCAAAAATCACCGCCAATAACCCACGCTGATTGGTCAATCTCCGTGCTCAATTTTGCGATGGAAAACACGCTCCTAAAAAAATCACGGCGCTAGTCTAATCTCCTCACAATATCAATACAGCCGCTGACGTAGCAAGACGTGTTTCGTTGTTGCGGAGATCAACAGTTTAGACTAACGCCTCCGCGCGCTCAAAACTGTAAGAATTGACGTCTCCGCGCGCTCAAAACAAACGAAATTGACTTGAATGTTGAATGTTATAATATGATTTATTTTAAAATAAAATGGATTTTAGTCATGATAGAATGGTGATTGACCACTCGATTGTCGTGTCAATCGCAAAATTGAGCATGCTGACGTCTGATTTACACTCACTTCGGTCGGTTAAATCAGACGTCAGCATGCTCAATTTTGCGATTGACACTCCAATCTCGTGGTCAATTCCTACAATTTTCCAAATAAATTTGACAATCAATACAAAAGCTTTGGCAATTCATCAACAAGATTAAAACTAAAATCCATTGGAAGTTTTTTTTTCTCGGAAGGCATATATCTTCAAGTATATTGACATTTGTAAATTATCAATTTCACACATAAATAGAAATTGGCACAAACCATTCATTAAATACACAAATTCAGTTCTAAGATATTGGCCTTTAAACACTGATAACCAATATATATTACTAATAGTCGGTGTCCATAAAATGTATCATGTAAAGATTATAATAGGTTCATTTAAAATATGATGTTCTTTGTTGCCTATAGTATGATAAATATTAAAAATCTAAAATTTCATTATGAATCCCATTATAAACACAATTAACCTTACAGCCCTGCAAAGAAAGAGTCACTATTTGTTCCCATGGGCCGGTGGTGAAAAATGTGTTATAATGAGAAAAATATGAATGAAAAAAGGTTCATTCACTCTTCGTTGTTTACAGTATAATAAACATAAAAAACTGAAAATATATAAATTGTTTTTTTTTTCTTATATTTTATAAAGTTACATGTCCCCCCCCCCCCCAATGTAACCTACCAGTAGCTTACATTTGAAGGTATACATTATAGATATACGTACGGTCAATTTCTCAATCTGTTTATAAGGCACTTCATAGATGAGTGGTACTTTTCTAGCATAACCTGTCCTTTTAAGAATAAAGCTGTGGACCTGCTTAATGATTGTCACAGGTAAATCAGGATCTGTCATGTTGCAGAAAATCGTTTTGGGCTCTGAAAACAAAATTGAAATGTATATGATTAGTTTTAACCAACAATTAACAAACAGGGCCAACCCTCAGGTCCAGCCTATATGATATTGAGAAATATCAAGAAAACTAACAAATATATCTACATTTGTTGGTTTTCTTAATGTTTCTCGTCAAGGTGGCCATATTTGAGAGGGGATTCATTTATAGAAGCATTACAACAGCGTCAAGAAGGGCATTGCAGTAGTGATACAAATGGCTTACATAATAATGGATAATAATATATGTCCAAAACCCTTCAGATATAGGCTTGACACGAAGTAAATGATATAAGGGGGAGGGTGTCTAAGAATAATGACGACTGATGATGGTGAGACGGGTATAAGGGTGATGTCGGGATATTTTGGAGTGGTAGTGGGATTGGGGTCATGCAGTATTCCAACAAAAAATTGTCAAAAGTTATATTTTCTCCATAAATCACGTGGAAAAATGTAGATTCTTCGTGGTCTCATAGCAATGTAGTCAGTGGCATTTTCACAGAGAACTCGTGAAAATTTGTGTATTTGCTAAACAGTAAGATATTAAATATTAAATATAAATCACAAGAAAATTTTAATTTATATCAATTCAAGAGGTAGCCCCATGGTTGAGGAGGTTTGGTCGTTTACAAGGTGGGACATGATAACAAGGGGTGGGGGCGATGCATTTCATGGCTGCACATGTAGAACTGTAAAATGACACCTCATCAGCATTCTGGTTTCATCATTGTTCACCAGGGTAAAGCAGTTGGGGTAACTTCGGGTGTTACCTCAACATGATTGAGGTATAGCCTATCAATTCAAATGTTTTTCACTTGATTATTTAAATTTCTTCCATTAGAATTCATCATTTATTGTTTAATGGCTCGCCTGATACATCACAGCAGATTCATCCAATATACAACAGCATTATTTGGTGATGGAACCACATTCTCTCCATTTCTTAGCAGTCCCACATCAATATCATGTAACTATGTGCCAAGATATTATACTAGCTTACCAGGACAATGTTTCAGTGCCACGTGATAGTACCGTTGACTGGTAGCAGAACTAAATGAGAGCGAGTCAGGTAGTGGCCCATTGTGCATCATGCACTTGCCATCTGCCCACCATTCAAATTGGAAGGAAATGCCCACACATGTGTCGTTTGCAAGACAGCGGGCAAAACAGGCAGCCTCCACATTGTGTGGATCTTCATACTAAAATAAAAACGTCTACTAGTTAATAGCCGCGTCCCACTGGTTCCGACGCATTGGGAATTTACTGGGAACTTACACCCAGCTGATAAAAATCGGTGGGATAGCTCTTTTTTCCTTCTACGCTAAGCATCTGCTGACTACGGCGACCCTACGTCGACCTAACGTTCGTTTTACGCTGTACGTGCGTGTGACGCTCGTGTGACGCTCGCTGCCAGTATACCAGCAAAATATTTAGATTATCGATCGGTCCATTCTTTTACGCTCCCAATACCAATATACGTTGGGCTGCTCAAAACATCGAAAGCAAGCTAAACGGCATACGCCTATGATAATCCATTGATTTTTTACGTCGAACGTACGCCAAACATACGTCAAACTTACATCAAACATGCGCTTAACATGCGCCGCGTATTGGGAGCAGATGCTCTGCAGATAAAAACGTATTATTAGCGTAAGCTTGGCGCACCTTGAGCCTACGATGGCGTACATTCGGTAGGCGTTCAACGTACTGTAGACGTATGTTCAGCAAATAGCAGACGGTGATAGCAAGGTCATCGTAACCCCAACGCACGTCACACCTAGACTTTTTTCTCCCTTGGTTGGAATATTGATTTTTTTCTTGCTGGCTAAGTGCATTGAATATCATTAAAAATGTCATAAACGCGCTTCTAGAAAACAAAATTTAATTGGCAGAGCGCCCAAAATCGAATCACCTTGGTGTCGCCTCATACCTCATAGTCGTGTAAAGTTTGACCGAAATTGGTGCAACGGTTAAAGCTCTAGCTTGTACGGAGACATACATACATACATACATACATACATACATACATACATACATACATACATACATACATACATACATACATACATACATACATACATACATACATACATACATACATACATACATACATACATTCATACATTCATACATTCATACATTCATACATTCATACATACATAGTTAGTTAGTTACATAGTTACATAGTTACATAGTTACATAGTTAGTTAGTTAGTTACAAACGAACGAAACACAATGCTTGCTTCAGCAGCTGATCTGAAGCGATGCAATAAGTTATGAGCTATCAATAAACACATAAACATCAATAGACACAATTTAATCAGGATATCAACAAGTATCACTAATATTGCGATAAATCCATAAAACTTACTAGAAGTGTCTGAATATTTTCGTACATTTTCAATGTCCATCGTCTGAGACTTTTCTGTTACCAGGTGGCAGCACGTGACAGAAGTGGAAGTCGGTCATTGTTTGTTGTTGGGGGGTGGTCGAGGGCGCTCCCAGTGGTTTGGGGCTGCCCTAGGTCTCAGAAGTCTGACCGACTTCCACTTCTGTCTCGTGCTGCCACCTGGTGACAGAAAAGTCTCAGACGATGGACATTGAAAATGTCCGAAAATATTCCGACACTTATAGTAAGTTTTATGGAATTTTCGCAAAATTAGTGATACTTGTTGATATGAAAAAGAAATCCAGTGAATCTCTTTACAAACAATTAATCAGGATAGTCCAGAAATTTTACTTTTAAAAAGGTGTTCAGATTAACTGTTAGCTGTTTTACCACGAAACAACTACACACAAATGAAATACAACTTAAAAGTGGCTACAACTGTGATATAAATGTACTCAAACCTAATTTTATTGGATCAAAACAATTATTTGAGAGTTCTCTTTTCAGCTTTTCAACAGCAATTTTTACCAACTTGGCTGCCATTTTCGGGTCTTGAGGTAAAAGCAAATTATATCTTTATCATATATCTCTGAGCAAGTGTTGAAGGCCCGTAAATGAACAAAAAATAAATAAGTGTACCATAAAGCACATTTTATTTCATCTTCATTAATAAGTTAACAAACTTCAAATTATTAATGTAAAAAAAACTCCTGTGCTTATCAGAGAAAGGTTCATTTATATTTCCTAATAAACCTATTGTATTAAACAACAATGCATATTTTCATAATTAATTAATGATTGGGTGTCTACTTAGATTCATTTATTATCTATCTTACAGTTGTGCTGGCGACCGGAAGATTTAGTTTTCCACGGAAATTGTACGTATGCATACTGCAACCTATAAAGTATAAAAATATTGCAATTATTATATACTCAATCAAAAAAGTATTGGTTACATTGGGATAATCGTCATTTTCATATGCACATGTGTACCAATACCCAACGTTATTCAATGTTCATGATAACATATTGGACATATACCTACAGATTATATAACATGTAGGTATTTCAAGTGTAGTCATGATAATGATTATACAAATGCAGCCTTATTGTACATTTGGTACACAATTTTGATAAGACTTTGTACTTAAAGTCACTCTAGCTCCCATTTCATGCACACCTCAATCTTGTCTCAAATTAATAAACATCTTAATATGCATGTTATATAAACTTACCACTTAATTGAGAATGATAGAAGTTGATTTTGTAGTATCCGGTAACATCAAAACCTTTTGTAGCAGCACCAACACAAGACTCAAAGGGGGGACCTAAACAAAGTCAGTTATTTTTTTTTGTTATTTTTTTTTCAGAATTAAAAATTAACTCCATACATAGATAATATAAACATTGGAACAAATATTGTGAACAAGTGGGTGCGTATATTGCCACTTGTGATCCAAGTGGGTATTCACACGTATTCCTCAACCAACGAAGCCCGCCTCCTTCACAACCGCAACAAGAGCAGTCCAACGGCTCTTGGGGTGGTCTGACCAAGGAGACGGCTCCTCGTTGTGTATAATACGTCACAGGCTATGACAATGGTCAGATAGATTTGACTTCTTGTTGCCTTTCTAAACATATGTAACATTCCCAAACTCCTACCGGCTAACTCGTAGTGACGACGAGTGGAGTGGCTGCCAAATCAAGGACATTTTAAGATGTTTGAAATTTTCATCACACTAAATTCTGTGCCAATTTAAGTGTCACCAAATGGTACGAAATACCCGTTTGTGTCGAGAATGTCAACAGCATGGTAGGAAAAGGATGAAACTATATAAGGGGTGAAGGGGGAGGCATTTAATGGTGGCTCCAGATCTAATCGGTTGCATCCTGAACAGTAGCTTGGGGGGTGTATTATAGGGATCAATCATTGCCATATACATGTAGTCTGTATATGGCTATGACTTATGCAGATGGGAGGAAGGTGATGGAGGTGTCTAGAGCATCGTCGTTTCACAGATTTTATCATTCACCAATGCCTTTTTACAAGCCTATGTTTCACAGGCCTGAGCACCTACTGAACAAAATGAGATTGCTCTAGCACCGGTTGGGGTATCTGGGTTATTGCTTATCAGGGCCTTCTTTCGAAATGGTGGATAGTCCAACTTCTCTGTCCACTGAAAAAGAAATTAATGAAGTATGATACTGAAAATTTTAAACAGAACACAGGTTTTTGGTTGAAATCTGTTAATACAAAATATAAAAATATGTACCATAGCAACATCATTGTATATACAAGTTCCAACAATGTCACACCAGTTGTATTCTTTTTCACTTATTAACTATTA
>CM032660.1:13967849-13980958 GCA_019095985.1 Streblospio benedicti
AAGCGCTTCTAGAAAACAAAATTTAATTGGCAGAGCGCCCAAAATCGAATCACCTTGGTGTTGCCTCATACCTGATAGTCGTGTAAGTTTGAACGAAATTGGTGCAACGGTTAAAGCTCAAAGTTTAGCTTGTCCGAGACATACATACATGCATACATACATACATATACATACATACATACATACATACATACATACATACATACATACATACATACATACATACATACATACATACATACATACATACATACATACATACATACATACATACATACATACATGCTGACGGCCGAAAATTGTCCGACATACATACCGAAATACATAAACACGTGAAAATACATACCCACATTCCTTATACATACATACATTCATACATACGTGTTTGGTGAATAATATTAGATAGTAATACATAAATATGGCTTGAGGTAAAACATTTTATGGAAAATGTATTACATACATAAAATACATATGACAGTTTTCGGCCTTTATAAAGGGCCGAAATACATACATTTTTGCTAACATACATACATACATACATACATACATACATAAACATTTACATAATACATACATTAATACATACATACATACATGCTCCCTTTAAAAGCATACATACACCCCACATACATACATACATACATACATAGTTAGTTAGTTAGTTAGTTACATAGTTACAGTTAGTTAGTTAATTAGTTAGTTACAAACGAACAAAACACAATGCTTGCTTCAGCAGCTGAGCTGAAGTGATGCAATAAGTTATGAGCTATCAATAAACACATAAACATCAATAGACACAATTTAATCAGGATATCAACAAGTATCACTAATTTTGCGATAAATCCATAAAACTTACTAGAAGTGTCTGAATATTTTCGTTACATTTTCAATGTCCATCGCCTGAGACTTTTCTGTTACCAGGTGGCAGCACGTGACAAGTGGAAGTCGGTCATTGTTTGTTGTTGGGGGGTGGTCGAGGGCGCGCGCAGTGGTTTGGGGATGCCCTAGGTCTCAGAAGTCTGACCGACTTCCACTTCTGTCTCGTGCTGCCACCTGGTGACAGAAAAGTCTCAGACGATGGACATTGAAAATGTCCGAAAATATTCAGACACTTATAGTAAGTTTTATGGGTTTATCGCAAAATTAGTGATACTTGTTGATATGAAAAAGAAATCCAATGAATCTCTTAACAAAAAAATAATCACTATAGTCCAGAAATTTTACTTTTAAAAAGGTGTTCTAATTAACCGTTAGCTGTTTTACCACGAAACAACTACACACAAATGAAATACAACTTAAAAGTGGCTACAACTGTGATATAAATGTACTCAAACCTAACTTATTGGATCAAAACAATTATTTGAGAGTTCTCTTTTCAGCGTTTCAACAGCAATTTTTACCAACTTGGCTGCCATTTTCGGGTCTTGAGGTAAAAGCAAATTATATCTTTATCATATATCTCTGAGCAAGTGCTGAAGGCCCGTAAATGAACAAAAAATAAATAAATTGTAAAATTCATAAAGCACATTTTATTTCATCTTCATTAATAAGTTAACAAAGTTCAAATTATTAATGTAAAAACTCCTGAAGCTTATCAGAGAAAAGGTTTATTTATATTTTAAATAAACCTATCGTATTAAACATCAATGCATATTTTCATAATTAATTAATGATTGGGTGTCTACTTAGATTCATTTACTATCTATCTTACAGTTGTGCTGGCGACCGGAAGATTTAGTTTTCCATTGAAATTGTACGTATGCATACTGCAACCTATAAAGTATAAAAATATTACAATTATTATATACTCAATCAAAAAGCACATTGGGATAATCGTCATTTTCATATGCACATGTGTACCAATACCCAACGTTATTCAATGTTCATGATAACATATTGGACATATACCTACAGATTATATAACATGTAGGTATTTCAAGTGTAGTCATGATAATAATTATACAAATGCAGCCTTATTGTACATTTGGTACACAATTTTGATAAGACTTTGTACTTAAAGTCACTTTAGCTCCCATTTCATGCACACCTCAATCTTGTCTCAAATTAATAAACATCTTAATATCCATGTTATATAAACTTACCACTTAATTGAGAATGATAGAAGTTGATTTTGTAGTATCCGGTAACATCAAAACCTTTTGTAGCAGCACCAACACAAGACTCAAAGGGGACCTAAAACAAAGTCATCATTTTTTTTGTTATTTTTTTCAGAATTAAAAATCAACTCTATACATAGATAATATAAACATTGGAACAAATATTGTGAACAAGTGGGTGCGTATACTGCCACTTGTGATCCAAGTGGGTATTCACACGTATTCCTCAACCAACGAAGCCCGCCTCCTTCACAACAGCAACGGGAGCGGTCCAACGGCTCTTGGGGTGGTCTGACCAAGAAGACTGCTCCTCGTTGTGTATAATACGTCACAGGCTATGACAATGGTCTGATAGATCTGACTTCTTGTTGCCTTTCTAAACATATGTAACATTCCCAAACTCCTACCGGCTAACTCGTAGTGACGACGAGTGGAGTGGCTGCCAAATCAAGGACATTTTAAGATGTTTGAAATTTTCATCACACTAAATTCTGTGCCAATTTAAGTGTCACCAAATGGTACGAAATACCCGTTTGTGTCGAGAATGTCAACAGCATGGTAGGAAAAGGATGAAACTATATAATATAACAAGAAAGATGATTTTTTAAAGAAATGTTCTTCATGCCGCTTACAGGGCCATGTTTTTTAAACATACGTAACACGTTAAAGGTTTGGGTAAGTCAAGTAGGTTACACGTCACAGTACAGTCACCTAATATGAATAGACAATGCCTAAGACAGGCGCAGCATGGATTAGAAAAAGTAAAACTAAATTTGTATACATGACTATTTATATGGTAGAACAAAATAACTAATCAAAAAACATTTGGGGTATTTTTATTACAAAATGTATGGTCTCTTCTACTTGTTGGTAAAATATGGTAAGTCCATAAATATCATAATATTATAAGAAACATTCAAAATCAACATACAATGCTGCTGTGTACATTTAGACAAAAAAAATATGATTGTGACTTATTTGATGGACTAGTTCATGCTAAGGACAAAACGAAATTGTAAGTATTACTGCACGTTGCCAAATCAGTGAATGCCTAATTGCTTATATATCAATTTTGCCACTTTATATGACCTAATCTTTCAAATTACTGTTCTCTTAATGAGAATCGTGTACATGTATGACACACTGAATAGTCTACTTAAGATAACATATCATTTTAATCGTTTTAAAAAATTAAAAGCATGTGTGATGTCTTTTTTTGTCATCAACTTTATTCCACTAATTTTTGGCTTGTAACATTTTTTTCCTTCAGACAATTATTCTGTAAATTATTGAAATCATCCATGCTAAAATGCCACACCCACATGAGAATTTTTGTGCATCTTCATAGCTTGTAAAGATGTGCCAACAGTCACACTTATATAAACAAAATTGAACATATCTGGCTTTTAACTGTGTAGCCATATTGTTAAGAGGCAAATGGGCTATGATTGGAACAGCTGTGTTTATATGCTTTTAGAAACAATTAACAATTAAAAAAAAACAATTAACTATATTAGGGCCATTAATCAAGATGCTTGATGTGGAACATTAGTAGTTCAAATGCCCATTGAGGGTGGCCATTCTAGCATTAGAATTGAAACCTGATATAAACAGAGATTGGTAGAGAGGTATATAGATCCTGCACACCACTTTGAACAATCTGAGTGGAATCTCACCCAAAATCAGCCTATTGTGCTAGCACCAATTTTATTCCACTGCTTTTTGCCAGATTAAAAACTTTTCCTTTTTTTAAACACTTATTCTAAAAATTATTAGATATGATTTAAAGTAATATCCTGCACCTACGCAAAGTTTCTGGTTTTTTTTAAATTTGCAAATATAGACATTTTTGAACAGGCAAAGTCCAATTAAAAACGTCAGGTCAAATTTGCATGGTTGGAACTGCTACTGACTTAAACCAGTGAAGGAAAGCATAACTTCTATTGTTCAATAATATCCAAATGCACAGGAGATTATACAATGCCATTAATGCCTAAAATTGCAGTCATTGGATGTGGAGGGTGTATTTTTAAAATGTCCACGGCACGCAAAACTGGTTTTTGCTGCATTCAGCATGCGTTTGCGTTGAACTGATCAAAACGTGTTTAAAATGCAGAGTTGGCCAAATCCTTACAGTTTTGCTTTTCTGTTAGAATATTGATCTTGTCATCTATGCTCTCAAATTCAATATTTTAACAACTGTTCCAGATATATTTTTCATGAAAAGGGGTCGTTTTTGCATGCTTCATCTTGACTTCACTCCCTATACTGTCTCTGATAAGGTTCTGGCACTTTTTACAATGCTACAATCGTTGACTCTGTATCAAACGGAGAGAGATTCTGGGGACGAGACGCTTTGCTTCCATTTCCGCGAGTCTGCCTTCTAAATTGGTCATATCCTCACCTATGCTATCAATCTCGGTCTGAATAATTTTGTTAAAGTCCTCAAATCTTTGTTCTAAATCTTTCTGAATCTATTATTTTAAATTTTGAATTTCCTTGGTAAACAGCAGTTCAACCTTTTCATGAACCCTTCTCAATTCCGCATTTCTTTGGTGTTTGTTTTTCTTTTTATTGTCCCTCTCTTTTACTTAATTTGAAAGTATGCATAGCTGTAATGTTCTTTTTTTTTTTATAAATTGAATTTTCACAAATTCAATTGCAGCATATATGATTGTTCACCAAACTACAAGTTGCACTGTACAACTGGCAAGAGATTAATGAATTCAATACCCTGTACTAAGTACTAACAATTCAAAATTAATCCTGATGCAAACACTATTTATTTTTTTCAGAAAGTTATCTTTTCACTTTAAATTCTCATTTTTTAAAACACACATATATCCACTTTATTGCAATCAAGTGAATCCATGTAACAAGCACAACACTCATCCAAATTATAATGCACGAGAGTTATGATTTCTAAGAAAATGTCAAAAAGTTCTGAAGAAAATATCCTTCTCTATAATATGACTATATAGATCAAGCCTATTCGTGTATTACTGCAGTGAACAGGGTGAATATTTCCATTTGTTCTTGATTTTCAGCAAACTACAGCAACATTATTGTACATGTGTCGTTGGTATATATATAATCCGTCTCTTTGCATTAACAATCAAATGAAATGCCAACTGCCAACTGTATAATATCCCATGTCATGAACGAATTAAACATGAAAGTCATAAACATACACAAACTCAGACATTGCTGCTACTTAGCCTGCTGGATACTGAAATTTGACAGTACTTGCTATTAGACTAATGATCTACTTTTTATAGATCTAATACATTCACGGACGACAGATCTAGGCCGATTTTTTTTTTGGATTTGAAAAATTGTAACAGATTTTTGTACATTGTTGCGCCTTTTTACCTTGATATAGAAATGTTGCAATATTTAATTATACTGGTACAAGTAATGAAGTGTATTAGAGCGGATAAAACAGGCGCGCTTATGTAATAAGTTATCATAAACAAACATGTCTTTGTGAAATAGAATTGGCAACATTTTTAGTATTTTTATGTCAAAATAAAAAGGAGAATATGACAAATATTATTGATGACGGTAAGTAATTACACAGAAACTCCCTGTTATGGAGATCCCTCATTGAGATATTTTGACCCTCAATTAGACTTTTGTTTTGTTCTTTTTTATAATTATTGATACATTCAAAGTATACCGATCAATGTTTTGCCCTGAATTTTGTTCTTTTTTCATCAACGTCATTATTTTGAGAGGGTACGACGGACGAAAGTCAGCATTTTTTCGAACGAAATTGTGTTTTACGCATAGTTTCGCCCTGAATAGTGATAAAGAAATTTTCAAATAATTATACTGGTAGAATAACTTTAATCGCGATTTACATTACTTATGTAATTGACTGAGATAAAAAAAAACTGATCTTAGTTCAATATGAATTGGCACCTCGGTTAGTATTTTATTTCAAAATGAAAGACGAAAATAAGAAATGTCTTTTGATGACGGTAAGTAATTGCAGAGAAACCCACCTCTTCTGGAGATCCCAAAAATAAATATATCAATGACAAAGCATAAAAATCAAATGTTTGGCTTTTTCAAAAGATGGGAAGGCGGAAAAAAAATCGTAAAAATGCATATGGGAGTCGCTAGTCGCCCTGAATAAGGAAGAATAAGTACTAGGCCCTTTTTACTCACGCGCCTGTATAAATTGGTAGATAAAAAAAAGGCTTAGTGTGTGTTCATCGTCGGGTATATTTTTCAAAATGAAAGCTGGTAAGAAATGTCTTTGGTTGACGGTGGCACTGCAGAGAAACCCCGCTTTTCTTGAGATCCCAAAAAATAAATTAAATCAATGACAAAGTGATAAAAATCAAATGTTTGGCTTAAAAAAGATGGCGGCGGAAAATGCATGCATATGGGAGTCGAGTCCCCTAATAAGGAATTTGGGGGGCTCCAAATTATGAGGGGTGCAGAAAGGCTGTGTGTGTTCATGATGGGCTGAGTTGGTTGGTGGAGGTTTGGGAGGGGGGGTATAGTTGGTTGTGAGGAAATGAGGTGAAGGGGGAGCATTTAATGTGCTCCAGATCTAATCGGTTGCATCCTGAACAGTAGCATGGGGGTGTATTATAGGGATCAATCATTGCCATATACATGTAGTCTGTATATGGCTATGACTTATGCAGATGGGAGGAAGGTGATGGAGGTGTCTAGAGCATCGTCGTTTCACAGATTTATCATTCACAATGCCTTTACAAGCCTATGTTTCACAGGCCTGAGCACCTACTGAACAAAATGAGATTGCTCTAGCACCGGTTGGGGTATCTGGGTTATTGCTTATCAGGCCTTCTTTCGGAAATGGTGGATAGTCCAACTTCTCTGTCCACTGAAAAGAAATTAATGAAGTATGATACTGAAATTTTTAAAACAGAACACAGGTTTTTGGTTGAAATCTGTTAATACAAAATATAAAATATGTACCATAGCAACATCATTGTATATACAAGTTCCAACAATGTCTCACTACTAGTTGTATGCTTTTCACTTATTAACTTATTAACCATTAATTGTTTCTACTTTAATCGTAACAACAATAATACTTTTGGGAAGTAAAAAATGTTAAAACTTCATCCCAAACACATGGACTCAGATCTTGAAGTTTTATTCTAATTTGAATATTGTCAATATTCACGATTCAGTTGATACATGCAATTAAATTGACAAGGGAAGGATCTACAGAATAACAAATTGAAATAGTTAAAAGTTAAACAAGAAATAATAGCAATTAAACTATGCAACAATTAAATTTCTTCACCATACAGGATTCTGTAAACCAACCATGCAAATACCCTAAAAAATTTCAGAAAAGTCACACCATTTAAAACATGGAGTATGAAAAGTGTATATACATAATTGCATTTGGACCCATCAAGATAAATAGAGAGGAACTAAAATGTGTAGATCAATTTCGCTATCTTGGAGGTATCCTTGCACAGAATGCCAAGATTGATGATGAAATCACAGCACACATTAATAAGGCCAGTTCGTCTTATGGTCGGTTATAGCACAGGCTATGGTCAGATCATGGCATACGACTCAGTACGAAAATCCAGGTGTACAGAGCCGTCGTTTTGAGTACACTCCTTTATGGCTGTGAGACATGGACTCAATACCAACGTTCCATCAAACTTTTAGAGCAATTCCACCAACGTAAAAAAATATGCAAGGTGTCTTGGACTGACAGAATGGCAAATACTGATGTGTTAGATCTTTGTGGTATATCCAGTGTTGAAGCCACGATCACGCAAGCTCAATCACGCTGGGCCAAACATGTAGTGTGCATAGGCCCAGAAAGAATTTCGAAGGCCCTTATGTTCGGCGAGCTGTCATCAGGAAAAAGATCACGAGGACACCGGAAAAGATACAAAGATGTGCTTCATGCAACCTTGAAAAGCTACGACATCGCCCCTCAATCCTTTGAGACCACTGCCATGGACCGCACACTCTGGCGTAGTAGATGTAGTGAGGGTTGCAGACTGTTCGAGGAAGAAAGAACTGCAAGATTAATTGAAAGACCAAGGCTCCGCCATGCTGCTACTTCAAGTGTTCCACAAGTTGGAGGCTTACCATTTGTCTGTGGAGACTGTCATCAGACCTGCTCTTCACGCATTGAACTGATCAGTCTTCGCAGACACAAACATTAGACACATAGGTGCAGGAGACAAGACATTCATCTGACCGATGAGTCAATCCATCAGCATCACATGCATTTACAACAAAATAGTTTCTTCTTATTACTTATTTTACATCTTTAAGAATTAGCACAAACTGGAGATACTTGATGTTATGGTAATGACTGTGATGATTTAGTTTTAAAATGGTGGTTTAATGATGACTTTAATTATATTGGACGCTCTAATTCTAGCTGGTCCAGAACAACTCCATCACCTTCCTTCCATCGTCATATCTTACAGCCATATACAAAGAATATGACATGATTTAATCCCCCTAATATCCGTGCCTCAAGCTACCCCAGGAAAACAGGATTGGAACGAATTAAATGCCCCCCGCCCTCCTCCACCCTTCCTTCCGCCTTTACCCCCCTCTTTCTTCCCCATCCCGGTCTCTATCTCCAATACGTTAAAAAAACATGGGCTGTAAGCAGCATGACGAACATTTAAAAAAAATGTTTTTATCATTAAAACCAATTTATTTGGTTTGAAATGTAGACATTATAACGGCCACCAACTTGTCCTGATTGTTCATACATAATTTGGAGTGTGTACGTCTTCTGGTTAAAAAGCCTTTTGTGACCAAAAAATCGCTTCTTCATTTATATATATAGATGAGTCTGTGTGCTGACGCTAACTGACGCAGACTGACGCAAATTGATGCATCATTTTGCAGGATGCCTCTAGTTTAGGATATTCTATTGCTGGAGGAGGTTATGACAGCAATAGCGAGAGCCATTGCAGGCTAATCTCATAAAACTTAGCATGGATTGTCACCTACTGATGCCATCTAGTGGACACTGAGGATTGGGTAGTCTTAAGGTTGTGATTGCTAATCCACAGTCATCCTAAAACTTCACAGACTTCCCAAAATGTTGATACAATGTATCGTTTGCGCTGCTGGTGTTAAGCAACCAGAGCCAGCTGGTATCCACGGCATGAAGCAGCCCCACCCACCCCCCATTTGCCAATGTAGTATGAAGTTGTGTGTGTGTGGGGGGGGGGGAAGGGTGAGACCGCAAAATATAAGCAGATATGTTTTGTGTTAACGCAAATTATAACCACAGCCTTAAGATCACCCAGCTGATGCAAAATATAACCACTGCTGCAAATTATAACCAGGGCAAATGTAAGTTATTTTAAACATATCGTAAAGTGTATTTACCACTAATTTCACAAAGAGAATGGTAGGTACAGATGCTCAAGCAGACGCCAGAAAATTAGTGTCAATTTGAGGTGGATCGTGTGTAGTCTGGCCTCAAACATTGAGGGATCTGGCTGGTTCCATTGGGATTCCTGGCTAATTGTTGAGCTCCCTGCTTAACTGTGGCCTCGTCTGCTGCTTTGGGAGGATGTATGATTGACAGATGAGAACAGAAATGCCGACACTACCGGTACAATCTAAAGATCTGAAGCGATGAAACCACGAAGCAGAAGCATCTCTTATAACAATTTGGTTGTTCATCTGCCTTGTTCTGGACCCCAAATTGTTATCACTTCTCAGGAGAAGTGATTTTGATTCTTTTTTGGCCTGCGGGCTATCGTTATGGAATATTGAATTGTTGATATGGATCATCTTTATTTCCTTTCAGGATCGTCTGGAGGGCTTTTGTGATCATTGACATGTCTTTCTGCTTAAAGATGACCTTGCTGATGATGTTCATAAGCCTCATGATCTCATGAGCCTGCCTTCTCATCCAGTCCATCTGAAAGGTCGCAGACCGTTATTCCAAATGATCCCATAAGTTCTGGACATGAAATACGCACATGAGCCACCATAAAAAGACTGACAATATTTTTGTCATGTCTTGCGTAGCATCTGGAGCTACATGTATAACATCGTCATATATCACGGCTATATACGCAGTATATAGCCGTGATTTCAGTCCCTTCAAATCCCGGAATGTAGCTCACCAGATCCAACCAATCAGAAGCCCCACTGCCAAAATGTTCAGTGACCTAGTTCAATAATGAGGACGTGACCTGCTTGTCGCTGCAACTCAGCAGAACCGCCAACGGCGCGTAAAACGGAAATATTTAGGACGTGTTACTCCGTGTTAGGACGTGTTACTCCTTATTTGGTGGTTTCTTGGCAGCTCTGCCAATATCCGCAAAATAATGGGTCTTGGCCCCACGGGTTGATATGATCAATGACTTGTAAAGGCAGTGTGAATGATCAACCCGTGAAAGCCGACGATGCATGTATAATCATCTATGTGAAAAGGAGAGGTTAATGAGTGACAAGAACTGGCTTTTGATTGTGTAACCAGTGGTAGGTTCATGGAAACATTAAGCACGTCTTGCTTGGTGTTAAGCAAGTCATTTAATGTGTATACGGGCAAGCTCTATTTAGATAACTCGTAGTCCACAGAAGCCGTGCATTTGGTGCTGAACGTGCTGGTTTGTGTGGAAGAGCAGGGTGGTTGTGCTGCAAAACAGCTGCGATTGGACCTGGAACCTTGGAGCATACTTCTGTGAAACAGCGCTGAGAATTATGGATAAGCAAGACTTCCACATACTGTCATCATGTGATATTGACATGTTTATGCTGGTGTTGAGCGTACAATTTGACATACACCTACAGAATTGATGAATGCCCCACTGTGGAGGGACTGTAGCATCATTTCTTGAATCATTAAAGTCTTCCAACCAGTCTTCTTGTTGTATTAGTCCTCTTGTCTCTTCTTGGTGTGTTTGAGTGGGATCTTGCACTGTTGTTTTGTGTGGTTCATATACACCTTGGTTACAATTTGCATCAGTGGTAACATTTTGCGTTAGCTAGACCATTTTCGGTGATGTGGTTACAATACGGCTGGTTATATTTTGCGGTCTAACAGAGGGGTCTGCCATAAAGGTGTTCAGGGCACACTCGAGTGGCACGTGCACACTTTATTAGGGAATCTTCGAGGTCAAGTTACAGATACGTTTCAGTGTTGTAAAAATGGGACAGTGCCTAGCCCTATGGAGAAGTTAACTGGCCAAGTTGGGAGGTGTCTCTAAACGTGTCGGGTGAATGATACAAACTGTAAGTATGCCTGACTACATGTATATGAATGTCTTGTGGTGCAACGCGGAGAGAGGCTTGTATAGTTTATTGTAATTTTGTACAAAGGCCCAGAGCAGAGCTCTGCAGCTAGCTTTATAGAGATTACAGTGATCAGACTACTGTGTTTGGTGTCGTAGGCTTCTAGACAAACGGCTGGACTTATTCCATGTTCCAGCATCCTTCCCCCCTTAACTGATTGATTTTATTAATAAAATCAATTATTAAAGTGATTATAAAATTAAACGAAATTGAGGGCTTTGAAAAAGTGGAAATTTCGTGAACCAAACACAGCAGTAATAACATAATATGTGATTACAAATAATAAAATATATAAAATCAAATAATAAATGCACATAATCAAATACATGAATACAAATGTAAAATATACTAAGAAATAATAAATCGTGCAGTCGCACGTTACATATGAAAATTTCATCTATGAATATAAATGTAAAGTGTAACAATGAAGTAAATTACATAGAAAGTGAATGTTTTCTGGCACCAAAATGTTGTATCATCATAGGAGTCCCGTGGGTTGTTGCCATGTTGTTCATGTTGATTGTAGCTGTAGAAGACGTAGTCGAAATGAATGCCTCCGCATTTGCTTCCAACATCCACAAAGTTGTTGTTTTAAAATATTCTGACCCCTTAGATTTGATTGAATCAAACACATGGGGTCCTTCATGACAAAGCTCGCACTGTCCTGATGTGTCGAATTTGCTGTCCACGGGTGCGTTATTGCCTCCCTTATCCTCGTCACAACTTCGCTCGTCATTCACCATATCTGTGTCGCTGATAGGTTGAAAAGATGCTACAGTCGTACCTTTAGTAATCGAAACTGTACTATTCGCAGGGTCATGAATCACCATATCTCGATTGTGGCCTGGAGAAGGTGACGGGGTCTGTGGTGTAGATCATCATCGAGTAGACGCAGCTTCCCTTCAGGCACCATTGCTAGTCGCAGTGCAACTTCGCCACAGATACTCCCGGCTCAATTGGGAGCGTAGATCCTCATCTTCCACGTAGCACCTCGAGCAGGAATTATCAATCAAGACCAGAAGCGTCGGCATCCACACTCGACCAACGTGTTGTTGTTGCATCCGCGGAGGCCCCCGTGATCGATGACTCACGAGACTCTGATAATACTGCTGGTATCAGGCCCCAGCGGTATATTCCTACACTTGCGCTGCCGCCGGGCATCCCTGATGGCATCCTTAATCTACGAGAAATGATGCTCCTTGCAGACACAGCAGGTCCCCGCATCATCGTATCAACTGGTCCCGCAATTGGGATCGTCATCTTCGCAACCAGGCTCGTAGGAACCAGCAGCCTACTTGGCGTCCGTAACGTTCAGTGATTTCCTCACCAACCATGTTGACATCCCTTGGAAGGCCCTATGCCTGCATTTGTCATGATGGCAACTGTGGTAAAACATGTCTGGGTATCTTGAACTAAAGTTTACAAAACAAACTCACATATCCCTTTAACGGGTCATAAAGGACAGTAGTCAATCGTATATAATGAATAATTTTCACATGTATGGATAATATAGTAACATTAATAGCTGATAGTTTTTCATTTCCTGTCTGTAAATAATTTCCTTCTTTCCATGATGTCAACCACCGACATTATTTTGATGTTCCTTTTACAGCACTTTCCAATTGTAGCTTCTCGTTGGGTCTAATTTCGTCATTATCCTCTGTCAGAGGCTCTGAACTTGTATTCGTCAGCGTCCATGTA
>CM032660.1:13981058-14078933 GCA_019095985.1 Streblospio benedicti
TATGGTTTTTCTTTTTTAATTTTTTTTGGGGAAAAATAAAAAACCCTTTCTCTCTTTCCTTTTGGGTTTTTGCATTAAAAACCCTTTTTTTTTTTAAAAATTCCTTTTTTTTCCCCTTTTGTTTTTTCTTAGATTCCCCCAATTTTTTTTATTTAGGAAATTCCCCGGGTTTTTTCGTCCGTTTGGGGTTTTGCCTTTAAATTAAGGTCATTCTTTTTTTTTTAAAATTTTTCCTTTCTTTTGTTTTAATTTTTTTTTTTTTAAATTCCCAAAAAACTTAAAATTTTCATTTTTTTTGGTTTGTTCAGGGCCTTTAAAGCTTTTTGAATTTTTTGGCGGGGGAAAATTCTGAAAATGAAATAAAGTTTCCCTGACTAAAAATTTTTAAGCCCCCCAGGCTTCAAAAAGGGTTGTTAAAAAAATTTCCCTTTGCGGGGCGGTTAAGTTGAAAGGGCGTCTGCTTTTTAAAATTATCTCATGCGCTTTGTTTGAAAATGTTTGAAATGGTCAAATGATGTCTTTTGATCGAATGTAGCACAAATAATAAAAGACGCAAAGAGATTTGCCAACACTGTAAAATATTTGAATTTTCAACCAAGTATTATTTCCTGAAAAAATTGAAGTTCTGTTTTGCATTTATTTTATGAAAAAGGTTGAAGTCTCAACTCAGCAAAACACTCTAAGTTCTGTTGTGCATTTATTTCATGAAAAAAATTGAAGTTCTCCTTAACATTTATTCTGTGAAAAAAAGTTGAAGTCCGTGACTGGCTTTTAATTCTTGAAAAAAGTTGAAGTCATGACTGAACAAGATTGCTCTAAGTCCAGACTGGAAATTTCAAACCTGGAAAAAAGTGAAGTCCACGGCTGGCATTTAATTCATGAAAAAAGTCGAAGTCCACGGCCATCTAATTCTCAATTGAGAATTAGACTTTGCTGCTGCCTGCATGCTCAGAAATTCAATCTGGCATCTCCACCATTTGTGGTGCAACGCGGGGAGAGGCTTGTATAGTTTATTGTAATTTTGTACAAAGGCCCAGAGCAGAGCTCTGCAGCTAGCTTTATAGAGATTACAGTGATCAGACTACTGTGTTTGGTGTCGTAGGCTTCTAGACAAACGGCTGGACTTATTCCATGTTCCAGCAGTCTGTAAGGTGGATCAAGAGAGGCCCTGAGTTCGAATTTATGGTCATCCTAAAACTTGACAGGTTCCCATGAAACTTTACACAATTACAAAGATCATGGTTAACATTTATTGAATGTATAAAACTGTCTTTGTCGAATGATTTATCAATAGCATGTTTATACATTTACAGATGTATTGCAAACACATGCTTTCATCTTTTATAAACTAATTGAAATTCTCCCAGTCATGTCATCATGAACCATTACTGTTATAGACTTACCTTCTTCACAAGTGACACCTGTATAACCAGTTGCGCACTGGCACTCAAAATAGTTTATCTGATCTATGCAGGTTGCTCCATTCACGCAAGGATTACTCTCACATTCGTCTAATTCTACAAGACATGCAACAGAATATTAATTTGTAGATCAATCAATGTATACTACCACTTCTCTTCAATATCTTTTTATTTGGTCTAGATATAATATTATTTACATTGATCAGAATATAGGTGATAGACATGGAAGTACATTTTCCCCATACTGTCACATCACGTGATACCACTTTGTATCACACCAGATTCATAACAGTAAGGGAGCATTCACAATTGACGTCAACCTTATTTTGGTACTTTCCGATCCGCCCCACTCCTCATTAGCTTTCGTCAACTTCATGACACTCCGCCCCCATCAACTTGAGGACACCCCACCTGTCAACTATGACTTTCATGACATCCTCACCCAAACTCCTAACCCCTCAGTTACCTATCTAATCTAGCCACATTTTAAGATATGTGTTTTTGAAATTGAATCTGTGTGCAGATTTGTCAGATTGTGTCATACAACAATTGCGTTTCATGGGTAATATATCCAAATATTCCAACAAATACAAAGCATTTATTTTATCCCCATTCTTTATAATAGAACCTTAAATATCAATTTAACTTTGTACTTATTTAATATACATCAATACACTGACAGTTCTTTCTACCTGCTTTATTATCCGACAAGTCCAAAATATTTCTGAAAATTCCTAAAGTTATACAGTTTTACGTTTCGACAATCAAATGTTCTCTTCAGTAACTAAATTGTTTACAAACTACTTGACACATATAAATATTAAACTTATATCCTCAAGGCAAGCCCTCTACCACCCTCAACATTTGAGATGACCGCCCCCTCCCCCATCAACTTCCGTCGACTTTTTCTGACACCCCCCCTTCAAGGTTTACGTCAAATGTGAATACTCCCTAAACTTTGATTGTGCACTTACCCCTGCTACAGTGTGTGTCCGTGAAGCCAGGGTCACAAACACATGCTCCAGAGTCAGCCGAGTTTACACACTCACCATTCGTGCATGATATGTCATTACAATGGTCCACAGCTGGAAAATATAAGTGCATATGATAACAGAGATTTTGTGGTACCTAGCAGAAGAATGTTGAAATATCTTTTTCTCATGTATTGCTAGACAATGATTCAAATTATGATAAAGAATATGAGCTCATTTTCAGTTATCGCTGAAAATATAATGATATATGTCAAATTTGATAACTCATAGGATTCAGATTACGTTATTGTTGAAGTATTATCTGTCTGTTGCTAGAAGCAGATGCAGGTAGTCACAATGGAAGACACGTGGAAAAAAATCCATGAAATCGGCATGCCCATAAGCAGGGCAGATGTGGCAAGGATCTAATAACTAGCATATATTGACTTACGTGTGATGTATCTTTCACGGTCCCAAATGGACCTGTTAGACAGTAAAATATAACCAACACAATAGTTACTAATTGGTCACAATATATACGTTAACATATGCTATAATAAGTCCCCCTAAAACAGCTTATGTAAACACCTTAATTATTAACCAATTGGGTAACAGAGGCCTTCAAGCCATTCTATGTTTAGATAGGCACAACAGAGACGGTCTCTGTTGTGTCAAAGTATCAAACAGCATCTACACTTCAAACTCGTTCAATTGGTGTCCGTCACACCGTCTAACACCAGAGAATAAGATATTTCAGATTATTGAGTGTGTTACCATTTATGTGGTTTACAATTGTCGTGTGACACAGAACAAAAAATTGCCGAGTCGTTCTATTGGTGACACGATGTTACAGAAGAAAACAAAACCATTTTAGGTGTGTTGTTACAACATGCATTAATTCAAATCGTAGCTTCATACAATTTTCATAGGTTATAATTCACGGTCTGATATGGACCTGTAAGAAGCCGTGCAAAAATTTCACACCACAAGCCACACTATAAACTTAAAAGAAAGGTGGTAAATATGTTCATTGTATACAGACCTCAATAATGTTTACTTGCCCTGCAGGTTATGCACACAGACTGCTTCCTTAAAACCCCTATTTGAAAAAAACTAGATCTGCAAGCAAAAATCTTACCAGGACATCCTATCAGATCCACTCTCATGCAGGCATTGCCTGCATATGTAAGTGGTTTGATCCGCATGTAGTTTGCAAATATCGGTCCAACTGTATAAGCGACAATGGGAGTAACTGCTGATATGCCCGGAAAGACCTTATCAAGCGAATAAACAAAATGGAAGCATTTTATAGATGGACTACTGTGATATAATATCTTGTAAAGCTATGATACAGGACACTGAATTGAAACATGCTAATCTGCATTGATTAATAGAATAGGGTGGTAGATCGTTTTTTTCTCATGCATAATGCCTTTTGGGGTACCATATAGGGAATTTTTGCAGTTTAATATTGGTTGAATTACTATTGCATGCATGTTTTTCAATTATTCTCAAGAATTATCAAGTATCAAACACTTATATTAATGATGAGGTAGAAGATTTATCTTTTGAAAATAAGAAAATATTTTCCATAGATTTATATTTGACAAATACAAAAGTTGATGGTCACTGTAGTATACTCGAAACCCTATTTTTATTATCACATCTGATAACATATTGTTTGCAAGAAAAATCAATGCTGTCAAATTAGTACAACAATCCAAATACAATACATACAATTAGCAGCATTAATATATTGACCCTTGTCAGTACCTTGTTAATGTCAGTTGTTTCTCTGTACACTATCCAAACACTACCACTGCTGCTGTACTCCAGTTGGAAAGAAGTCGTCCAGTTGGATTCTACAGCGTGTCCTTTCATCACAATGCCCCACACTTTATAGCCTTCGGTAAAGTCAATCTAAAAGGTGAAACAATCTCTAGATAAATGCAACATGTTTAATAACAAGTAGTGATAATGGAAGATTCCGGAGCAGTTGAATGTATAGTAGTGTTCAAACCATCATCAAAAACACGACGAACCACCACAACTAGAATACTTGAGACAAGTACCATGGGAGCTCTTGGTTGAGAGGTTTTACTGTCAAAGTAAATGAAAGAACCTGTAAATAGGGAGCATTCATTGCAGATGTCATTGATTCTGCCTCCGTCAGCGAAGGGCACCATCCATCTGCAGTGAGGCGAACGTTTTCTGCCCAGTGACCATCTTCATCAGAGGATGACACAAAGTTGAGATCAGGGAAAGGATCGTCTATTGTAGAGAGCATGCTCACAGAACAGTCTACAAAATCGTAAGTGTAATATGATGAATGCTAAAAAAAAGAAAAGAAGCTAAAGAAATATATCATGTTGGTGTAAGTATAGTATAAGCGAAAATAAAAAAGCATAGTGTACTTTTAGTTCGAGGCATACGATATCGTATGCAAGAACATAACGCCATTAAAGTGTTCGAGGATATTCACAATATGATTTGATTTTTAATCAACTACTAGAAACATATGCATATACTTGCTAAATTTTTGTAGCCTGTCAGATTACTTCTTCAGAGGCTGATTAAATTATATTGTGAATATTAAGCTCTCGACTGAATGAATGTATTACATGAATGTATGAAGATGTGCTTACAATCGACTGCATTGTCACAGAATGGAACGTCACAGAGTTCATCATAACCAGCGTATTCCCCATCGTAACACCACGGACCTTCGTCACGATCTAGGCCGGGATTCCTGATAAATGCAATATTATGAAATACAAGAAATGCATCAAGATGTATAATGTTGTACATAGTACATAGAAAAATAAAAGACATAGCTAATTGTGACACGTCGCAATGAGTAAGAGGTTTACAAAGGGAGATACAATTCTGATACCTGCAATAATTATGATTTATGTCACCATCAGGGAAATCATCGGCCACAAATGAATGAGCATTGGGGTCCTGGCTGTTCCAGTACTGGCAAGCATAGGAATACATATCAGTATCGACAGTGCCAATGTATTCCCGCCCATGGTTTGACCACCTGCAAGCTGGAAAAAAATAGTTGTAAATAAAGATAGAATAGATATACCTAATGCATAATGGTTGCTTATTTCAAAATTTGAGCGAGATCAATTACTTCTGCGACCGAGTGGATAGGGAGTTGGACTCGTGACCAGACAGTTGTGAGTTCGGTCCATCTCTATCATAAAGCTTGCACAGGTTTTATTCAATGATTTTGACCTATATGTATTATCATAGCCCCTACATTTTTGTTAGGGAATTATTCCCCATTGGAGAATAATAGTTAATTCCAGACGTGTTGATTCCTAATTAATACTATGATAATATACTAATAATTACACCTGCTGGCATTTGTTTCTTCAGATAATATTAGTCTGCAACCCAAAGGCCCAAAATTCAAAAGTCTGTACCACCTGGAGGGACAAAGGCTCACTGTGTTTTTATGAAAGCCACATTGGTATAGGTCTCAGAAATATCCGGTGGACTTGCAGCATCCACAGCTAACGTTGTTAAATGGCCTGGTTTCCATGGTAACATTATTACATACATTGAGCACATAGTTAAAAACTCATTGATTTTGATTATTTTTGTATTCTAAATATCATTTATATTCAAATATAGATTTATTTGGTTTATACTTTTATAACCACATATTGCATACATTCAATTTCAAACAATCCTTCGTAAGAAACTAAACAACGTTATATTGTATATTGAACACATAGTTGAAAACTCTTACTTGACGCCATGCAGTTGGCGCTCTGATTCCACATGTCGTAGTCATAAGAGGTTGCGCACCACACAAAATCGCCGCCATCATTGACACACATGAAGTGGGCCTCCCCATTGTAGATAAACGGAAACTGGCACTGAGTGGAAACTCCATTGGTGGCTTGAAACGTGTTGATTTGGAGAACTAAATACAAAATTAGGGTCAATTTATTTTAACATCCCTTTATTGAATGTGTATGTAAAGAATTTGACTAAAAGTCTTTTCATCACTTGCACGAGTATGGTAGGGCGGCCGGACCGTCAAGGTGCTATCCGATTAAAAATGTTATGTGCTATTTTTACTCGACTGCCGTCTTGAAACTAAAGTTTTTTTCTACAACGTGATCATTATAACCACAAAGTACTATTATCACGTTTTGTTACATGTCAAACTGTCGTGTAGATAGTTCCAATGATCCTATGTTCAGTGATGTTGGTGAGCAGGTGTCAAACGCATGTCTCGTGAGTCGTTCTTTGAGTGATCCAAACGTCAAGCAATTTGTCATTATGGTCACTATCACAACCCTTAAAACATGTCAGGTAAATTTCTGTATGCAATTGGGAAGCGAATTTCTGACTGTGTTGTTAATACCTTGATGAGGTTGCCAGCATTGAATTGTACTGTTGGTGTCTGTACTGTTGAAACAACATCCCATATCCAGACAGTCCTGCTCAGTGCCGCCATTTTCGGCACAAGGCTTTCTTTCTACTGCATCCACATTGCATCCTTCATACTCAACAGCTAGAATTGAGTTTTATTGATAAAAAGATTGTTCTGCATAAAAGAATTATTAATAACGCATGGTCATTTGAATTTATAGACTACATGTATATTGGCTCTCAGAAAATCTGAAAAGATCTAGTTAAATTTTCTATAAATAATAAAACAACGTATTTACCTGTTGGGGCGACTTCGGCACTCAAAAGAAGTAATAGTAGTGAGCAATATCGAACCTTTTGTGATAATAATGTGTTGGTGAATATATATTTGATAATAGATTATGCTTTAATACATGCAGTTATATTGTGAAAATGATAATTATCATAAAACATGCAAATATTAAACAGGTGCAGAGACAAATAATGAGCTAAAACTTGATTTTGATAATTTGAACATAAATTATCATAATCAATTGAACCGATTGCAGACTACACTGATTATTGAGCATAATAAGTATATGTTTAATAAAATACTGCAGAAAAAAAACTTACTGCAACACCCTTCATTTTGAAACAGTCATTCCCGTGGACAAGTTGATTTACAAATTGATAACCATTCCGTTACTATTGCATAACATGAGGCCATTAATTGGAGATAAAATTTCTTTTATGTCACAATAGGCGACAGTGACTTGTTACATAAAGTATTATCTTACACTCATTAGGTTGCAAGACATAATGTCAGTGTGATACATGTACTTTGTGTTTTAAATATCCTATACTAGGGCCTACTTTCACCTGAAGGTCACCTTATACAATTTACTTAGAAAACTATAAAACAATCCAATAATGTTATGTGTATTAGGTTGTACACCAATGGTTGTTTTCATCGTCAGTTTTACGGTTTTATGAATGTCACTAGCCAAGAATTCAAAATCACTGTGTTTTTTTTGTTTTTTTTTATCTCAATGCCGCTGAACATTTTGGCAGCGGTGCTTCAGATTGGTTACATTTGGCGACCGACATACGGCTAATTTTCACTTTATCATTTGTTGTGGGGGTTAATGTCCTTGTTTTCATATTTGATTGGAAAATTCTCGTCGTTTTCTTTGGCACATTATATTCTAGTTTGGATTTTTTTTTCTATACGCAGTATGTAGCCGTCTTGGTATCCGCGAGTATGAGGAAGGATTGTATTATCGTTCGGTCAATATTACAGGTGAAAGGGCTTCATCAAATCTAGGATTTTGTATTCTAGAACAGCCACAACCAAAGCGACACTTGTGGAACATGGTAACATTTCATTTCTATATCCATTGCATTTGCATCATTTGGACCCTCGCTTGTTCTGGTCGAATGGCTACAGGCTCTCCGGGGAATCCTGCACTTGCTACTGCAGGCGTATATTTTGAAAAAAAAATAATAATACAGTTAACGTACGATCTAGATTACTATACGGTTTTGTCTATATACATGATGATTCCAACTTGACAAATAATTTTGAATCCGCATGCATCAGGACAGTGCTATATCATCGTTTGCGTTATGACTCAAATTGCTTGCGACTTCCAAGTATAATTAAGTGATATGACATTTTTCACTGTCTTTTGTTCCTGAATGTGTATTTCACAGGCAATAAAATAGATTTAATAAAAACAATCTATCAAGCAGCTCGACTCATTTTCACTTTATCATTTGTTGTTGGATTTAATATTCATATTTGATCGCAAAATTCTCGTCTGTTTCTTTGGCACATTACAAATATTCTAGTCCGGAATTTCCATTCCATTTGTTGTTTTCAAACTTTAAAACACACCAGGTAGAACTGTATTCTTATATCGTATGTACCGCCAAAATAACAAAGAGCATAACCCTTAACAGGCACAAGCGGGCAAAAAGCATATAAATCTAAATATATCATGTTAGAAACTTCTGATTATTCAAGTTAAGTGCTGTATGTTAGAGATGTAAATGTTAACACAAGAATATTTGTCCCAGACAATCTGGAACGAATACTGGATACCGGGTGTCGTTTGGTACCGAGTAAGAACCCGCTAAAAGGGGCCCTTATATTCATGGATACACTGGTCCCCTGGTGGCTTTATGTTATTTACATGTCGATTGAGGGCACCTCCGTAATGCCAAAACTATTTACTTTGCGTTTTCACTAGTGTCTCTATAAACAAGATTTTAGTGTACAACTTCCACTAAATCATGAGCACCCGTAGTTACCACAAGCAACCTCTATTTCTCTTTGAGAAATAAAATCATTACATGTTTTTCCGATTTCTTGTCAATGATGTTGCACTAGTTTGCTATACTAGTATTCACTTTATTCTGCCTTTTTGACGATTATACACAGTGCCGTAGACACAGCGAAAGACAGTTTCACACGTACATTGCACTTGTATAGACGATTAGAGAGTTATAACTGGATCAGAATAAGTGAACCTACCAAGCCCCGTGAACCACATTTTACAACTTGCCCTAGGTAGAGGTGTATAAAGGAAGTAGACTTTTCATGTATGATCACGCAGGTGCCATTTATACGACCTGAAATACGAAGTTGGGTAACTTAATTGACATGATGCTTTGTCACACGAATTTTGTTTTGTGAATATTGCTAATGTATTTTCAATTAAAATAGATAATCGTATATTTGATGTCACTGATGGATTTTGAATTTAAAAAAGGATAAACCATCCTAGGATAAATGTGCAGATAGTTTCAGACATATCCAATAATCTACTGAAAGAGGTGAGGGAAGTAGGGTATTTTTTACGGGTGTGTCACCGGGGTTATGAAATCAGTATCTAGAAATATAATGCCACCATTGAAAATAGCATACCCAAAATATATTGAACTCTGAACTAGTACCCAAAACTATAGTCACAGGCGACATATAATCTTTTTGATAATGCGCAGTCGTAAAGTTATTAGAGGATGATGCGCATTAAAGCAAAGAACATGTTATTACATATTAAATGCTATAATGATGTCAATATTTGCATGAATATGTCCAATATGTGACCCACAAATAAACAGGATTCTGAACAGTTTATTTGAGAAAACGAAATAAACATTCCACCACATTAAACTACCGGGATAGGCCTATAAAACTAGATCTTTTGCTTTTAAAAATTCAACTGTAAATAATGATAATCATTCTTGTTAGTAAATAATGGCATTTGAAGAAGACCACGATGCACTTTCAACCCCAAACCCGGCCGAAACCACAACAGACCTGGGCCCCTACCAGAAGAGGTTCGAGGCCTGGATGCAGACAATATGGGGCCAGACTGTGCTGATAGCTGCTCTGGTGCTTGCACTTGTGATTGTGGTACGTGTTTAGAATTCTGTATTGTGATTGTTGCTCCAATAAACAATAATGTAGCTTGTAGCAGACTTTATTTCACGTCGACTTCTTGAACAAAAGTGACAGAGTTCGTAGCATTAGAAATTAAGTACAAAATACATAAGTATCAAACCCAATATAACACATATTTATATACTACCGATGAGACGCATGATCAGTTTATACATTGCGTTTATCGCAAGTTATTTCCGACAACGGGCATGTTTGGATTTTTTCAGAACTAAACACGTTTGTCAACCTTAAACAATTAAAATGTTAATGGGTAGGGGGTTACTTTTAACAAATTAGCCATTTTGATATGAATGCAATCCACCTAATAATACAGCATGCTATCTATTTTCAGTTCTGTTTTCCATTTGCCAAAGAAGTGAGACGCGTCTTTGGACAGAGATACAAATTCCACAATGTCGAGAAATTCAGTAAAAAGGATTTTGAGCTGGAGAGAACTCATGGGCCTTTTGGTATACGATTGTGATAGGGTAGCACCTCGACAGGATTTCTGTTGGGACTGTACAAATATGTGAATTATCACATACTACGAGACTGCTTTGGATAGTGCTAACACTCCTGAAGTGGACAGAACATATTTTAAAGCGTTGCATTGCATCAGAGAGTGAACTATTTCAACACTTCATTCAGAACATGATTCGTCAAAGTCGCAATGTGTGAGCAATGTGAATTAAATAATTTAAAAGCAAAACAATTTCTTAGACTGGCTTTCTTATCAGCCTACTGCAGATTCAATATTTAGAGTTACTAAAATGGGTTTGTAAGTGTTGTAAATAGTGACGCCTCATGGAACAAAATTTAATGATCCCTCAAAGGGCCCATTTGCCCCCAGATAAAGCAATCTTCTCTGTCACCTGAACTGACTATGTTCACGACAGCGTTAAAGTGTTATCTGGAAAATCCCTAGTCTAAAAATGTTATGTATCGTACCCTTTGTGTCTTTTGCAGGATGCACTCTACATAAACCAACGTGAATCAAATGCAAATAACAAGCTAAAAAACCTGTTGCACACCGTGGATTTAAAATAATCAGCAGCAACCGAGTCAAAGAGCAACTCCCCCCCCCCAAAAAAATTTATATAAAAATACACCCACTCTAAAACACAACACCCACAATTAACCTTACGGTAAACCCTCGTCATGTAGCTACCTTACTGCTGCAGACACTGTGTCACACTGGTGTCCACAATTAGGTGTTCTACTGTAGTTTCTTTATCATTAATTTACAGGGCGGAACTGTGTGGCCCAATTAACATGCGTAAGCTGAATTTATCTCCTTTTCTCAGTAGGATCAAGCCAGTTGAAAACATCGCCTTGATGTTAATTGGATGCTTGCTGGGCGTGATTAAATGAAATGTAAACATACCACAGAACTATAATCTACGTCGTCAGAGGTTCCTATCTTAGTCTATCTTGTCTAAACTGGTAACACTGTATATGTATAGCCTCTTAAGGGGGCTTCATGTTATCCCAAAAATAGGTGTTTTGTTTTTACATTTGTGGTATATATTGGGCGCAGTTGTCACTTTTTTGTATATTTCTGGGTATCTTTTTCACATTTTAAAAATACTTGTGTCACATTTTTGTCAGACATGGGTATATGTGGTCATATTTTTGTCAGATATTGGTATATTATGCAATATATTTGTCAGATATTGTGCGTAACGTTTTCTCAAAAATAGGTATATTGGTGATGCCATTTTCAACCTGTTTTCGTACCCATTTTATTACCCAGAAACACCCCCTCCCCCCCCCCCCACCCCCGATAATCGCTATGGGACAATCCAACATTGTTAGCACTTTCAAATAACGGTTTGATTCGTGTGGTAATAAGTAGCCAACTATACTTGTGTCTTTTAATCAGAAGGGAAACTTAGTGACTGTTCTAATGTTTTAGCTGACAGTTTGCAGAAGCTAAATCTAAGAACAACACATAGCAATTACATCTAGGTTTGTGTAATCGTGCAGACTAGAGCGTGAAATGGTTGACGGAAGTCGTGAGGGATTCGATGAGGTGTCAGCTGCAAATATATGGTGTAAAACTGCGCCATGTCATGAATATACAAAGTAACCTTTCTCATATGGAAAGATGCGCCAGAAGTGGCAACACAAGATAGCTGTCAAAGAAACGTAATTCAACCTATTGCAAGGAAGCATGGGCACATCTAAGTAGGTCTTGGCCCAAGAGGTACTGTCACGTGAAGTACCTCAATAACAAAGCCATTCTCCCGGCCACGTTGCGGTGTTGTTGTACGGTGACTGGGGCATCATCATGACCCAGAAAAATCATCAAGCTGATTGTCAATCTCTCTGGATACAAAGGACATGGAGGTGTTGAAAATAAAATAAAATAAAGCCTTTTGATTTTGTGACTTAGTGTATACTGGGATGGTCTTTGGGAACATGGTCTTCTAAACATTGGAGGTTTTCATTTTGAAGGCTCAACCATTTGCTTATTCACCTATAATATTCAAGCCACATACTGCGTGTTATGCACAGAGATGTGAAGCTTTAGCCAGGGCAAGTTCTCAATTTAATTGCACGGTGAAGGCTCTCCATAGGGCCGGGACCCACAATGTTGATCTTTTCTGCCTAATAACAATGTGGTTTTGTTAACTTCTCTTTTCAGACTTATGTTGCAGCCACCATGTCTTTTGCATACACTAACAGCATGCAGCCAATTGTATTTGAAATATGTTTTCTAATGATTTTGTGATACGATAGCACTGTCGAAAATATTAACACCGCTGTATATGAGAATAATCCACATCTAATGATACTATATGTAGAACAGGATACGAGAAAATATGCATGTATTATAACGGGGGTGTCCACTGGACAAGTTCTCTTGTAAAATGTATGTGTGATATTGTGAGAACATTTTTTATGCTTTTTTCTTCTTTTGGAAATGTATAGGCTTTTCAGTTCTGTTGATATATGCCCATGAGAAAATGTACTGGAATAAACATCTCTTGTTAATAATTTATGTGGAAAATCTGATAAAAGATTTACACCAAGATATATGTGTAAATCAACATAGGACACATACATTTAGATGTTTGTGGTTTACACGATAGTAGCTTTTATGGGGGATTTCTTGTGATTTGATCATTCTACAGTAGAACCTCTCTAAAACGACCACGATGGGAAATGACATGAAGTGGACTCAATGGTGAGATTGTATATAGTTTAAAATTCCCTACAGTCGCATGACGAATGGTTGGGTCGGCTAAACTCGTCTTCTTATATAAGTGGTATCTCTATAGGTGTGGTCTTAATTGGAGGTTATGCTATGTTTAACAAGCAGTAGACTAAGTTCCTGTTTGGAAAGTTATCTCACAAATATACCTTGAGAAGAAATATTCGTCAAGTTAATATTTATTTTCTTCGTGTTACTTTACTATATCCTTCTTATTTGCATTAGGTCATGCGCAGTTCTCTCGAACAGTACATTATACTTACAGAATAGTTGGGAAATAAAAAAACTGGGTGCAAATGCTTCAAATTTGTTTGTGTCAAATTAATGTCAGCGATTAAATAGAATAGCAAAATATATGTTTGAAAAACAACCCCATCTGCCCGGGAAATGAGAACAGCCAGTTATGTGTTTGCCTTTTACAATTTTGAAATATATGACCGTCATAAACGTTTTTAAGAACTTTATGACACGTAGATGTTGTTTGTTAAATTGCGTGCCGTATGCTTGCATGTGTTTGTGTTTGTCAATAACATTTTGTAATTAACCATAATAAATCGTTAGTAAATAGTGTTGTTTTTTAAAGTTTATTTTAGGGCTTAGTTAATTTTTCTTTATAGCTTAGTATATTTTTCAACTGAAACGTAACAAGTTTTAGGATTATATTTATCTTATGTGAATATTTCAGAATTGAAGCATTTTGCTCAAAGCCTATTTTTTCTCTCGAAATGTTTTCTTATTTTATATTTGTATTTCAACATGTATCAATAAGCTCGAAGATTTATGATATGCCTAGTCATTTCCCCTTTTCGTTGTAAAAGATTTTAATTCACGTGCATATTAGAAATAAAACTACATTACCTAAATCATACGTGAACAATAATTCTTAAGGCACGTATAAAACAAGGAAACTCCAAACGCAAAGCAAGCATATTACATAACCCATTACATAACAATTTTATAAGGTAGAATCCTTACTTCAGGTGTCAATTCAATCGCCATTATTGCTGGAGTCAAACGTTTCGTTTTTATGAGAATGTACTTCGCTTTTGTCACGCGAAATATACAGACGTCTTCCAAAGGCTTTCAAACACAACAAGCGTGAAATTTAGGGATGGTTCTTTAGACGTAGAACCAGCAGGCGACATTTCACCAGATTTATTTACTTTTGATTCGTGAATGTCGTAATTATAGCTCTTACACTTTAAAATTATCTCATTAATGCGTGTTGGGGCATTTGTGTCAAATTATGACACAGATTTTATTGGAACGTTTGAGTTGTAGCGCAGCATCATGCATTATTCATGTGTTTTCTTTTATCATATGTTCTCCAACACTAATCGTTGAATAAATCCATAGAACGTTACATATTTCGAAACACAAAATCACGCTATGTTGGTGTAACAAGTGTTGCCTTCGCACTTTCATTATGATGGTTATAATGTTATACTGGCTGTTTAATTGTTTTAAACTGTATATTTTGTATTCGGTAAATACAGCAGTTGTTTCCGTGTACTAGTATGTAAGTAATTAAGTGTGTGTACTTCAAATAAATGTTGTTAATAATACTGTGACCAATGATGAAAGCCAGAAAAAATAAATCTTTAAAAAACATGACTATTGAATATTTATCCTGTCATGAATTTGTCTAATTCATAATACATCCAGGGACATTAGCTACTACACAGTCTCGATTTTATACCTATTTATTCGTGGAGTTGTCACTTTTAAATTTAATGAATAGTGTTAAACTTGAATGGAAAATGTTAATGCGTAAAACGTGTTATATATCACACATGTGCAAACTTGAATAAACGTACTTATAATTCAAGAGCTCACTATGCAAAATAACGCAGGGTTTGTCTTGTTCATCGGGACAGTTAAACTGCAAACACAACGCAACCAGCATCGGCAAACTCGCAACTTGCATTCACGTGTGCACATCATCGCCGGCATTGTATTAAAATATTCTCTTCTAACAATGTATTCTTCTAACCATGTATTCGTCATCTTCAATGAAGAAAACAGAACAAATCTATCGTTTGCGGAAAATTGTTGAAGCGTAAAAGATATCATGACTGTTGCAAAATACAACTCACGAATAGCCCAATGTCCAATGTAAGAAAAGCATAAGTCGGGTTAAACAGCAAAAGACACATGCACTTCTAAATAATCATAATATTACAGACGTCATCAAATTCAACGAAAATTTCTACATAGGACTAAAAAACATATTTGAAAAATGAAGCCAAATGGCGAATAAAACAAAGGTGTCAATAATTCAGTTTAATTAGCAAAAACAACAAAACCGTTCAAAAAAGAGTCAGCTGTGTGTGTGGTTTGACGCGTAATTCGTAAATTTCACAGCTTCAATGCCGAGTGTTTGTGAGTTTACCTAGCAATTTCACAAAGAATAGGAAGAGTGTGTTTCTTGTCCCTTCTCAGCAGTCTCTAATTGCAAGCCACAGGTCAGACTTTTGGTATGTTCCAAAGACTTGTAAATTCGTGAAATGGCGGTATGTGCACCCGACGGTCTAGTACGTTTTCCAAGCGTTAAAGTACGTGTGAACGGCTAGCTATAGCTGGGCTAGCGCGCTGAAACAAAGCAGTGTGGGCGAAAATGGAAGGATTTTGTGGATAGTTTGGGGTTTTGTAGCATGTTGTTTGTTAGTTAAGGATTTGTTTAGAATTTTTGGTTCGTTTGGCAGATGTGAATTTTATTCTTTCGTGGTTCCGTCTTGTGAGCACACTTAGGAATTGAATTTTACCAATAGTCTCCAGTTTTCCATATAAGTAACTTGTAGTCATCAAGAAAAACGTAAGCAATGAATTAAAAATCACAGTGGTGTAATATTTTATGGCTACAGGTGTTGAAATATGCATTGCTTTAAGAATGAAGACTTCCAAGATGGCTACCACGCCCTATCACAATATGTACATGTTAAAACATAGAATACAGTACACCTTATTATAGTACGTGTATGATTTTGATAGTGCAATATAAAAGTACGATTTATAGATGTGATTGTTTTTAAATAAATCGAGTTTATAAGTGGTTCCGTTCTGCATAGATGGTAAATTGATTGGTGTATCGAAATTGTTTGATTTTAACTTAGGCAATAAAACGCTTAGACGTACGAGTGAATGTCCTGTGCCTGTTTAGAGAGCGAACAATCATATCAAGAAAGAAAATATCACGTCTACCATGTCGACTGAAAATTAACCAGGTGGTTGACTGCATATCGGAAGATTATTTGTACAAGGCATTCATTTTCTTCATACTCCCTCGCATCTTTCTACCAAGCATATTTCTACCACGATAGACATAGCTGAAGACAGGTGTTACCACAAGCAGTGGGAAACACACACAGGTATATAAGTGCAAGACATTGACCATGATAGAAGCTGTGCTGTTCAAGATGTATCTCCATACTTCAGGATTAAGAAGTGTGTCCGACGCACTGGCTGATCACAGCGAACTAAAGCATGCGTGCATTTCTGTTTGTGGTCGAAGGTCCTGTTAAAGAGACGTTCTTTACTAAATACGTTAAGAATCACTGACTTTCAGCCGGGGGAAAACAGTATACTAATGTTGGTTGAAGGGGCATATACCGTGTCCAAATTGCAATCATTATGTAATGGAAAGAAACATTCTGCATATTCACTTAGTATTGGTATTTGTATTCGTACAATTTACATGTACATATATATTGCATATGGGTTTACGCAAAATCTGTATAGATTCACACTTTAGGCATGTGCTGAAAAGTCGTCCGAAAGGTCAAAACTCATGGGCAAAGCCTGTCTAGCGGCACAGGAGAGACCGTGCATTGGTTGAGGAGCCTTAGGGAACATTCCTTGTTGTTATTTCAAGTGGTTTCTGCCTATGTGGGTGATGTTTGTAAACACGTATTATGGTTTGTTAGCTCCGGCACACGGTCAGGTGTTACACAAGATCATTTTTTTCTAACCCCCCCCCCCCCCACCCCCTCGTCCTCCTTTCTCTGAAAGTTGCGTGCGTGTTACATTCAAAATCCCATATGAAAAGCTGAATTCACACTTAAATCATGGGCGATGGTTGTTTTTAACTGTGATATTACAGACTACTCTAATACGGCTTATCAAAACTGACGGAACTAACCTGCGACAAACGCAGTGTATAAACTGATCATGCGTTTCGTTGGCAGTATATTTGTTATATTGGGTTTGATACTTGCATAATTTGTACTTAATTTCTAATGCTCAAACTCTGTCACTTTGGTTTAAGACGTCGACATGAAATAAAATCTGTTCAACATACGATATTACTCCATAAAGTTTTGGAGCAACAACTTCATCACACAGAATCCTAAAAAATCAAGGTCATTGTAACTTTGCAATCGGAGAGCCGCATTACAATAACTGTCGCAACGCAAGCGATATTGTCCATGCGTATACTCATTTACGTTACCACGACACTAAAATTACAAGTGTAGCTGTTAACAAGTACAAAATCTCTTCCCCAACACAGATCCATCAAGCCCATTTCACACCATGTCCAATTTCATTTTGATAATGCATCGGATAAGGTGGGCCCAATTATTTTTCAAACACCACGTCGCAAACGACGCTAGAGTATAAAGCTACAATATAAGTTATAATCGTTTTTTAGTTTTAGTGTATAGGATATAAGACAGAGTGAATTTTATATATTAATTTCCACAAACGTGCTACCGCATCCATTGCCATTATGAGTCCTGTAGCATTTCTTCACATTTAGAATGTTAATTTTAGTGTATGCTACTCAATTGCCACAGGCAGATCTTTTTTTTTCAAATTGGGGGTGGATGGCGCAACTATGAGATCTGTAAGCCCGGATGTGTCTGCAAGACTAATACTAAGACTAAGAAAGTGTTTATTAATGTCTCACAATTACAATTATTAGAACATCTACATATATCAGTGGAATGTCAGTGACGCAGAAAACGTATCCAGAGTGTGAATATTTTTTGTGGTTTGATATGCATTTTATTTTATTTTTTCCCAATTCATGTTTGCCAATAGTGATGGGAGTGATGCGAGAGAAAATAACCACGTGTTGGGGTTGAACAAAAACGCTGAAATAATATGAGCTTGACGTGAATCTTTTATGTAAAACACTGTTACGTTTTTGTGTGTGTTTTTCTTCTTATGATTTGTTACATTTTATATGTATATTGTCCACTTCCTTCAGACGAGACATTAAGATTAATCAACAAACTAACATTGTCACGGTAATTGTTCTATCCGCTCCTCAAACGAAACAACCACTTAATTCCAACACATCATATCAATATTGGCCGAAAGATCTCAATTATATTTCCCCGCCTCGGCGTACCAAGCCCTTGAACCCACACCACCCTGATTTTATTAGATCGTATATCGACGCTTCGAATTCCACGTGCATTTTAACGCCGGCTGACGTCATTTCAGAAGTCGCTTGATTGATTATGACGTAAACACACCGAAAGCGAGGCTACAAAGGCGCAACGTGGAGAGATACATCATAGTTGTCAGGCAATATTAGGTAAATTGCCTGTCCCAACGGATGTTAGAAAGTGATGAAAGAAATTGCAATGTACTTCTTGGTACAAGACCCACCCTACCGTCAACGTATTTCCCCCGTCAAGCGGCCCTACCTTTACGTAAACGTCGCATCCACTTACGAGCATATGCAACAGTTTCAACAGAAAATTCCTAGCATTAACCCCAACATCTGTTTATACCTTTTTTCCTCGTGTTTGAATCAAACGCGCCGGATCTAAGATCGAGTTAATTCCCATTGACGATTACACGAAGCTGAAATGGACCAGAATTCTATAGACGCAAGAGTGGGGAACAAAAAGAGCCGACTCTGCAAGCTTAACCACAAGTGAAAAGGGCACATGATGCCACCAGATAGACTCTGCGTCTATTGTTTTCCAATTACGAGCAATGGCAGATATCAGGTGTTTGAAAGAAGAGCATTCTGTTGATCTGATGGCAACGACTCGGCGGTTTTTAAGCCTCTCTCTGAAGACCCATTCCAGGAAGAGAACCACACATGTTTAAGGTCTTGATAAGGTCATGTTTAATGGCGATTTCCAGCGAGGACAAATTTGCTGTGTTTCAGACGATATCTGCACTTTATATCGTCTGCCCGCATCTGTTCTCGGTGCACGCCCCACTGATCACCCGGTGCATGAAAGTGGAAACTTTGATCTTTTTTCTTCATGATAGCCGGCTGGCTGAGATTTCACAAGATCGATAGATAAGGAACGAGTGATGAATGGGCTTGCCTAGGCCATTGAAGTGCTCAAATTTTAATAGAATGCAACTTAGGTTTGACGCATTCTGATTATAAAAAGTGCACGTAATCTGTTAGACGTATGTGTTGCTGGCACCGTTTTATAATCTGTAACATGTGAACTTACGCATACATACACTCCACGCATCTGTTTACACACAATATCCAATTCATTCGTCGCTAGTCAATGGTCCTGACGAAATTAACCTGCGACAAACGCATAGTATAAACTATAAACTAATCATGCGTTTCATTGGTAGTGTATCTACTATATTGCATTGTTCTTAGTCTAGTTTTGGAGCAACAGCCTCAACACAGAATCCCAAAGGTCCGCACCAACCTTAGAACTAAAAAAGAACACTGTCAGCAATTATATACTTCACCTTTAAAAAACACTACGCGTGTTTCACAAAGGAAAAATGTCATACCCTGGTTCACCTCCCATACACCATTACCCACGTCCGCCCCAACGACCCACGATCCCCCAACGACCCGGGCCATCTTCACCAAGCCGGTAGAAGCCAGTAAGCTCTTCTCGCTACACAGCTCGCACGTGGAATCTATTATCTTACAACAACCGAGTGTCCCTGCGCCGATACAAATTGGCTGGATGCGGTGACCTCTCGACCTTTGCCAATTTCTCCCCTCTATTTCGCCCATCTATCGCGAACCTATTTCGCAGCTTTCCACGAGTCGTTTTCACTTTACGGTTTGGTGCTTTCCGGCGCTTTTCTTGCTTCTGTTCGAGTCTTTGGGCAGTACGAGTTTTAACTTGTGTTGGCTGTCTTTGAATGTGATATTGTAGATTTGGGAGTGTGTGTGTGTATGTGAAGAGGGGAATTGTTTTGTGGGGACACCAGATATTAGTTTTATCAGGAATTTATTCCTGGTTTTATGTAGATTAATTAATGTATGCCAGCGATCCTGAACTGTCACCACATACATGTATGTTCTGTATTTTAATTTCCTATGCAATTACATTTTGATTGTATTTGATAACAGTGGCAATTTGATTTGACCAAAAACGTAGATATATTGCAATGCTATAGCTGAAATGTCTAGAAATTCACATTATATACCATAAACTCACTTTCAACTTGCCTTCAATTTGTCACATACATGTGTATAATATCGAGTTAGCACCAATTTGAAATGGTTAATTCCACCACATTTTAACCATTCTCACCATTTAAACCATCACACACCCATACAGCTTATCTTAAACAAAGATTCCGTGTAAGTAAATTTGTATCTATATCTATGATGAAGATCAGAAGAACACCTAAATTACATAGGTATAATAGCCACACATACCACCGAAAACCAAAAACCCGCCTCTCACCAGATCGCATCTCGTCTGCTGTTGTAAATCACGTGTCCGTCACGTGTCAGTCGGCTGACGTCTCCGCCTGTATCTCGTTAGCTCGGCGACGCGGCCGGGCTGTCCGCGGGCGAGCCCCAGACGGCCCGGGCCCGGGGCCTGTCAACGTGCGTGGGCTGCGAGGCACATCCTCGGGTGGGTCTTGGGCGCAAAACGTGGTCTTATCATTCTCCTTTTTCTTCTATTTTTTTCTTTTTGTGCTCTTATCAGTGCTTTTGATGATTGGTGTTATCTATTTTTAAATTTTATTTTGATATGAGAATAGCTTTGCGCAGTTGTCTTTTAGTGGCAATCTATTTTCACTGAGAACTTTTGTTTTTGTGGATGGTTAAGATGTGTATATGTGGTTAGCAGTTTATACGTGGGTAGCAGGGTTCTTAGCAATACTTGTTAGTATGTATTTATTTCTTGCATGGTTGAACATAGAAAAATAAAAAGTTGAACTTAAAGCACCAGGACATCCCCACTGCCTTGTCATTTTACTATACATGCGTTTCTCTACGTATAAATATAGCTATTAAATACCAATTTTAAGTACTTTTCACCAATGTCAATTCAAAGCGTAAACCAATGAACCTGGGCCATCCATACCTACTTGAATTTTGCTCTGCATATTGCATAAATAATATTGATAGCTTGCCTAACATTTAAAAGCCAAAGGCAGTTTAAGACATAAACATAATAAATAGTGATCTATAGTTCTGGTTTCAATATAATGACACACAAAATCTGGATTTTATAAAGACCTTCGTAAGTGATGTCGATAACCTTTGACCTTGGTCACTCGCTCTCGGCGACTTTTGTATCATTTTGTGTTTGGTCAGTTTTTCATTAAATTCATAATCAATTCAAGTGATGTGTATATCTGATCTGATTGAGTTGTTGGGATAAGCATGGTACTTTGATGTACTGAATAACATGGACTACGAAATTTTCATCTTTCAGAATACGGGCATTACGCATCATATTTTGTTTTAAAAGTTTTTATTTTTAATTCTTAAGATACTACTAGTTATTAGATCATTAAAATATAGACATGGAAAAATATACTCATAGATAAGTCTACAATTGCAATTGTAATACAGCTTAACATGCATCAATTCAATATCATTTCGTGCATATAATTATAAATGGGATATATTCCCGGCAACAAACAAGTTTTATTATAGCACTTCATTTGATGGAAAAAACTTGAGGCTGTGAAATTAATAAAAACAGTCTAAACCAAAACTGTAGGCCTACCACGAGTAACAAATTAGCACAGATATACCACCCTGATTACGCTCAAAATTAGTGTCACGTTTGCATGCAAATTGAAAGGGGTGGGATTAGGGCGTACACGCTGCAAGATCGGCGACAACCGATGAGGCTACCAACGTGTGGATTAATTAAAGATGATTGACTAGAAGGGTGACATAGTACACCTTTTTCTTCAGTATGCTAATTGTAAACAGACGACATGTTAAAGAAAACTAACGATCTGTCTTTAATGGACCATGGAAGAAATTGGATGTCTGAGACTTTCCATATGTTACTGGGAGGTGGCTTTTAAACACCGTGGTCATTTGGATCTATGATGTAGTGGTCAATTCTAGAAATTGAAGCATGGATTCTGGTCACTTTTACAAATGTGTCATGTTTCTAATTAAATCTTGCCATTGGTTGAATGATTTTACTATGCTGTATGAGACATTTAAACATTTTGATTTTTGTTTTGACATTTTAAATTTAACAGTTTTTTTGCATTGATGCCATGGGCTAGAGTGTACCTGTATATTGAACAAAATTGCAATCTTCTGGAGGGTAAATGATTGTAGGGTTATAAGCAGTATACAAATACATGTAAGCATTTTAAAATATTGTGTACATGTATGCATGCACGTTCACTATTTAGATATTCCTAAACCACAGACTGTTAATGAATATTCATGCCATATAGATTGTATAACAAATTTCCGAGTACCCCTCCTGACTTAGCTAATAATGTATGGTTATTTTGCAATGTCTGCATGGCGTAACATCGTCCAGTGTATTCTTGAATGCATTACTGTTATAATGAACTTCCATTTAAAAAGTTGGTAGTAGCAATGGTAGATGAAGTCAGTATATGCAAACATCATATCAAAGGTGTGTAAAAAAGTTTATTCAAAATCTATAATTAAGTCATCATATTTGATTTTAAAAATGCACACAATCTTCACACACTCACTGAAAGTGTACTTACATATACTTTGACTATACATACTCAACATTTTTCTACACACAACACTGAAACACACACCATGAAGATAGAGATCTGAGCCTGAATCCCGCACCTGAACCTTCCCTTCGCCTGCTCACCGATTGATTGATCAGCGGTGGGGCCGGGGCGGGAACGCCCCCGTCTTTAGATGCTCGCTGCTTCCGGGTGCGACTTCCGTCTCTTCAAAGAACGCTGGTGACTTACTGGTTCTTGCACATGTTGTAATTTCAATTTTGAAATGTTGAATGTGCCACCGTGTCTTATCTGATAACAGAATACAAAGTAATTTATTGGTTATAGTTAGAGTTGTTTTGTCACATGTTAGCAAGTACAAGTAATGAATTCTCATCTATTTGAGACTTATTATTCAAATCACAAGTTCTTGAAAATATGTATTGAAACACTAAAGAATATAATTATGTGCAGGATAAAAGAGATTGTCGTAAATCTATGACATCTTCAACGCAAATTTAATGTATGACAGTGTTTATTGTATATTTACAGGAATGTATGTAAATCTAATTTAAGATCTCGATGCATAACCACTGATATCTAAAAGCCCTACGTGCACATATAGAACACAATAAGACTAGGCATGTTGAATATAATATATATAATTCAAATTACTATTTATGCTTGGGTACATACAAGCATCTCTTACTAGTAGATCTAGCTCTCAAATTATCACACCACTCAATGCAAAGCACTTTGATGTATGTCACATACTCTCGACCCTCACACTACTTATACAATATCAAATCCAGATTCCCCACCCAAAGTCAGCTCATCCATGGGAAAATAGAGCTGGAGACAGACGAGCAGGACTGGGGGTGACGTAACAAAAAGTGGATGATAACCTTGGTGTGTGATGCCGAGGTGTCATGGCGGCGTGACGCGCAGACAGTGTGGCGCCAGAGACCACGTGGTGCGCAGGATTAAAGAATTTGATGAGGCTCCAAACTTTTTATATACGTGTATGAGTAACAACCTATCTGTCTTACTTAATTTCTATTCAGATTATACGGCCTTTTCACACGATGCACACGATATTTCTTGTTTTTTTTAAGTCAACCAAAATACAATAGCATACAAAATGACAAGTTGTATATTAGCAGAACTCTACATGCCCATAATGTAACCAACGTATGATGTAAACATTCAGTACACCCAACATTATTATAATAACCACCTATCCAAAAATAACTTGGTTGCCGCAACATTTAAGACAGTAAATTGTTAACACGACCACGCTTCCATGTATAGGTCGAGACAGAATGGTTTCGAGTTCGCGTCTCTGTAGTACTCGTCGGCTGGGTTGAGAGATGGTGGTGACTCGAAGTGGAATTTTGATGAGGCGTGGATAGGGTCAGTATGGTGGTCTATACGTATCATGGTGTCTTTGAAAGCACTTTATACGTGCCATAGAAAACACCATATCTCAGCAATGATGGAAAGCCGGGTAAGAGTGGTGGGAGGCCTCTACCAGTCCCTGAACGCATTTTGCATAATGATAATCAACTGAATCAGTGATGGGAACTTACTTGCTGTACAGCACGAAGTGAAGGAGATAGAGAGAAAAGGATAATAGAATTGATAATTAACTATCTATAAGCAATATTGGACATAAAGTGCTATGATATCAATATAATCGCAACTCATCCATGTGTTCCATGTTGTTAAAATTGATTAATAGTGCAACTCAAAATTCCCTCTCTCATCTCTTATCTCTTATCTCTTAGCTCATCGTCGGTTTTACCGCTTTCTCATTCACACTGCCTTTTAAATAGAAGCCCATGTTCATGTTTTCAAGTTAATGCTGCGAATATAACCGTGGGATATGACGATGCTCTTAGCTGTATACAAAATCAGAGATCCTCAAGCAAAATCAGAACAGTTCATTTGGTACTATGGGTTGGCCTATTATTAACCGTGTATAAAATACACTAGCAATGTTTTCTCGACTAGTTTTATGATCATCTAGTTTTGTTTCCAAGTGTAGTGCATCTCCTGTGAGTGGAGCGATCTACGCCAAGACAATCTTTTGTGAAGAAAGTCACTGACGAATCTATTCGTATGATGTGACGCTGTGGTCTTCCACTTAAACAAATAGCAGTATAAAAATCATATATGTTGCTGTTTGCAGGAATATGATAGGAATAGGACGTATGCTATTCCTGTTATTAGTTTATATCTCAAAAGCATTATAGATCTACATACGAGTTCTAATTTACTGTAGTATTGGCTTTATTTTTGACAAGCTATTAGGACACAGGAATAGAAAATAAATGCAAGTGGCTACTATTGCATGCGTAAGATATCCGTAATTTTTCCAAAATGGGGGTCTCTCACACTCACTGAGTAAATCAGACGTGTCCATCTTTAGAAAATGTTCTGTTTTACTAGAGGCTGCACCAATGATGCCCGGTCAGCAAAAGTTTGAAGTCACAAATTGCTCCCACCATTCAAACAATAGCTGAAAAATATGGGTGCGGGTGATGAATTGGATTGAAAATTGAAAAAAATCCCCATGGATCAATAGAATACCAAATGAATTCTTCAAAACATACTGGTAAACAATCAGAAATGCAGTTCATATTGACATTAGAGGATTCTTTCTCCAAGTCTATAGGGCTATATCACATAGCCTCTGTCGGGACTCGAACCCTGGTGGTCTCATGCGCCTGCCTTGAGTGCTAGGTGAGTAGGTACCACAGTGGTAGAGGTCCAAGGTTCAAGTCCCCACAGCTGCCATGTGATATAGCCCTATATAGACTTGGAGAAAGAATCCTGTAATGTCAATACTTACACATATAAGCCAGTTATTTCCGATACAGTAGAACCTACCATTAAGACCACCTCTATAGTGAGACCACCTTTATAATAAGACCACCTGTCTTTGTCCCAATCCTTCAAAATGATTCCAATGTGAATCTCCATATAAAGACTGCCTCTCCATTGAGACCACTTTAAGTCAGCCAAACAAGTGGTCTTAATATAAAAGTACTACTGTATATCTAGATGAATTTCATATTGTTGTAAAATATAATCAAAACAATGAGTGAAGAATCTACTGAGTGTAAACAGTAACACACGCACGGTAAAAACTGTCTGCTCTCGGCGGCGGCGGCGGCGGGTGGCCTCCACCTGCCGGCCGTCAGACCCGACAGGTGCGTAACGCCGCCGCCGCCGCGTTTGATGATACGTGTGGGGGGGGGGGGGGGGGGGGTACGTGAGGGGGAGGAGGCTACTAGACCCTGATGCTCTCACTCACTCTCTGAAATATTTGTGAACTGTGCATGTACACGTATTGTCATCACTGCGGTTTGAACTGATCAACGAATGAGATTATTATTCTACTGTATATGAAGTGTATTGATTGTGTGATATTGCATTGTAATGTGTTGTAACATTATTCTGCATCAATGAATTATGTTAGGTAGAGAGTGCGCCCATGAGAATGATTTGAGGATAAAAAGTCAAGCAAAGCCCTAAAATATTATTGCCGCTGGGTCCACACATCACTGTTAAACCCTTTCTAAAACAATACCCACCCACCCCCCTCTTTCAATGATACGAAATCATACAGCAGCTCGTATTCTTTTCATTGTATTCGGTGTAGAAATTTGAAAATACTCAATTGGCACAGGAAGCTGAATCATTTTTATCAGGAATAAAATTCCTGTTATTATATATTTTCTGATAGATATATTTGTTAACTGACCACTACTTATTGAAGGTAGCATTGTAATTTTCAATGTATGCAATTGTGGTTGTATGTCTACACACCTGTGGCAAAATAATCGTGATTTTGTGACTGTACAGCTATCTACTAGCATCATGCGACAAAAAGTCACGAACCTCTTCAACCAGCAAAAACACGCACACTTGCCAGCGAAAAAAAAATCTGCCCACCACCGCACATGTAGTAGACCTACAACAAACAGAGAGCTTTCCCTTGAGCTGGAGCTTGCTAAACATAGCCGTACAGCGTACATTTTGTACATCCCACTTTCCCAAACACAATGGAAACAAAAATGAACGCAATGGGCCAGGTGGAAACGATGCTGCGAACATGGCATCTATGGGGCCATGCCGACTGCTCCCCGCGAGACCAGCCGCGTCCTGTCTCGGCAAAGTGGGCGATAATTGAAGACGACGCGCGATCGGTGCGTCCGTGCTACAATCGCTCGAGTCACGGGCCGTGCACCGGGCCTGACGAGAGATGTGTGAAGCCCTGGGGCGAGGCTTGGTCGTGGTGGATGCAAGTCTGCACGGGAATGCACAGAGGTGGTACTGATACGTAGGCATAGGCCTACTTCTTTGTTTGATTAAGAACGAGAAATATGTAATAAATGGTAATTGTTTTTTTGTGTTTTTTTGTGTTTTTGTTTTTATTATTTATATTTTAGCCCTTTCCTCGCTGATGCATACATACGCATGTATATGAAAGTCATCTTACAATATATGTTTTATCTTGAACACGGACAATAGATACTCTGTAGCTGTGTAAAAAAGGGTCATCTTTAAAATACGTCTTAATTCTACAGCCACACTGCTCATTTCGCTTCATAACCTGTAAACTTGCACTTACAATTAACATCAAACATACTATTAGTCATCCATCCCCAGCATCCACCAACCGACGTAAAAATAATCATTTTAATCACTACACAACACCCCACGGTGCACCCCGCTTGATCATTCCACTAACGTTACACCTACGTTACACTAACGTTACACGAACGAAGCGTAAATGTTTACGCCCGTTCCCCATCCGTTTCCTCCCAAGCTGCGCATCCTCTCCCAGCAGACGACAACACAGTCCCAAACAACTCTAATCAGTCGACAATCGGCCGTAATAGGAGCCAGGCAACGACAGATTCATACGGCTAAAGATTACAAACACAAGCAGTCCGAGCCATCGCCGCTCAAATCTCGCACGTTGGCGAGACGTTGCGAGAAAACGAGAGATTCACGGCGGCGCCGATGACGGGAGCGTCTTTCAAGCGGGATCACGTGACGTTTTGCGGGCGAATTAATGAGCTTGAAGTTTGAGATGATGTTGACAGTGAGGAAGATAATGTGACTAGGTTGACGGTGGGATGTCTTCTTGGTTATGCTTAGTTTAGGTGACTATAGGTCATTATAATTGTCAGAGTTTATATGCGGTGTTTGGTTAGTTTATGTTTTGTTTGTTTTGTTTTAAGGTATGGTTACGTGGGAGGGTTCGATGGAAGTTGGTTGTTTTCTGTTTTAGTAGAGACTAGAGGTTTGTTTGTTCAGTGGGTAACTTACTGTTAGTTGGATGTATTTTTTTTAATCTGTTGTAAACGTAACATAGTAATAGTTAGCTTTCAACTGTATTCTCTTTTGAATTTAACCTTTACAATCAAACACCATTACAATAACTTATGTCGCATACAGCAAGAAACAGTTTCGGCAAAGCTTTACACACCCATTCTACTTATAATTCATTTTTTTTATAAAAGCCAGAACTTGTCATATGATTTAACTGATGTACAGTACATATACCATATAGATAGCATCGAATATAGACATCCAAACGCTCCACTTTGGACCAGAGTTCCCCAACACTTGACATAACCAACCATTAAAATAACCAAAGATATATATAACCTCTCAACATGTCCCCTAAATCCACTATACTTTTTATACCGCCAAACTACATACCTCAGAACTATGACTAATAAAATTAAAAAAAAAATCCTCACAGTTCAGGGCCAAAAAGCGTCAAGTCTTCCTAACTACAAATACCACTTAACACGGTTTGGCTCCAAAAAGACCACCTATCTATTGCGCACTTCGTGGCCACATCTGAGGCCACGCGGCGGCCGCGTACATCGGCGGGCTGACAGCCAGATCGCCCGGCAGCTGGGGAGAGTTAGCCGCGGCGAGAGCGCTCAACGCCGGGTCTGGACCGCACGTGACCTGCGGGGTGAGGGATGGGGGCGGGGGCTGTCTTTGTTGTTGTTGTTGTTGTTGTTGTTGTTGTTGTTGTTGTTGTTGTTGTTGTTGTTGTTGTTGTTGTTGTTGTTGTTGTTGTTGTTGTTGTTGCTGCTTCTGCCGCTGCTGCTGTTGTTGTTGTTGCTTCTTCTTTGTTGCTGCTTGCTTTGCTGCTGCTGCTTCTTGCTTCGCTTCTTCTTGTTCTTCTGTTCTGCTTCTTCTTCTTCTTCTTCTTCTTCTGCTGCTGCTGCTGCTGCTGCTGCTGCTGCTGCTGCTGCTGCTGCTGCTGCTGCTGCTGCTGCTTCTTCTGCTTCTTCTTAAGTAAACTGACAGGAAGAGGGAGATAGTGATTTTGACTGAACAGACCAGAATAGAATGGACTTAGAGTCGTAGACATTATACGGCATTGTATATAATACCCGGAAGTATAGTCCCATACATTAATGTTCTCTTTATTTCAATTGAATTTTTGTGTAATGAGAAACATTATCAAATAAACCACCTGCCATTGCTGATGACTTGCATAGAAAGTAACAAAAACGTCTCTCGTATTATTTGTATAATGTTATTCACGTTTGCTATTCTTTTAAACTTCTCCACATTGGCGAGTTCTTTTCCGGGATATACATTAAAACATCTCATTGAATTGCAAAGCTGGCCAATGAAAAACAACTTCGTGTATAAACCTAAAATATGAAAAGACTGCCTACTCACCTAAGTCTGTGGTTACAATGAGTTCGCCTCGACGGAAATAATCCGCTAAATCTTATCGAGACTGATAATCGAATGCGCGTGTCTCGAATTCAAATCGATTAGCGGTTTATGACCTCAGCCAGACGATAACCTGATGACCACGCATGCGCAGAGAGGACCGGATACAGTAGAGCGGTGCTTATAAGACGACCCACAGGGAAGGCCTCAAGAAGTCTCAATAGGAAGGTTGCCCGTTTTTGGAGGTTCTCAGTGGTCTCTTTATTAAGCCTATGGTCCGCAAGGAATGTTCTTATGAAAGAGGTTGTCTTTATATACATGTATGTGGTTTGTTATTGGCGTTTTTGCTTATCCATAGGGAAAGGTGAAATAGTTGCGGTGGCGTTCAGATGGATGCTTTTATATAGATAAAAAGGACACTTAAGTCAAGAAGGACACACTCTGAAAGACGACCGCTTGTTTAATATTTAGAGATACAGAATGATTTCTCCGTTTCTATTTTTATTTTTGCTTTGTGTTATTATTTTTTTAGATAATGTTATAAATATTGCCATAAATTGTGAAAGTCTCACAAAAAAGAAGTTTCATCTGTGAAATAATGAGCCAAATGCAATCAATTAATCAATTATCACACTACTTGTGTTAGTCAGACAAGTGGCCAATATGCAAAAGGTTGGAAATACAAATGTGCGACCTTCGGTTAATCTCGCCAAATCTCGTAATCGTCTGACAACTCAACCGAAAAATAGTACAAATATCCGCAAAGATCAGCATTTATTTGATCAGACACTTCTGATATTTGTCGACTTCTTCGGATTATCTCTAATATGACCCGGAAGTTTTGGGAGGGGAGGATAATTTTCTTGATTTCGTGTTGATTTTATCTAGATTTATGTTCATCTAAATGCAAGATGATGTCGTTAAATGTGTGGAATCGAGTGTTTGGTTCTAGTTATAATTTTATTTCATGAATACGGTTTTAAAGGTTTTGAAGTTGTTGATAGTGATTGCAAATACAACTTTTAACTGGTGTTATGTACCGTCAGCAATATATAAAGAGTTTAAGGAAAATAATGCGAAACAAACTAACAAAAGATACGCAAAAGTTGTATTGATTTCCAAGACTCAAAACCTTCCACTAACATATTTCCTCGCAGCACATAAATCCCCGTCAATCATTTTCTCAACTCGAAGACAGCGTGATAATTCATCGTTCGCCATAATCCCCTCGACGAGTAAAATATTCAACCCTTAATCTCGGCGTCAAAACAAAGCCGTTACAGCGGTGTCAGCGGCTAACAAACGGCGAAAAACAAGCAGGTCGCTTAATCTCCATAACCACGATATATCGTCTGCTGGAAGACGCCCAAAGTGTCCAAACTCACCTAGAGGGAAGGTTTTTGTAGGAAGCCTGCAATTATAGCTAATTAAGCCACGTCAACATTAATTAACGGAAGGAACTAAACGCAGACGATATGCTACGAGTGCCAGTTTTGGTTTCGCACTTTCACTGACATCCTCAATCAACGTTCGAAACTGCGGCTCTGTTACTTCTGCGGCAGTGGCGCGTATGATATAGTGGGAGGGATGCTTTGAATTACGCTTGTTGTCTCTAGAAATTATAGAGGTCTAGAGGGCGAGCTGTATTAGTGCCAGCTAGAACAATTCATTGTCCAGAGGAGGCCAATGTTGGCAGGGATGGGCGATTAGTTTGGCTTTATGTAAAAACTGATGTATGGTTTAGTGGATATTTGAGACAAGTGCCTCAGACCGTGGATGGATGATATAGTTGGTCCTTTTCAAGTGATTCGTCAGAGGATAGTGTTGCTATGTTGCAGGGCATATTTTGATACTTGCATATTGAACTTATAGTCAGAGACAAGTATGCGTTATAGCATTCTAAAATATAATGTAGAAAAGCCACAAGTGAATATATGATAGTTAATCCATCAAATCTACAGTATGTGGTCACATTTTAAGTCACACTTTTAGAACAAGAAACGTTGGAAAAACATTGATTACAACATGGCTCAAATCTAACTGAACTCAAAACTAATCTAACTGTCAAAACGATTATCCCTCATTTCCACGCAAGTCATCTAATGATGATCATCCCCCGCCCCAAAGTCACGCTTATACACAGCAAATAATCGGCGCAATTAAAGAAAGCTCGATAGCAAACATGATAAGTACGCTAGGACTTCCAATCAAGACCTCCCCATGTAAAGAAACAACCTCTTTGATAAGACAACACTGTCCAAAGCCGTCATAAGGCGATCACTTTGGACCTCCATAAAAAGAGCACCTCTTCATTTAGACCACTTGAACGTGTTCCCCAGTATGTTCTTAATACGCAGTTTCCCCTGTAAGACCCGTGCCCCAGCCACATTTGAAACTATTAGCGGTCGTATCGGATAAACCACCCGATCCCCGTGCGGATGTGGCTAGGTGTTTAAATGTCCCCCGAGTGCGCTCGTTCGCCGTTACATCACTTATCGGGGTCTTGTCTTCCGGTAACCCGAGACCCGGGCGGCCTCAGAACCGGGAGAGATAAGGCAAGGAGAGCTGCGACAGTGTCAACGCCTTCTAGACGTAGCCACGGCACAGTTGTCGTGCAAGTGCGCACTAGAGGATAGATCCATAGCATTTAAAATTAGATTAGCTATAGTATGTGGACAAACAATGTGTGGAAATATGTATTACAAATGAATTTTTATAGTATATGATTTTCTTTTATTACGGACCCTTAAGTATATGATTTAGTTTACTGACTTTGTGTTTGACAAAACAGTTTGTTGTGTACAGAAATGAGAATTTTGGGAAGTATTTATAGGACACATGAGTAAATGAAGTCTCCTTAATTAAGTACAGTTTTGTGCAATTTTTTATGTTGTAAATGTTGAACCATTTCCATCCTTAAAGTGACGGGTTTTTGTTCATTATTTTATGATGTTTAGAGCTGAAATTATTTTATAAAGTGTAAGATTTTTATTCCAAAAACGTAGTCGTGTTTACACAAATATGTATCAAAATCCCATTTAACTTTACGTAAGTTGTACATATAATCCAATCCAATGGGTTAAAGATCCCCGCCCTCGCACTATTTAGATAAGCCACGTGCACCTGATTTCAAGAAGAAACTTCTTATGCAGTGCTCAAAACTATTAAGATAAGCGCAATGTTCCAATGCGGCACTGTTTTCATTTCTGCCTATCGCCAGAATACATCTTGTTGTCATCACAGAAGATTGGGGTGAGACTGCGCGAGCATATGCGAGCCAGAGGTCCTGATAAATCCTCGCTGGAGACTCCCTTGAGCCTCCTTAGCTGCCCTTTGAGACTTGGGCGACACGGCGACCCCTTCTCGGCGGGGGCACGGGCTTTAGTCGGGCAGGACCTGGCGACCTCGGCACCACGGGGGAAGAGGCCGTGGTTCCCCGTAGGTGCCGGCGTCGTCGGCGGTGAGATCAGAGGCACGGGGAGCCCGTAAGGATGGTGCGGACGTATAAAGGAAAGTTGTAATCTGTAATTGGTTATGGTTTTGCTTGTTTGCCTTTGATGGAGATTACGGGCATGGATCAGAAGAGGGAGGTGCGCGATCAAAGAAAGCAGACGTGATATGAGGGACCCCTTTTTTCAAACCCGAGCAGAAAAGAACAAGAAATGCGCTATTGGGTTACAGAAAACAAGGGGTGTGTTTGTGTTTTGCACGTAATATTAGAGGCATGAAATCGCCAAGGATATGTTGTAATAATCTTGAGATGCTAATATCAGCTGCCTTCGTGTTTTGATTGTAAAGTCGAAACTGTCAAAGTGTGCTTTCTGCTTTTATTCGTTATGATGTTGGCCTCTCGAATTTCGCGCCTTCGTTGCTGTTATTAAAGAACATGTCAATCCCGGACCATGTCCACGAAGGTAATTTACAAAGCAACTCCACTTGACGTGCATTATATCATTACACAGCATCCAAAAATTAGCCCTAAATTAGCTGCACAACCACCAAAGCAACGAACATGCCCCGGCCACTGAAATCGTTCTCACTTCAACTTCTCAATTGTATTTGTCTTTGCCTAACCAGACAATAATCAACGCTATATTGCTTACAAATTTGTTGATTACACACAAGTCAAACTGCGCTAACTTTACCATAAAGTAAAGCCCGATCCTGGATCGTCTCAAGCTCTCAACAAGCCCCGCCCCGTCTCCATAGCAACCGGCCTAGCTTTGCTGTGATTGGACGAGCGCCGGCGAGCGCAAGCTCCGCCCTCGGCGAATGGCAGGCGACTTTTGGCGAACATCTTGGATTGGCGCACGTTCGCATCTCTCCAGTCGTTTGACAGTGTTTAAAGTGTACGCATGTGGAAGATATGAGTAGCTATAGTTTCTCGGGTCCACCTACGGCCTATAGCAATAACTACGACTCCACCAAGGCCGCTCTTGCAGCCGCATCTTCCATTTTCCCCGGACTAGCAGGACTAAACAAAGCCAGTTTTTCTGTCAATCACATTCTGGATTTAGAGGACTTGTCGGGTGGCGGAGGAGGACAGCAGCAGGGGAACCGCGATCATCAACATCAGCATCATCATCAGCACAACACCATGTTTTCGCCCAACGGACCTATTGTGAATGACAGTCAGAACAGCGCCCCTAGCGGAGGGGGTGTCAGTGTGCACGACCATCACATGCAGGGGATTAACATGGGAGTGAATAACAATAACAACAATAACGTGGGGAGTCCGCAGCCACCTCCATGCATTCAGATCAGCCCGTCATCAAATGCACACCTTGACGAGGGGCAGAAGTCTCCCATGGGTAAGTGTTTGCTTGTTTTTGGCTTGTTTTCTATAATATTGAATGGTTGCTAGACGATTATGACGTTTTGTTGAGTTGATTAGGATCAGGTTGGTGTGTATCTCCGAATAAGCGGTGGTTGGCTACATCTTACACCATGATTTGAAGTAAATATCATATTTATATGAGCAACTTAAAGTACATATGCTATGCGTAACATTAGAAATGTGCATTTTGGATAGCAATACAAAGATAATCAATCTAACAGTATGCAAAATGCTTCCAAATCAAGGTTACAACGACGAGCAATTTGACACTTTTATTATCGCTCACTTGGGCTACCATTGCTAATTAGGATTGTATAGAATCTAATGAACGATGACATATGTTGATTCGTGAGTCAAACGTGCTGTATGAAACTGAAGTACAATTTACAACTAGTTGATAATGTTTATACATTGTGCTTGTCGACCACGTGCCAATTCTTGCATACTGTGCGCGGTGCTAGAATAAATATGGCTATGACTGAATCACATCATGTATGCTAAACTTTACATCTACGTATATAGTTGGTACATAAATAATCAGCTGCAGGTATCTGAGCCTTCATTGGGTTAATGATTATTAGCAAGGATTCTGTATGGAATGTGTACAGTCGAGCTTATCTCTAAGGTCATTTAACAAGATTATAGTGTTGTGAATAAATAAAAGGTGGTCCTACAATTTATACATTTGTTTGGACAATGAAAACATTATAGATAAGCACATAATTCAAAATATCTTTTTACCAACACAGAATGTAGTTCAACAAGGTAAATGAGTCACCCCGAGATAGCCCTTTAATAAACACTCATCGTGGTGTAACGTTGTAGCGTCTAGGACCGTCATCTAATATTTTGTGAATCTGCAGAGGACCGGTGAACCGTGCAAACAAGATGGTAAATTGTCTCATTTGCATCTATGGTCTACGTTACTATTACGTCATGTTGGCGTTTCAATCAGTTACAGTTCACTCCTCTCACAATATAACATCGCCTCACCCTTAAGTTGGCATAATTACGAATATACAGGCATCTGTTCATTAACACAAACCAATATGCCTCTTCAATCTGGAATTGATACACCAAAACCATACGTGTGTAGCCTCAGATGGAGTTGGTAGCCCCATGTAATACTGACGCGGCTGATTAAGTATTTGCAAAAAAGCAATAATCCTCTAAACTATTCAAACACTAATCCGTACAAATAAGCCGTGCAGAACATCAATATTCCATCATCTTGCTCTAGTAGTACTGCTGACGTCCGTGTGTCTAGTGTCACGGGTACTCCTGTGAAGTTTTCGCTGACATTGCTATGTAAACAAGTAGTTTTCTCTAAAGTGTATCGAAGTGTTTTGTGCTGTGCGCGTAGATAACTCACACCAACAACAATGAGCCAGTCGCGATGACAGATCGTTCAAGTTTTCATGGAATGTTTGTTTGTGGAAGTGCTCCTGTTTTGTATAACCGATCACTTGTCGATAGCGTGTTACCGATCACTTGATTAACATTGTTGAGGGTAGCGGAGTTAGTGGGTCGCGTGTAGATGTTGCTAGTATTTTGTACATGCATTTGGGAGTTTAAAATTCAGGTGTGTGTATAGAAAGCCGCTATGTTACGTTAATCTACACGTCAGAAGATTTTTTCATCAGATGAGAATTATTATTGCAACATATGGTTAGCGGTAAATCTAGTTGGGCAAACGTCATCTAATTGCTAGAAACTATAAATGTGCAGTAAATTGGCTAGGAATGCCTGGTGCTAATTATTCATTCATAACACTAAATAAATAGTTAGTGTACCAAAATGTATACACTGATTTTTACCAAAGTAGCAGTAAAACAGGGATTTACTAAGATGTGTTTCACTCCAAACTTTCACAGTACACGTTTGTATTTGCAAACTGGAAACAGTATAGCAGCTGTGTATGGCAGCATGTCCGCGTCTAAAGTACCCACTCCCAAGCGTGTGAACGCTTCCTCTTATAAGTCTCTTATCGCCATATCCAGAAACCCAACCTCTCCAGCGCCGGAGCAAGTGTTTTGCTTGGGGCAACTATCAAGAAACCCGATCTAACGTGTCTCAGAACGTCCCAACGTTTCTCTTTGATTGCGAGGGTGTGTTGCTTCAATCCACTGTTTGTGTTGATTTTGTAGAGTTGGAGGAGGTTATACAAACGTGGGTCAAATGACACTTTGCAAACTAAGCTTTGAACATACAGGATTGTACGCTGTATATTTAAAGTACTGTATTTTTGCTGGATGCATGCATAGGAGATGGCTTGTTTCTCAAGTTTGGAATTGTTATCCATAACATTGATGAAGCATGTCACAATGTAAGGCACATTTTGTGAATATGCATTGTGTTTAGGAGGCAGAGAAATAGACTCACATTTTTCTTTTATAATTACATGTATATGCCGGTATAAGGATCTACGCTCAGACTTTTTCGCATCATTCCATGTAACTGATCCTCAGATAGCCATCTCAGGTGATTTAATCCATGTGCAAGCATCATTGGAACAATATGCATACTTTTCAGTATACACCAATAGAGTTCTGTTTTTATAACCAACCAACAATCAGAAATTTAGATATTACACCCCGCCATTGCATATTAAGAAAGCGTGTGCCATGCAATCTTACTTTTACCAGCAGGCAGATCCAGGATTTCAGAACATGGTGTGGTGGCAATCCGTAAATTGCATGTGTGTTATACCGGCAAAAACTGGCAGAGATACCAAAAGAATCTTGGAAATTACTTTTTGAGGCCCCCATACCCACCAGTGAAGTAATATATGCTATATATTGTACACAATACAAACGTCCACAGTGTTTAGTTTATTCTCAGCCACCGTACATGCGTTTAACAAGCACAATTAATACAGAACCTCACATCCCTTCACTGGACCAACTTTAGGGATTGAACACGTCGCACAGCTGTCATGATGTCAAATGTTTTGGTCAAGGGTCAAAAATAGCGGAGTTTGTTAAAGATGAGGGCAAGGATATAAGTTCTTATCTGCCGCTTGACAAGTGAAATCGAGATCTTTTCTTTCAATATTCTCGAAAGCAAGGTCAAGGTTGTGAGCCGCGGTCTATGTTTTGATTTCAAATAGTCGATTGAGTTTCACGTCTTTAATAGGATTTGTTTCCATATCTAACCAATTCATGTTTTGATTTGATTGACACGAGCAATGCCGAGTCTGTTTTGAGTACTTTGGTTTCATATCTGTGAAGTGTTTCACTCATGGAAGGTACTTGAATTTTGTAGTATTCTTATGAGGAAGCTGTCAATCTTATAAAATTAGACACACTGTTCAATGAGTAATAAACTGTTACACGCATATGACTCCAAGTATTTATAATTTACAAGTAAGACTGACTCATCACTAGAAACTCCAGGACTCCTCATGGGCTAAAAGTTAAACATTGATACTGCCATTTTTATCCAGTAATCTTTCTAAAAATGACACAAGGTTAACTAGTTAGCATCCTAATCTAAAGGTAAACAAATGCAACAGTGGGGGTAGTTAAATGCTTACAAGTGGACACAATCACTTATTTTCACGCCATATGTAAGGCCAAAAGCACTGACCACTGACGATTGACCACTACAAAGCGGCAGCACACGCTGGTCATTAGTAGGGCCGGTGGTCAGCGATAGAAACATCAGCCCAATGGGGCCAACAGGCGTCCCGGCGGCACGCACAGTTTACGTTGCACGTCAGCGGCAGGCGTACGGCGGCTGATTTATTACCGCCAGTTGAGGCGCATCAATGGAGCGTAATTAGGGTTACGGTATAACGTCACAATTGAGACAACCTCAGTATAGAGATCTGTAATGAAGAAAGCTATTTTTTCGCAGTGCTAGGCCTTCATATGTAAGGATAGTAGTATAGCGTGTCTTCATAAGTGGACCTAAGCTTGATTTAGACCAATTGGAAACCGTCCCAAGTGGTCTAAATCAAGATTAGGAAGGCCTACAGTATTAGGAATAGGCTGTATTGATTTGTCTATGTACACGAAGTTTGGTGTATGGTGTTTAGTACAGCCAGGTTTAGTATTATATATAGTTTGGGAATATTGGATATCATTCGTATTTATTAACTGTATTCCAGTATGCATAGAGGTTGATAATTGCAAAATACACCAAGGCAAAATTTGCATCATACATAGATGTGAAGGAATGTATGAGAGTTAGAATAATACTTTGAATATAGTTAGTTTGGCTTGATAGCCAACATATTCCAGTACATTGGTTTTAATTTTAGATCCCGCCTCCCGACCCTATATTTGTATGTTAAACAATAGTCTTACCTGTATGTTATAAATTTAGCCACTTGTTGCCAGTTGTGGTTTAATAAAAGAGGCATAATTAAATCTTTAGAGCTGCTGAACGGTGATATTCATAAGAGTATCATGAAAATTATAATATTGTTTATGACACTATATAAAATGACATACATTATACACTGTACAGATCTTCTACGTTCACGCCACAAAAGCCTATATGCCAGCAAGTGGCGTATCACTCACCTCTTCTGTTTGTGTTAAATTTACCGTGTGTTATTTTACACAACAGCCCCAGGCGTGTGTAAAACAGAGGATCAGTGTGACCCCCCGCAACGACCCGTCCTGTGGATGTAACTCACAAACAGGCAAAGAGTTAAAATCACACAGCATCTATTTCACAGAAGCACAGTCTTGTGGAAGAGTTAAGCTTTGCATTCTGGAGATTTACAATGAAATTGGGGTATGTGACTGTCGGTTGTAGTATTGTAATTTCATCACTGTATGTATGTGGTCCCATTTCCTTTTAACACCTTACCCCTTATATTATGAACCACGGGAAGGATTTATGCAGTTTGTGGGGCTACCAAGATATTGAAACATGAGTATGTCACAAAAACAGTACAACTGTGATACTGTAACTCCGTAGCTACCAAAACACTGAAGCAGAAAAACGTAGCTCACAAATCACGTAATCATCACACTGAAATAATTGGCGTTGACTTTGACGTTCTCGCTGAGAATCTCGAAGCGATCGTGACATAATCTTTAATAAATAGAACACAAACTCGCGTTTGCACAACGATCCATCGCTCAATGGGCGGGGCCCGGCGCTCAAATCTGTCATAAATGCTCATTAATTGTAGAGTAGACGTTTACTGTTGTATTTGGTAGAACTCTGGCTGTATTATTTATTTCGGTATTGTGTTGTAGATTTGAACTGCTCAGTGTCAGATGATAATTGTTAATTAAAGAGGTTTTGAAGGTTGGTGTTAATTGATTTGGTATGTAAGTATGGCAATTTTATGTCATGCTCTCGAGTATGGGGTATTATTTCACATGAGTAACACTAGATAGTATACAACACCAACACGAGAGAACGGCTGTGGTAAAAGAAGGAAAGGTGTGTCTAAATTGTATAGCAATAACCTTTGAAATTTTATATCTATCAATTACTGTAGTAACATAATTAAGGCAGTAGCAGTGCTTCAATGGTGATATTACACAAACCATTGCATTTCCATGAAGAAGCTGGAAACTGAAAGCAGCTCAAGTTGCATTTCACCACGTCACATCTATCATATTATTTTCTGAAATAAGATGTTTAAACTTAACTCAAAATTACTCAAAACAAACCCCATATACATCTAAACACCACAATTAACTCGGAATACTAGACCATGGTGTAATATTTTATGGATATAGGTGTTGACATATACGTTGCTTCAAAAATAAGTTAATGACAACTACCACTTCCAAGATGGCTATCACAATTATATACATTTTAAAACATCGAGTATACAGTACACATTAATATATTATAACATAGACAGTGAAATTACAAAGTAGAATTTATAGGTTGCGAATATGCGACTGTACACAGTACACATATAGTATGATTTTGACAATGAAATTACAAAATACAATTTATAGTTTGCGAATATGCAGACTGCAGCACAGAGCACCGTAGAAGAGCTCGCACTATGCTCCACCAAACCTCGACCCGTCGCTATCTCTCGGCCCGGCCCAGCTGCCTTAATTGGGCGAGCCGGGAGCCGCCGCCCGCCGCGGACGGCGCGCCCCCCACGGCCCCAGCTATGTCGTCCGCTGGGCCGAGCCACGGGCGGGATACGCGTTACCAATCGGCGGCAAATTCTGGCGGAATTAAAGCGGCGTCCTGCCGTTCTGGAGCTCCGATCTATTGCTTCTGGATCGTACAAGATCATTCTCTTGCGAATGAGTTTTCTGTTTCTGTTAGATTCTGTTGGTGGTGGGGGATGATGGGAATGGGATTTACTTAATGGAGTTTTGAGATTGTATTGTTTTGTGTGTTGTTAGAACGGTGGTTTTGGTTATGTGAATCACTTGATGTTTGCTTGTTGATGTTTTGCCGTGCTTAAGACCCAATATCACAGTCACAAAGTTTTGTTTTTCAGTGCCGTTTTTGTGGTAGACACCCTGTTTATCAAGGATTCTTCTTATTGCTCAAAATTTGCTATAATATATGGCCATGGCACATAGCCTGATATTAATATGTAGAGTTGTGGTAGATAATCCAACGGTACATTACATTGGATTTCAATGTTTTGCTTTGTATTTGTAATATGATTCTGCATATAATATTGCATTGCTGTCCACAATATGTAAAGGCTATATGTAAAGATACATGGAAAAAACAAGAAAAACAGAAGAACAACAAGAAAAAATTGTACTAAAACCACTTGTAACAGTGTTACACATGAAACACAATTCGCGTTCTACACCCTATACAGCTGCTAGTCTAGACCCCCATTTAAAAGTCCTCACTCTCTTCATAGGTGAGATACTGAGCCAATCACAGCACACCTGGTCGCCATGTTTATTTAGCCAACTGTGTCAAAAGTCGTTTGATAATGTGCAAAGCTGAGTTTTATTAATTTTCCATTACTCTAATGTGCTGAGCACACGCGTGGTCTGGTCTTCGGGGGGCTTGGATTGTTCAGGGAATACTTTGATTTGCACGATAATCATACCTATAATTGTGTCTTGGAATGTTATGATGGAAACACGTGCATCCGTGAGCAAAATATTGCTCGTGAATGCACGTGGTCTAGTAGGCCTATTAGTTTTGCTAAAGGCAATTGCAATAATGTCATAGTTGTGTTGGTGAGTGTAGTTTATCAATTACTTGTGTGATTGTATTGATATACGTGGCTTATTGGTCTAATCGTACACTTTTGTAGTACACACGGAATTAATGTATACATTGATGACAAATTGTTTCGAATTTGTCTAGCCCTTTTACACTGTTATGCCAAAACACCTTTCTAATCAGGCTCAAAACAAAAAATCGAGCAATAAAACAAACCAAGTCATTTATTTTTGCAAGTACAGACAAAATTCTGAAAAACAAGAAATTATGTTTTTCATTGTTTTCGTTAAAACATTTCAAATTCTTACAAATGAGAGCTTTCGACCTGCATGATGTCCTCTTATATTCAAAATCTGCATCGGACTATGTGTACCTTACAAAAACAAACTCACACAATTTAATAAAACATAACAATATTCACAACCATTGATTCACAGAAACTCAACACATCCACCTCACAACAACAGCACACCTCTCATATACCCACCAAGCACAGAAAACAAAACACACGCCGTCTCTGCCGGCGTGATTAATCCCCCATTACACCGCACGGCCCCGGGACCCGCGGGACCTCCGCCCGGCTCCCGGCTTTGAAGCCCCCGGCTCCAGCCGCACACATGCCGGGCCCGCTACACGGCGTCTCGGGTGGACGCTCCGGCATCCCGAGCGTCTCGGGAATGCGAGCCGGCCGGCCCGGACGATTTATCACCGATTGGCGAGCGTTTAGCAGATAGTGAGCTGTGATCACATACGGGATTCTTGGTTCTGGTTTTGGTTTGGTGAGGGTTTATTTGGTTTATTCTTTGCAAAAAATTGGTATATTGAGTCATTTTCAGGCTTACTTTTTCTTATTAGGAATGCGTATTGTCAATTGAATTGTTCAACGCACGAAGTAGAATTTCTCTGTATCAACACCGCTTTAGGGACCAGCTTAAAGTGGTCTCAATGGAAGTGGTATTTATATGGAGGTTGCCATTGGAATTATTTTGAAGGATTGGTACTGGAAAAAGTGGTCTTATTGTAAAGGTGGTATAGATATAGCGGTGGTTTTAATTTGAGGTTCTATTGTATTTAAAACAACCAAGATAAGAGGAATAGGCTTGATTGGTTTCTAATTGTGTAGACATCATTTGGTTCATTGCATGTAACGTAGTTGTGTGTGAAAAGATTTTGTAAGCGCTCAAATCTCTGGTCTCCAGCTCATCCAACGGACTGCGATCCAGTTCAAATCAATTAAAAGCAATAATCATAGTTTACAATCCATTAAACCAGATAATGTCCACATTTTGAGGACATTGAGTTATCCACTATCGCTGGTTCACTGACAGTCTGCGGCCGCTCCTCTAATCACTCGATTATCGCTCACGTACAGAGGGGCCGGTCTCGCCCTCTCGACCACCAACCTCGGCCCCTCGCCTACCCCCACCTCTGCTTATCTGACTGAACCGTCAGAGAAGATATGACAGCAAAAGCTGGGATATTAATTAGTTGATAGCGTCTTGACAGTGTTTGGTTTACAGAGGTTGTATGCCGAATATCTTAATGGTGATACTTCATGAGGTGTAGGGACTCCCTAGAGAAGTGACAACTCAAATCAGTGGTTTGATTCAGTCAGCCCTACAAATTCAAAAACCTTCAATGGCCAGTGATGTAATCTCTTTACAGACATTTACAGTGCTTTCTTCATGTAGACGTTTGGAACCACGAAAATTGTCTTGTGGCTTTCATAAATTATGGAAGGATAAGTTGTAAAGCGTGCCCTCTATCCACCCACCCGGCCAAGCAAGCACTGAGAAGTGGTCACTTCACACAGGTAGACTCTCACTCTACACTGGCCATGCATATGACTTATCTATACTCAGTCAATCATTCAAAACACAGATTCCTGTGATTAACCCGTGATTAACCTAATTAACTCGGCCTAGAAAGGTGGTCATTTTGCACAGGTAACCGCCGACATTCCCGTGTCTTATCTCTAGACGCACCGTCGGGAGACAGATAAGCCGTGACAGCCAGGGTTCTGGATCACTGCTCCAGATTGTCACACGCTATTCACGTCATTGACAGGGATGAGCTGCGCTATGTTATCACTCATCTGGATCAAGCATGGATCTAGTAGACACCCGGATTGAGGCGTCTTATCTGATCTGGATGCTCGGGATGGCGATTGTTTGTCATCGTGGCTGGTTGCCTGTGTTGGGGAATCCTGCTGGATTCTCTGGATCCCGGGGTGATCCTGACGGTTGTGGGTGTCTGCTTTGGGTGGATCTTTGTTTTGTTTGGGTTGTGTTGTTTGTTTTAAGTTCATTCTGATAGTGTGCAGGTTGACGTATATCGAGTAATTCACGTCTTTTTCTACAGGGAAGCTTACGATGAGTTGCAAGAATGTTCAGTATCTAGTTTTACTGTGCCCTTGTAAGTGGTAGATTTACATTGGTCAACAGATGATCATGGTTTAAAACATGTTTGTGTTGAGAAAACGTATCAATTAGCAATGACAACAATATCAACACAGATTAAGTTTTGTGTTTCAATATTTGACATTTGACTTTTGTTTAGGTGACAAAAATATTCGTGACGCAATAACTTGTATCCACCCCAACTGTACACCATATAAAATGGATATTATTTGAATATGATATACATTCTAAACGGCAGATGCAATGTATAGCCCTTTGCAGCCATCATAACAATAAAATTCAACAGCACCAATAATTCCATTTCCAAAACAACCTATTATAAAAAAATCTAAGCTTCCTTTGAAGAAAAAAATCTACAGCCCCACATAGCATCTCACGTATGTCCGACACCACATCACTGGATCGCTCCAGCTGTAATGTATTCTGGATCAGTCTCGTGGTCACTGGGTCGGTGACGGCGTGACAACCGCAGCCTGGATCAGATCCACACCGCTCTGGATCCAGGCTCCAGACTGGCGGCAGCAGGGAACCACTTCCGGGACCTCTGCTCTCTTGCTCCGTGATACATCACACTCTGTGGTGTGTGGTAGAACCTCCCTAACACAACCACTCGCGGCTGCCAGTGTCCGCACTTACCTGCGACAAACGCAGTGTATAAACTGATCATGCGTTCATTGGTAGTATATTTGTTATTTTGGGTTTGATACTTATCTATATTGTACTTAGTTTCTAATGCTTACAAACTCTGTCGCGTTTGGTTCAAGACGTCCACATCAAATAAAGTCTGTATAACATAAGTTATTACTCCATAAAGTTTTGGAGCAGCATCCTCATCTCACAGAATCCTAAAGTCAGTATCATAAAAGGGGTTAGTAGAGATGCTCTTGTTAAATGTTGTTTGGCGGCTGTATCTTTGTGGAGCGTTGACACCCATTAGAGGCTGCCTTCCTATAGAGGGTGGTTTGTTTTTTTGTGGTTTTGGTGGTCCTCATTTGGAGGTTATTCTGTAATTCTCGCTTTGTAGGGTTCAGTTATTTTTAGCTGCATTGAGTAGTTACTTGTACATATCATAAATTACAAGTATTATGTGTCAAAGTGTTAACTTAGCATAATGGATGCGTATGCAGTTGCTTTGGTGTTTCCATAACCACATTTAGTTACCTTTCTGATACAAAATGTGTGCATTACATTCAATTGCATAGTTTTGATACACATTTTGTCTGGAGTAATAAACTTCATTCTGTATGATATCTAGTTTGGAAACTAGCTTTAAAAAATCATCATTCTATAAACGTGATAAAAATCTCTTTCTTCTCAACCAAACCCAAACCTGCTAGTTCAAACCACATCATTATAAGCATGTTACAAATCTACAGCTAGCGCGGCACACATGCCAGCTAGCAGAGCCATATTACAATCCAGCTAGCACACTGCTGTTATATAGGCTTTTATTGGCTGCTGATAGCACGGTTCTTATGGCGGCTCTCTCAAGCCTGGCGGATAAGTGATGGGTCGGGAGTCTCGTCCTGACACCGCGCCGAGCCGACATGTGCACTGCTGTGTAGTTTATTTGATCTCCAAACCCCTTTCACAGTTTCAATTTTTGCATTGTATTTTACACGCTTAATACATCTATAGGTATATGATACACGCCTGTTGACTTTGTGTATAACATTTCTAGTTTTTTTTAAGTACTGCTGTGTAGTTTATTTGATTTCAAACCTCCTTTCAGATTCATTTTTTTCATTGTATTTTATAACATAACATAATAGAGAGGTATATAATACATGTCTGTTGAGTTTGTGTATAACCTTTTTATTTATTTGCATTGGCTGTTATTTTAGTCACTGTGTAGTGTATTTGATCTCAAAACCCCTGTCACAGTTTCATGTTTTGCATTGTATGTTATTAACATAATACAGAGGTATATAATTCATACCTGTTTACTTTGTGTATAACCTTTATAGTTTTTTTTTTTTTTTGTTTGTTAGGTATTATTTGCTTTTGCTGTTATTTAAGCCAGTGATTATTGCAATCATATTTATTTTTGGTTACACTGGCAAAGCTTATCCAGATTTTTGGTTCCTTCAGGATACAAAGATTCTCAACAGACTTTACTAATAGCCCTACAAGCATATCCACAAAACGTGTTGAAGTGTTCACAGTATTTAACATAACCAATATTACTTATCAAACTTTAATGCTGGATACAATGGAAGGCTAAGAGTTTTAGCCTAATCGTCCATCATCCCAAATGCCCGGTGTAAGTTTCAAGCGGTCGTATCACTCTCCCCGACTGTGTATTCAACATATTGAAGCCACGTGGTCTTCAATCTGAAGAGGCGCAGACGATTATCTGTTAGTCTTGACAAAGACGTTCAACATTAACCCGCTACAAGCCAGCGCGTCATTGATGACGACTTTTGCAGAGTATAATAAAGCCTTGCAAACTTACCCGGTTCTGTGTCTGATTTACCTAAGTCGAGTGACATTGTTGATTTAATAGACTGGCATGTATAGTAACTATGCAGTTGGTGGACTCAATGTGTTCTCGTAAGACAATGACCCAATACTCAATAACTACTAGTTCTGCGAAGCCCAAGAATCCTCTTCTCCAAAATAACTCCTCTGTCTTCAAATATTATTATGGTCAGTATTCGTATTACATATATTGAAGGTCTACATAAAAGACCAGATCTACAGATAATAATAAAAAAAGAAAATCAGTCGAGCTGGAGTCTTACACTTCCCCAACCCCCACCCCCGAAAAAAACCACGAAGCTACATTCCAGATCAGCTCTAAGATTCTAGAGGCAAGTCTAGCAGCGCTAGCGCACAGGCGCAGTAAGGTCACGACATCGGAGCTAGCGACTTAGAACCAAAGCCATTAAAACCCGCCACGCACCGCTTACGATTGACGGAGCGTCCTTTGCAGTAGGAAAAACATGTGGCAAGCAGATTTTGACCCTCGATCTTTCATCTGCCGCTTCAACATCTGAGATATTCACGTCGGCACCGTCTCGGAAAGAGCTAGTGCTAGGGTTACAGTGGAACCTGCCAAGAGGGACCACGTCTTTATTGCGGGCATCTGTATGGTTAGATTGATTAGTGCAATCTCAAACTGTGATGGAACGAGAACCTTCATATAGACCACCTCTCTATTGAGGTCACTTGATGTCATACCCCAAAATAGTCTTTGTAGAAAGGGGTTTCTGTACATTTATGTTGATTTTCGATTTTGAAGCACTGCCTTCATGAGAGGTAAGATGGATCGATTGAAGATGTAAAATTCACTTAGGAAAAATAATAGTTGATTATTAATAATCAAGATTAACACACTTACATTTTAGTTAGTAATAAACATACATATTTTAGAATTGTCACGGACAACAAAATAGTCACTGTAAAATTACAAAAATCAAAACGGAACTACTTCTTAAAAGAACTATTATCCAAAAGTCCTTGCACTTTCAGCAGGCCAGTCCAACTGACACGACGTCTGAAGATGCTCAGTCAGTGAGATTATCAGCAGATTATCCCCAGATTAACTCATTAAGTAGACACAGCGAGTGATTAACACCAACTCAAGTGTCAATATTATCATAGCAGACACATTAGGCAGGATGTGGTGGTGGTCGTGCCGGCAGCTTGGCTAGAGCGAACACCTGTCTATGACGGACACTTGTATTGGAGATATCTGTCATTGCGTATTGTGGACACTTTAGTATTTGCTATCACTCCATTTGTATAGTTTAGTACTACATACGTGAACAAACAGATTTTCTTGTTTAGCGTATGTTAATTTTTGGAATGTCAATTCTAGACGCACTAAAACTACTATAATAGACTAATGCGTTCTTCATTTTGTTGACATTTTTGCTATCCCAACTTTTGTAGGCTAATGAGAAACAGTGCCAATGGTCCAGTTGAGAAACTTTAGTTGTTTACACTGAGATTGCATGAGGACAGTAGCTGATTTCTCCAAGTATTAAGGTTCCTCTGTATTGGAGTGTGGACTCAATTTAGAGTCTGTGTACACAGGGCACGCGTTGTTGTTTACTTGCCTCTTTGTGAGTTCTTGTAAACTGTTATTGTTGTGATTATTAATTTCCAAGGAGGCACTTTAAATACATGGTAAATTCGTGTTTGGAAATATGCTGTAGAAAATCGTACTACCCGCACATTCAGATAACAGTGACGTTCCAAATTGAATTACTCTTAATATTTTTTCTCACAAATATTAAGCATCATATGAATTTAAAACATTTCTTTTTCATAATTACACACAATTTTGACAAATAAAAATATATGTGTATTAAAGAACATTCTACAATTTAATGTATTTACAGTCACCTAGTATTTTACACGGTGTTCCGTCTACAATGCAATCTTTACACACCTATTTCTAATCTCGTTTGCCAACCTCTCACCCACTTAGTCCCATTTCATTATCTATTGTCTGAGAACCAAGTCCAGTTCTATGATTACCGGCTAGAATCTTAAGTGTCTAGATCATTCCAGACCTGTTGCACGTCTGCCACATGTGTGCGCTAGAGCCATCAATAACCAGGTTTGAAGTGGGCCTATGACCACATGCGCCTGGCACCTTTTGCTTTGATGTACACCGCTATTATAATGGTGTGGTCAGAGGAAAGCTGGTCACATTTTTGCTTTTCTTCTATCATTTATTAAATATCTAATATATTTGACATACAGCACTAGGTCTCATTATTTATAGTGGTTAGTTTTATTTGTCAACTGTACTCTTGATAAATGAAATTTTGGTTTTAAACACAAGTTTTTGTACTTTTGATAAAATGAAATTTTGTTTTTAAAAACAAAATTTCATTTTATCAAGAGTACAGCTGACAAATAGAAATATAGACTATTAATACTGACCCCTAACATTTATATTGCTACTTTATTCCAAGTTTGTACTCTATTTTACTGTACTGTTACTGTAGCATTATTATATTTTTTACTGTGAGCGGAAATTGAAAATTCTCGCAATTTCTTTTATATTACATAAGTTTTTTCCCGCGCAAAATCAACATCTCAAGATATTAGATCTGTTTAGCAACAGAAGCTTATCAAAACAGTCCTGCTTTTCACGTTCAAAACAAACACTACTACACGTTAAGTACTTACAACAAGCAGAAAACTGGAACACAAACAAATTATCCATACATGCAAAAATAACCCACAAAAACTCCCCGGCAGACGATCACAGGTTTGCAAACACAATGACCTCATGCTCCCTCTAGAGGACAGATCAGATAACACTACTCTGTGCACGTGCGCATCATTACTTGTAGCTTTGTAATTTGCCACTCGAAGACACCGCCTCTTGACGGGACCCAGGCCCGCCATCCGATGTTCGCACCGTGCCTGGTCCGCGGGCCCTGGCACCGGCTTGTCCTCGTAAATCCTGGCGGCTTTGACGACCTCTGGTCGGGGAGAGACGCACATGAAAGAGCTGAGGGTGGCCGGGGCAGGTGTTTTTGTCGGCGTGGTATGTTAGGTTGTGTCAACGGGAGCTGTGTGATGTGAAATGGTGTCATGTGTTTTTGTTTCTTCTTCTTCGGGTGTTGATTTTTTGGTATTTGAAATAGTTGTTCCAGAATGGAATAGTTGGAATTCAAGAGACTTTTGTTTTTTATTCTTTTAATTGCATTTTTGCTTTGTCATTGCATTTTGATGGGTTTTATCATGGAGGTGCCTCCAAGAAGAAGAAAAAACTTGTTAAGATGCTATTAGAATGATAGACCTATTGCTTGAATGTGCTATATATGCATACATGCTCATAAATACTATACATCAACGGTAACAACAGGTTTATCAATTTGCATAAATAAACTATGAGCAAACATTAGTAACCAAATGCACTTAGTTTTTACCTTTGAAAAGTCAAAAGTCAAAATGAAAGAGACCAGCCCAATAATTCAACAATCCACATGGAAGCTTACACAATACTGTAGATTCAAATCCATCCTCGGACACAACGAGCAACAACCAACTCCATGCCAGGAAAATCGTTATGAAACGAGAACTATCTGTATCTGGGGTTCAATGCATTTTATCGAGAAGGTCGACCGTTTATCAGGAGTTCTCGCGGGTTATCAAGCGGCCCCTTTGATCTTGGACGTGTATGTGTTAGACAGGGGTTTAGTTTTCTTCGAGGTAGTGCTAAAACAGTTACCACTTTTTATGGCTCTCGTAGTCTTATGGCGCAGATTACAATAAATCCATTTAATTAAAAGCACAGAATGCTCGCTGCTATCAGTAACTGGAGCTTGTTCTTTTCTCTCTGGACAGTGTCTTTGTGATTTCGTATGCAGCCGCACGCTCGTGTGTGAAAATAAACAACGTGTTAGTGTTATGATAATGTTGAAAAGTGCTGTGATCGTTCGAATCATTGCTTGATATGTGGGCTGGGTTTTTCAATTTACATTTTCACTTGGCATGCTGTGGATTTGCATATGACTTCAAGTATGAGCTGTACACCGTGGTGAGCTCAATACATTCCAGATGGGATCCATTTACGTAAATGACACAAAACTTGCAAAGTAATTGTTGTGTTCGTTTGTAAGTGATACGCTTATGTAGTCCTTTGTAGATTGCTCGCGTGGGATTGTTTCAAAAGTTGGCTGGTTGTTTTGACTCTGCTCCTGATCGCATAGTTTTTTTTGGATCATCCCAACACAGTTTCCTTCTTGCAATGTTGGAACTAACCTGCGACAAACGCGGTGTATAAACTGTAGAAACTGATCATGCATTTCATTGGTAGTATATTTGTCATATTGGGTTTGATACTTATGTATTTTGTACTCAATTTCTTATGCTTAAAAACTCTGTTACTTTTTGTCACTTTTGTTTGAAGACGCCCACAAGAAATAAACTCCGTTCGAAATACGGTATTAGTCTATATAGTGAGGGAGAACCTCATCACACAGAATTCTAAATGAAATTTGTACACGTGCGTACATATTTCCTCAACCCAATGCGGAGGGTACGGTTATCATAAATATTGATGGAGATGCTATCAAAATTACATGACATTCAAGTTCTTAGTATACCAAAAAAGCAAGTGTGCACTTAAGTAATATAGTAAACATTGCAAACCAAAAATATCACCTAGCAGTAATGGAACTAAGACTTGTGGGAAGAGGGGCGGGATATTCATGTTCCACACGGTTCAAGCATATATCTTTGCTAGATTTATTTGTATTATTAGTAATTACGATTTTTGTACTCAAGGGGGTGAGGTCATAGGGTGGGTGTTGGGGCGTGGGTGTTTATTTGCAACCATCGACCACCATCCAAATATATAACTATCTAGTGCTCGGGATAGTATAGCACAAAGAATTGCATTATCATATGCAACCAATGGCATGCACAATGACTGAACACGCCAATGACCCGTAACGGTCCGGCGACTGTAATGTCGTTTGGTTGTGAACGTGCATGAGCATGGAGAATAGAACGGTCCTAATCGACAATCCAGATTCTCACAACAATAAGGCACAGAGCAAGTGCATTTTCCTCACGTTGGTTTTATTGAGTGAATATAGTTGTGACGTTGGATTCATAGGTTTGATTTTAACGCTATAGCTAACAGCATGGGTGTTGTAGCGTCAGATAAGAATAAGTTTGCAAAGCATTCAGCAGTGCAGATACAGTTTCAGTTTTATCCGTTTGACTGGAATTCGACTTTAAACCACAATAGTAGACGTGAAGACCAAGTAACGGAGCCAGCACTAGCGCTATCTATAGTCCAGTCAACGTCCATGATTTCAATCGATTCTAACACTACACCGCATGTCTGGAGCGATCACCGAGTAACAGTTACAAGCGGCGGCTCCATTGCACAACATTGCAACAAGATAGCGTTGAGGTGGTAACGCCACTTCGACATTTCGTCGACCCGCGCATGTCACTACGTCCACGTAAGCGCGCAACGCCCAAACTTTGCGGTTTGCACGGCAAGGCTTGGGCGTACCAGCTCGAGCTCGGAACAGCCGAAACCCGAGCCGGACCTCTGGGGCTGACCCATGACGGGCGCCTCCCCGAGAGGCGACTTGCCGTCTGCCGGGGAGAGGTGGGAGCTACGAGCCGAGGACAGGAGAGTTCGGTTTTGGTTTTGTTCGACTACGCGCGGATTAATCAGTATTCGTGAAGTTTATTGTGGTGGATTGTATTGGTCGGTTCTGCATTGAATTGTAGCGGCAAATTGAGAGTGAATGGATGGTGAAAGGTTGTCCTATGGTGGGTGTTGTTTAGGGATATGGTGTGGTTCTGCCTGTTTGTAAGGATTTATGTGGAAAGTACATGTATGGCTTCTATTTTGAGATTGTTTTTGTCTTGTATTAACCATAAACCTGTATCGCATTTAGATTCACGATAAAACTAGTGAATTACTTATAGTTTTGCCGAGTTGGACTTCTAATATATGTAAACCGACAGCAACAGTTATAACGCTCCAAATTATAAGTATGCATTTGACATTGTTATTTGCAAATCCGTGCAATAAGTTATCCGTACAGATCATGAGCAGAATGCGAAACGACAAACGAAATTGTACGCACATGCTCTTGATTACGAGGTGTCATTGTTACACCACCAACCATTGCTATACGCAACTCTACCCACCCACTCAGGATCATGACAAACTCCCTACATACATACACTTATAATTCCCACACACTCCCCCACTCTCCACATCCGTGTATCAATCAGACCATCACCCACATCAATCCCCACTAACCCCTGGAGGCGCACCCGACACTCACCACCGTGACACTTTGATGATAGCGATCTCAAAGTCACGGCCCGGCCCCTTCAAAGCCGAGAGGAGGGCCCGGCCACGCACGCCCGTGTCCGCTGAGAGGCCTCGGCAACGCCCTCGGGGCCTTGTCACGATTCTGGTCGGGGACCCCGTGATCAGCGAGGCGGCTCCACCAGCGCTGAGGAGTGTTTTCTTTAACACCCGCGCCGCTCTGGGGCATTTGAGAGGGATCAAAGCGGGGCTCCCTGCCGAGTGACGGGCTCGCATGTGCACGATGTCTGGGTGCCTCTCTCCCCGAGTCTCGCAGTCTGGTGAGCTCGCTGCCTCCTCCCCGCTTGCTTGCTCCCTCCCTCCCTGCCTCCGGCGGTCTGGCTTGTACGTTCCACCACCAGCTACAGTGGTGTTGGAGTCACGGCGTTGACGGCTAGACCGGCTAATTCGCTACGACATCGGCTTGAGTACGTCTCTTGTGCGCGGTGTAACCTCCTCACCTCTAGCTAGTCATTGAGCTATAAAAATAGTCTTGGCCCTAGAGATGCTAGATAAACCATGGACGATCTCTTACTCACGTATAAGTCGACCCTGTGACTTGTACCAAGGGTGGTGTATCTTCACTGTCCGTGTAATGTTATTGGTGTAAATAGTTACAAGGGAGGGGTGGTGTCTGTTTAAGATGCTAGGTTATCATTGAGTTTGTGCATTTGATAATTCATTGTGATGATTCATGGCATTGTAGGGCAGATAATGTGTCTAAAGCATATATGCTAAATGCTATGATTCCCACATGATCAATTCTATCATATAGACCAATTTTCAATAGGTTTACATAATTATAAGAGCTTGTCTAAGCACCCCGTTTTCCATATTTACCAAACTATTAGTGACACCTTTAAGAACTCAGTGCTGATGAAAGTTACACCCAACTTAAACTTTCCACACAACCAAAGACACTTGGAAGCTAGTGTTGTGAGCACATGTATAAATTGTGGGTTCTGGCCGAATAAACGTGTTAGACGGAGGGTTTTTAATTAGTATGTGTATTATCAGACTCTAATAGAACGATCAAACACTAGTAGCACAAACGAATAGACGTACACTGCATAGCATTACACACTCACATTAGCAAACAAAGCATAAATCACCAGCTGTTATTTTAACTTGCCACAACGCTGTCAGGTCACATCAGTTGTAGCTGCCACCGCTCGCCAATTAGAGCCACACGGAGCGAACGGTCAGAGCTACGTTATTGCCGGCCGTGCCAACGACCCAAATTGAAACCAGGCACAGGGAGGCAGACGATGTATAGAGGCAGTCACTTTTGCTTGGGTGAAAGATGGGGTGTTTTTTTTAATGAATCTATGGTATGTGGAGGGATGACTGCTTAGAATGACCACTTCTAGCGTGAGTCACTTGAGTTGATATGATGTTATCTAACTTGGGTGTAAGAATTGTTTTCACATATATTAGCTGTTATAGTCCACATTAGATTTGTGCTCCAAATAGCACAAGCCTGAAGTGTGTTTTTTTCTTTTATGAACGTAAGATGTTAGGTGCATAAACCGTTCTGCTTCCCAAGAAGTGCATGCAATGGAAACCCTTATATCATAGCGTTTCAAAAATCACTTCATAAATAGTAAAATAACTAGATACACGTACTTCAAATACTCAGCATTTACGTTTAAAGTTTGCCATAAAAAACATAATATAGCTTGAGTCTCATTTGCTATCACGGTATACGCTCATGTAAATAGTAAAAGATGGTTGATTAAGACTCCGTTGCTGTCAATGTTGCATCGGGTCCACGATAATGAGGCAGCTCGTGCCACATGTTTTGCCAATCAGGGGGTTTACGGCTACTCAATCACGCCTAATAGAAAGGGCACGGCTATTAATACGCCAGTCATAAGTCACGTGTCACATCAGGACGATCAGCTCTGTGGCGGCATTATCCATAACGTCATCGGCATAGTGATGGGTTAAAACGTCTGTTTTTCAGTACTTTGTGTCTGTTTGTGTCATAATTTTAGAATCGGTTGGTGGAATATAGCTACTGGTGTAGGTCAGTTCCGTTTAAAATGCACACGTTGAGCAATATTGTTTATAATATGGTAGCTTTCTATGTGTTAATCGAATCAATCAACTTGTCTGCTGGCAAAAAATGGTTATAGTATGTTCAAACTTCTTTACACCTAATAACGTTTTTAATTGTAATTCTGGCACTATTAGTTGTCGTTTGTACGAACAATATCTAGTATTTGCTGAAGAGAAATCATTCACCGAATGGTATCACTTGACCAACCCTCTTGGAGTGGTTTCCACTTGGAGGTCATCCTCAGGGTCAAGGGGGAGATCTTCACAACTTTCACACTTAGCGTTATTGATTATTACATCTCACAGTGTTTGTATTGTATGAAAATCACATTAATCGAGCAACGATTTCAGCGATGAAGGTATCACAAACATCTTTCAATACACTGACAGATGCAAGCTTGATTGTGATTCTGTCAAGAAGAGTTGTCAACGCTGGCCTGTTTAAAGAATTTGTTTTGTATATGCCAATTACACACATTAAGAATGCAGTTTTCTCTTGACATCCAAATATGTCTGAATCTCATATTTGTTGTGTCAATTCTCCACGGATGCATTTTCATTATATACGTCTTATTCTTAGGGCCCAATCACAGTTGCGTGAGTGCGATGAATGATCAGAATCTGACGTGGTGTGAGATAGATCCATCGCAACGCTGTCCAAACCACACCTGATACTAGCAAGTCAACCACTACGCAACACAATCGTCTAATATCCCGTAATTTCCAATTTCAGACTCAGACGACGGCAACGAGGAGAACTCAAAAGACTCCAAGGCCAAGAAGAAGGCCCGGCGCAACCGGACCACGTTCAACTCTCAGCAGCTGGCGGCCCTCGAGCGAGTGTTCGAGCGCACGCACTACCCGGACGCCTTCGTGAGGGAGGAGCTGGCGAGGAGGGTGAACCTCAGCGAGGCGAGGGTGCAGGTGCGTGCGTGTGTTTGGTGATTGTGGAAAGATTCAGGCGGGGTGGGCATGAGAGGGTGCATAAAGTCCAAGGGCTGACTGTCACGGGGGTTTATCAGTGTACGTTGTGTTGTATTGTTGTAGTAGGTGAGAAATGTACACATTTCATGATTCTATGTTTATAACATGCCTGTGAAGAGACACGTGAATACAGACACTATCTGATGTGGCAGTTGTAGTTGGGTAACGGAGGGATTAGGTTGGCGTGGGGTTCATGTAGGGACTGTCAGAAAAAAGTAAGATATTTTGGTTAATCTAAAACTAATTAATGTTATAGGCCTACACACCTTATGGTAATGAACGCCTACCATTATAATATGTGAAAAATTAATATTAAACATCTAGTTAAAAGACACCACAACTTAATCTTTTAACCAAACTCCACCTCCTCTATTATAGGTGTGGTTCCAAAACAGAAGAGCCAAATTCCGCCGCAACGAACGCAACATGCTCGCCCAGCGTAACGCCCTGTACGGCGGTGGTGGTGGCGGTGGCGGCGGACGCCCTCTCCCCGAGCCGCCTTCGCCCGTCATCTCCACGGCGGGGCTCCACGAGCAGCCCATAGCCGCGCGACCGTCCCCCGTCAACGCCGACTACCTCTCGTGGACGGCGGCAGCTGCCTACAGTCCCGTCATGTCTGGAGGTGGGCACGGCGGGTCTCCTCCGGGCAGCCAACAGCACCAACAGTACTCGCCCGCAATGTACTCGCCTCCCGGGAGCACGTCGTCGCCCGGGAATAGCGTTTCCTCGTGCGCGCTCGCCGGCAACGCGGCTGCGTATTCGATGGCCGCGGCCGCGCATCTTGGCGGCGGGGGCGGAGGGCTCGGCGGCCACCCCGGACAACATCCCGGCATGGGTGGCGGAGGCGGCATCGCCAATTTAAGACTGAAGGCCCAGGAGTATAACCTGCAACAGACTCGATACCCGATCTCCCACGGGATGGCGCAGTGAAAGGGTTAAAGTGTTGGCGCCGGACTGACTGCGTGAGGAGTTGGGTACTACTTTCAAGGTGTCGTTTGAGGGATTATGGGATTTTTTCCTCGTTGGATTAAGTGTACTGACTTTATGAATTGGAGTTGATAATTTAGTGAAGTACTGTATATGTGGATAGTGTATTTTATCACTATTTTTGTTGGTCATTTGAAACGCATGGAGATAGAAGAGACTTCATTGGTCTGTAGAATGGACTATTCATTATTTTCATTATTCTCATGTTTATAATAGGCAGAGAAAGGAATTTTTAGCCATCAAGGTATGTTAATTCCAGATGGAATATTGTATTTGGTTTTTATTTCCCATATGTTATAGTGTTTAGAAAAATACCTACGGTGATGACAAATTTATATTGAAACAAAATTATATTATGAATATTGCAATTCTGATGACACGCTGTGCCTAATACAAAATATTTTATATAATTCTACTTATAGATATATATTTTAAAAACATTTTGATTTGTTAAATTACACAATTATTAAGTGATAAAACCTGGTGCTTCAAACCCGTGTGTTCATATAAATATTGAAGTTGTTTTTATGGTGCTATTTAAAATTCTATGCTATCAAAGGAAACTTGGTTAATATTACAAAAGTCTTTAACTATTTTATATTTATGAAAATTAATTGATACGCAGATGCACATAATTTTTATGATAAATGTTAAAAAATAGCAATGTCATATAGTCCTTAAAACAGTACCGGACAAAATGGCCAAAGCTGCAATAAAACGGGAAACAACCATACAATTTTACAACATTTTGAATACTGGTACATATAAATGAGTGTGTTAGTGAGCTTTGGTAGGTCCGTTGGCTAATATATAGAGATTTAATCAATGTTAGTGATCTCACTTCTGTGTAATTAATACATATTCCTGATTGTATGACTGTGTGGATGGCTTTCTGTATGTTTCAAGTATTTCAGTAGTGCCTTACACATGTATGCCATTCTACATGTCAGCAGTGCCGATGTCTTGCCATTTGTTGAGGACAATTTCTATTTTTGGTGTGGCTGTTAGGATGAAATTGTTGAGTGGGAATGCCCGGATGTCTCTTGTAGACTAGCCACCATGCCACAGCAATATTGATGTTTTATCATGTTGTTATTTATGTTAATATCGGTTTCAGTGGCTAAGTTATACATGTATGTTTTAAGTTTTGTATGTAAACTTGGATTTTGAAACTATAATTGGTTTCTACCCATTTTTCCCAATTGTGTCAATTCACTTGTTACTTATAGAAATAATAATTTGTTAAACTTTATATAGAAGTAATCTCAACCGAGAACTATGTAACGATGCATAATTGTAAATGACGTCATTATTTAAAATGTAGATGTCTAACCAATGTATAGATGTGAATAAGTAAACAAAAATATGTTAAATGCGAGCAAACTATGAACAATACGTACTAAACTGCTGAGACAGATATATGCAATGTTTGAGAGAGTTATATGAGTGTGCTTTAGTTTATTAAGTGGCCTGTCTCTAAATTTTATATGTACCATGTTGTTTTAACCCATGACGTGTTGTGTGTTTCATACTAGGTGACATATCATGACAGCAAACTATATGTTTTATAAAGTGTTGTCTTATGTTGATCATTTATTATGCCATATTTTCTGATGGCAATATAATTATATGAGTTGTTGTAAGGTTGTACATATTTAAGAGAGAAAAATTAATAAAATAGAGAAATTGTGGATATTTTGAGTGTTAATTTAAGACTTTCATTACACTGCATCCCAATTGCATTTTATGCTTAGTAATTTAAGAGCCCTCAATTAACTCACATCATCAGACAGTAATCGTTATTACGTTGTGAAAGTTGGTTCACATTTGCCCAATTAAATGTAAGTTTCATCCTTTTACAATTTCAAACGTGCATGTAGATTAAAGGAAGCTTGGAGTGTTTCGTCATTTAAACCAATAACGTTGGATCCGTTTTCTAGTATAAGCATAATTGAAAGAGATCAAATATACAGACAGAGCAGGGGCAAGTTTCTGAAGTGTTCACTTTGAAACCCAAATCTAAAAACCGATTTTACTATCTTTAAACGACTGTCCCGACGGCAATGTTACGAGGTTCGTGTGACACAACGGACTCCTGAACCTGACCGTGTATAGTTTATTGTATAGGAAATCCCCTGTAGTATGGCATTGAGGCCCGCCTCACCCCCTCAATTGATCTCAAAATGTCAATTAATTAATGTTACAAATCTCAATGAAAAAGCATACGTGTATCACCTACCCACTCTAAGTATCAGATGTTAAGCAAATTCTCTTCAGGACATCTGGTACTCGAGGTGTTCCGAGGTGATTATGCATGAAGTTTTGTAGCACTAAGGAAAGAGGCACTGTTTACATTGTGTATTCTGGATAGTCAAGTCGAGTGTAATTCAACCACTGATGCACAAACAGAATTATTTTTTCCTTTCAGTTTGAAACTGATTCAAGGAAAGGTAACTTAAGGTTTTTATTATTTGCAGCGAATCATGAATCAAAAATGCAAATTACTCGTTCAATGTTTTCTATTGTAGACACTACAGTGGTAATAATTGAACTTCACATACATGTGCATGCTTATTTTATAGCCTCCACAAATACAAATACATGGTAGAGCACTTGGGGCCCTAGGCCCAGCGGTGGTGATGAAGACTACCAATATTTTGATGTCACCAGAAACAATGTTCAATACGGAGAAAAATCATACTCATATCTATTGTGCGTACGTTTCAATTTTCGACCCATTTGTATCAAAGAATTCTGAAAGTAACCAGTGTTCACAAAAGTTATGATGATACCAATGGCAAAAGAAAAGATTAATATATATTTATAAAACTTATTTATTCTCTCCATTGCTTTGTCACCATTTTCAGCAAATTCAGAAATAAAGATTTAGAAGCAATACCCAATATCGTAGTAATGGACTAGTACACAGCAAACAACACTGAAACGTATGGCCAATGGAAGTGGATAACCCCAAAATATTTTTTGGTGAAGTTTCAGACCCATTTATACTGCAAATTTAACATAAAATACACAGACGAATATTGTCTGAACTCGAAAAACCCCAGCCATCTTAAAAACCCCAGCCAAGATGGCTGGGGGGAAGCATCCACTGTACCCATCTAGTGGAAAGTGAAAATTAGCACTAACCCACTAAAACAAAATTAACAACGAAGAGCACAATTGCACTTATCCAGCCGTGCATCATCACAGTAAAAGCAGCTTCCGAAGGGCAGTTTTGGAACTCACAGCTGCCGTCCTCCTGCAGGGCCTGGCCATTGTAATTGCTCGCCTGCTTGTAAGTACACCCACGATTCTCATGTACTGGACGATACTCTGCACCGCATTTCTTCGGATCGTCCAAGCAAGCCTTCACCTCCGTGGCCTTATACTTCCCCTCTTCAAATGCCCCAGAAACATAGCCGTACAGCTCATAGGAGGTGTGCTCCCCAGCAAAGTGAAGTCTGCCACCTACCGATGCCCGCAGGGCGTCATGGCTGTCCTTGGAGAAGCCTGGGGGCCAGCTGGAATACATGCCCATGAACAGAGGGTCTGTGGAAAACCTCGGTACAATGATGCCAGACGGGGATGGCAGGGAGGTGCCGTAAATGGTCTCCAGCACGGCCATGAGTTCGTCCTGGATGGCGGCGTCGCTCAGCTGGCCCACGCGTACCGCCTCATCCCCTGTGATGGTGACCTGCAGGATGTTGCTGCCCGGCCAGTACTTGTTGAAGTTCTGCCATAGCGGGTAGTGTCCGCGACGAGAGCTGGCCACTAGGATCCACTCCTGGTCGTCCCAGAAAGCAGATGGAAACTGCAGATACATATGCAGGTAGTGGGCGAATAAGAATGAAGCGATGCTCACTTCCTTCCAATGGGGTAGGGATGGCTCGAATTCTACTTGCTTGGTCTGCAGCACTCCCAGACTGAAAGTGACGATTGCATGCTGGGAGGCGAATATTCCCTTATTTGTATGCACCATGACGTGGCTGGCATTGCGCTTGATTTTCTCTACCACTGTGTTTAGATAGACTCTTTTCTCACTGTCATTTTCTGAGAATGTTTCATTGTAATAGTGATCGACGACTGCGGTCCAACCATCTTCTTCGTCAATCAACATAGTTTCTGCTCCCGATGACAATCCCATGTAGTTATAAAATTTCTGCGACAATGTCTCTGGAGCAGCGGCATACTCAAAGTCAATCTCAAAGTACTCTGCAAGCATTTGTTCTGGTGTGCGGGGGTTCCATCCCTTGAGGGTACCGGCCGCCCGCATTGATAGGTCGGGTCCGTCAGAGGATTTCAGTGTCTAAAGAAACATAAGCACAACATAGTCACTCATGGAAAAAGTTTTCCTACTTATTGCATTCAAAATGCTATTGCAAAAATAGTGTTCGTAGTAATTATTTTGAATGCATATAACAAATTTGCATTTATTGACCTACAATATAATAGCAACAGCACAGCCCTACGAACACAGAACTGAGGAATCTTTAAGTACATTAATTTATAGTAAACGGTAATATGTTTTACCCATTCTGTAATAGTCAGTATCACATACAAATGTCTAGGCATTCGTGCCTTTTACCCCGATTTACCAATCACAATCGCCTTATATCGTTTCCAAATCATCCCGGCACTTGTTTGGACTCGGCCGTATATATAGTGTTCCCGGCTCAGGTTGTCTCGTCTCCCGACTCTGTCCCCATTTCATTGGCCTACCGACAGGAAAAGAACAACAATCTCAACAGCTCAACAGCTCAATTTAGACGCATTTTGGGAGTTCGCTGTTCTAGAAGAATCGCCTGAATTTCAGCGTAATCTGCCGTCCTCGGCCGGAGGTGAACTGGGGGTATTTTCAGTTACAGTTACGAACTGCCATATCTAATATTGTACATAATCCGCAAACACGTGTAATCGCTAAGATAACCCTACCCAGACCGCCATCACCCGACCTCACCCACCTTCCCAAACTGCAACATGGCCTCGTACACCTCCTCATACTCATCATCCTCATAGACGGCATCGAAGGCGTCGGTGACGTCCTGACCGTCAGCCCCGTACACCACGTAGTCTTCGAAGTCGTTATCAATCATGGTCACATTTAGAGACGATAGTGTGTCGCGCAGCAGCTTTTCCTGTAGTCAGTAGCATTGAAACACACTCTTCAAACGCAAGTTGGAACTAGATGAAAATGTGCTCAGAGAGCATACCGTCGATGGAACAACGTTGACTCATGGGAAATAAACATGTTTACTTTGCAATCAGAGCATTAAAGCTGAAAAATCTTATTTGAAGTGTGATTCATCCTACATTTATGTTTCTGGCATTGGATTGCAGGTATTATCTATACATGGTTAAATTTAAGTAAATATCTTTTGGCAATGAGTTGACATTAATATGGTGATGCTGTGTTCTCTGAGCACGTATAATACACTACAACATATGTGTTTCTATTTTGGCACTAACCTTTTAGTCTTTTTTTATTATCAATAGTATATAGTTTTCTTTTACAGCTGTATTCTTGATAAGATGAAATTTTGTATTGAAGTTTGATTTTGATTTTATTCATTAATGATTTCGAGCTGCGAAAGGCTCCTTTTAAAATTAAACACTCAAAGAAATGAAGTACAGGCAAAATATACACTGTATACTATATGGTGTACGTAAAATAAGAGGTATACAATTTATGTGTATGTACACTGAAGACACAAACCATACAGTTCATTGTTGTCCAGGGAATTGATAAAGCCAATATTGAAGCTGCCATTAGCATGATAACAAACACTTTTACATTAGAACCTCCTCTAGAAGATCACCACTTATATATTAAGACCCTTTTGCACGGTACCATCCCTTCATAAAGCGACCACCTGTATAGACCACTTGAGGCCAGCATCAGGGTACGTCGTAGTAGGTTTTATTGTACATGTATTTTTGTACATGTTAAAGGTACAATGTTTTGTGAGGATGACCAACCGTCTTGCTCTTGCTGTTCCCGCTGTGCGCCCATAAGGTACCTGTAGCCACCGTGAACTCTCCCAGCTTCTCTTGTCTAAAAAAAGTATGTATACAAGTACCGCCTTACAACACCAGTTTCACAACACTTTCTTTGGAGATCATGTGCAGTGTTAGCTTGGGTACGTATACGGAAGTCCATCATGTGGCTCCAGATTTTGTGAGGTGTTTGCCATGCACACATTGCCCAGTTAGAGGGAGACTGAATGGGCCGACGGCTAGTAAGGCCTGTTGAGGGATCTGGAGCCACAATATCCATCCGTAACGCATTTTGCAACTACCGATCCAAAATTTAGTAGGCTTTTATCTATTTATTTTTAATCTTATTTATTTCTAATTTTACACATTACTAACATTCACTCTTATGAATTTATGGAATGTTGGGTGTATTTCTGAACGTTATCACATTATATCTTAACATTATTAAAACGATTATTCCATTACTCAATTCATTGCCTGGTTTTTATTTCAAAATAAATTCTAAATTCAAATTTTAATTACAACTTCCAATCCATTTCGAACACTACAGGTTCCTTTTCAAAAGTAAACATCATGATATTTATTGATGACAGATTCATATGCAACCGTCCCCCGCCTGGACTCACCTAGCCCTGCCGCCCACGCGGTCGGACCCCTCGAGCAGGATGAAGTCCCGCATGCCGAGGGCCTCGAGCGTGTGTGCAGCCGCTACGCCAGCCATGCCGCCGCCCAGGATTAGCACCCGCGGGGTCGCTGCAACCGGGGAAGCCAGTCACAGTATTTAAGCCTATATACGGCGGTTTCAGTCTTTATGTCTTATTCTATAATGGTGAGCTAGCCAACTGTTCAGAATGTTTAATAGTCTTTGGTTTAGTAGTAGCTATATATTAGGAGTGGCCCTTGAAAGAATTTGAATTTAAGCCTAACGACTGTCAAATCTACGACTGAATGTATATAATGAGGTGGCTGCTATTTTACAACCATATGATCGGGAAGTGAGTTTTTGTGGTACTATGAATCAGGAAAAAATCGTGGTGATTTCTTGTTATGGAGCAGGATTCATTAGGGACATTTGGTTCACTAGAGAAGGCCATCTTTGTATAGCGTATTGTCACTCTTGGTATGTAACGTTCACTGTACTGGGGTAATATATTTTACTGGTGTACAAGTCATTTATCATTGCAAAAATATCAAACACATGTGGTCGTGACATACATGAAGCATATATGACGATTGGACTGACCTATGACGGTGTCATTGACGTCCTTAGCCGTGGTGGCCCCAGCCAGGAGAATGACCACATACAGGGACAGCATGGTGGCCCACACAGACGACATTTCTCTGCAGCAGTCAGTAAAACTGGGGGTTTATCTGGGTAAAAATTAGAAAACCAACAACATAGCGGTTTCCTCATCAACAATGCAGAGTTTGGCTGAATAACTTTTGAAATTCAACAGGTAAAGTAAATTATCGGTGATATGAAAAGAAAAAAAAATAACTAATTTTAATGATAGGTGGTCTCATTTGTTTTTGCATGTTTCCTTGCTTATTTGACCATATTTTACACAATTGAAAGAATTAGGCGTAACAAATCTTTTGGGATTCTTTTTTTCTCTGTAGCTGCAGTCAGAAGACCTGAGTATACATGTACATATTACAATTTATATGTCGATATCACTACACAATTTTAGATTTTAGCTCAATTCAAAGCACAGCAAACATTTGATTTGTCACGGAGAAATGAAAAAGTAAATCTTACCAGAAAAAGGATAAATCTATGTGTATCCAGTTTAAGCACTGACGTAGCCTGCCTGTGTGATTGCAAACATGTTTGGTTGGTGGATCTTTACCTAAGGTTTTCAATGGAAGTTTACACACCGTAAAACTAGGTCAACCAATCGTCCGTACACAAAGAAATAAAAATGCCATACGTAATAACTGACAAAATCACCACATGTGTGACCGTGATAAATAAAAAAAGATGGGTGCCTGTCAAACCATGCATTTATTTAAGGTCAGGCTGCCTTAAATAGTCCGGCAGATATCGTTGGATTTTGAGGTGAACTTTGCAATGAAACATATAGTAGATTTTTTTGTTTCATTTTTTTGTTTCATTTTGAAGCTAAAAGTCAGTAGATTAAGAATCCACTGGGTGCCGGGCTGGAAAAAATAGGAATGAAGGAAAAAAGGGTAAACAAGGACGTGGGATTTCACGGAGGTGCGATGTGGGGAAAAAAGTATTAAAATTTTCGGGACGTGGGAAATAAGTAGGGACAATGGATTTTTTTACGCCTTCATACCCCTCCCCTCCTCTCCCCTCCCACCACCACAACGTAGAATTCGTGCAAGCATTCACACGGATTGGTGATAGGGAGTGGAACTGTTACTTGTTATATGTGAAATATCTAATGAAAAGAAAGCTGAGACCTTTAAAAATTGTTTCCTAATGAGGTTCTCCTGACTTTTACACATTTTAAACATTATGCAGGATCACCCATAGTAATAGTTATCAAAGCCAGAGCTTCATCATGCGCAGTAGCAGCTTTGGCCTCCTACTTCAAGGCTAGAGGTTACCATTAAGGGCCCCTGTTTAGCTATCCAAGGCCATCCCGGCCATTTGTATCTTCAACGGGTAATCTATTGTAGGTAATATTTGTATTTATCTGGCTGTGTAAAACATTTTGTCTTTGCTTGTATGTCGCTTTTTGTACCCCAACTTTTCAAAATAAATGTAGACATCAACCTCCTTAGGCTGATGTCTTCATGTTCACAGAATACAAAGTAAATCTAAATTAAGTGAATGTAACATCTGTGAATGAAAATGGCGTGAGTAAACTTAGACACCCGTATGTAAACTGACCGCACACCCGTATGTACAGGTGGCTGACCCGAAAACTTAAGGTCAAATACTAGGAACCCGATAAACTAAATAATACGGACAAATTAAACATTTATTTTTTTGTGGAAAGAATGTTGCTACTCCATAGCATGCCTTGTCTCCTTACTGTGAGTTTGTACCCAACATTAATTATCAAACAGATTCAAAACAGATGCGGTGCTCACAATTTTATTAATTTACAGTCTTGCAAGTAAGTTGAATACAATGAGAATACATGTTACACGTAAATAATATGTGATACTATAAGTAAGATTATGACAATATTCATATACAAGACAACAGATTTGCGAAACCCACTTTTCATAGTCTGTACAAGCGAAACATCTATATGGTATTGGGCATTTGTATTAAAAACTTACAACACACGTCCTTTATTAAGAGTGAAACAGCAGATGTCATCGTTAACTTCAAAACCTCCCAATAATGATGGCAATTTTGCATAAGTGAGCTATTTTGAAATAAACCTATATCTCATAAGTCACCTTCAGGAGCTGTATATTGTACATGTAACATGATGATGGGAATCTTAGAGTGTAAAAACAGTAGCCATTTTGAAATAATACTACATTTTGTAAGTCATCACCAGCAGATGTGTATTGTATAAGTCAAAAATTGGAACATAGACATTTTTAATTAATTTGGTTTTACTTTATGGTTATATATTTAACAGACAGTTTTTAAAAGGTTTAGGATCATTTTGTGTTTCCCTGTTTTAGCTAGAGATCCAGCAATTTCAAATTGTGTCAAAACATATTTTGTTAATTTGTTAACGAAAATTGTCTTCGTGACCTTCTAAAGGATTTTAAATACACTCGCAGGATGCTGGCAAAGTTAATCATAGGATTGATGGCAGCATTAATAGGGAATAATATCAGGCCCATCATAGCTTCTATGGAAGGAGGAAGAGGGTATCCTGCCATAGCCATGGTATTCAATAGACTCACAACAAACCAGGGTATGAAATTGGAGAAGATAACTCCGCCTAGCTTGCCAACCACCCAGCCTCTTTTGGTTTGAGACTTATTTACAATGGTTGGGGCAATAATAACTTTCATTATGTGAACATACATTCCAACTAATGATGCAAAAAGAATCAAATTGACGGCAAGGTATATGGTGGAAAACTTGGTTGATAGAGACCCTCCAACGAGGATACAAGCTGAGTTCTTCATTTCACTGGCGATGAAAATGACCAGGACAGGGAACAAGGCTATGAAAGACATCCAAATGATCGTCACAACCAACTTTGCACTTACGATGGTCATTCCGTACCTCTGAAATGGCTTAAGCACCAAGCAGATATACCTGTCCACTGCAATGAGGATTGCAATAAATGCGGACAATTGTGTGGAAGTGAACATAAAAGCACTGGCAACTCTACAATACAATGAATGTACCCATCTTAGTGCCAAATAGCCAAACGAATATGAGGAATCCAGATTGGCGATGTATAACATAATCAAATACACAGCCATCAGTAAATTGCATAAGCTAAGATTCACTCCAAATATTTTATGGACCTTCACCTTACTTCTACATCTATTGCACCAGTCAACAAGCACAGACATATTAATGCAGAGAATAGCAGCGGACACCAATGCCACCCAGTATTCAAGAACCTTTGAGGATATGATTCTATCACATGAGGAAATCAAGTCATGGTCATTCTTGACCGCTAGACATGTTACCTTAGGTTTTTGGTAGAAAAGGCAGCAAAGAGCAAAATGACTAACTGTTACATGCGATAAATGCAAAGCGTTTTCAAATAGGTTTGTTGGCACCTTTTTCAGCGCAATAAGATTGTGTGAAAGGTCCAATGTTCGTAAATTCGACAGATGGTCAAAGTCATTGGCTTTGATAATGGAAAGTTGATTGTGGTGCAAGAGAAGAGTCCTCAGAGTAGGAAGGTCTTTAAATGTGCCATCTACAAGTAATGAAATAGCATTATAGCTTAGGTCAATATGAGATAGGAATTTGTTTGCCATGAACATACCCTCTGAGACTGTCAGTGAGGGACTCGTTTTCTGTATCTTTAAATGTAATAAATAATGGATCAGGCTAAGAATACCCTTTATGTTTTGGTTTGTATTCAACTGCAGTTCATAAAAAGAAAGAACTTTTGTCCATTTGTTTAAAATTGTTGGTAGTGCATGCTTACAGAACACTGCAAAGCCTTTTATGACACATGGGCTTTCAGTTTGCTTGATGTTGAAAAGTTTTGCCAACTCATCATCGTAAGAGTTCAAACATTGTGTAGAACCATCCCCAATGAATGAGTGACTAACAAAGTTTCCTTCTCGTGCACATTTGAAAGCATTTGGAATGATGAGGTTGTCGCAATTTTGTATTTCATCCACCATTTTAGGACAGTCTACCTGGCCATTGCAAATATCATGGAGGTTTATGTGAACACCCATATCGCATGTAATACCATCTCTGTGGCATTCATTTTTCGATACTTCCGGTTCACAAGCGTTACCATCAGATAGATACTTACTTTTTGTTAGACTGCAAGTCGTATATGTGCAGAGATTGGCGGATTCATCTGAGCTATCCGCACAGTCATCATGGCAGTCACAGACCTTTGAATATGGGATACATCCTCCTGCCTGGCATTGAAAATATAATGGCGAGCAGAAGCAGTCACCAGGACGACACATGGACTGGCAATACGAAGAATTTGAAACCTGAATATTTGTGTTTAAAGTGCACATTTGAGTGCAATTATGTTCATCCTTTCCTTCGGGACAGTCAGTTCTTCCGTCACAAACATGGTGGTCTAAAATAAATACACCAAGCTCGCATTCAAACAAATGTTGCTTTACGGAGAGAGGTGCATCGAATACGAATGAAGAATTATAGCTGTATAAAGATGATGTTTTCAATAATGTATTCTTCTGACACAATGAGGCTGCGTTGGAGAGATTGTAAGTGCAAGGAAGAAACAGTGGAACGAGATAAGTAGTGGTACTTGGTATGAGAATACTGCAAAGGCCATTTGTCTTACGTTCGATGTCATCCACGTGACTAGTCGTACCATCTTCCATACAGTATATTTGTTCATTTAACTTGTGCAAATAATGAAGCGTGTCACCATAGTTATTTTTTGTGCTTTTGCAAGTACCATTGTATACAGTAGTCACCATCTATCATTGCAAAAATTGGTGTGTGGAGAAAAAATAACTTTACTAATCTACAGTAGTTGGGATCACTTCCGTACTCCATGTGTCTTGCATTCTTCATAAAAATTCTGATATCAGTTTTGACCCAAAATGCGAACACATTGAGCATATATAGATGGACTATTTCCAAACCCTTTGTCCAAGGATGTGAGGTCAGAATCTTCAGATGGTATGGAGATAGGATTTCTATAATTCGAAATTCAGGCCCCAATTGAGAGCACAATGTCATTTGACCAGACGAACGGTTTAATGGCGGCAAAAAGGTATACTCCACACGAAGATCATTTTTAACATGGGTATACATAGGCATGATGTTATTCTCTTTGTAATTGATATTTAGTGGTTGTTTATCAATTGGTAATGTCAAGCATGCAGTTTGATGGCATGTTGGTACGGTGTCTATGCTATATTCATTGCGAAGTTCACAATCATAGTAACCGTAGTTCGACTTGCAGTCCCTTAGTTTTTCTTCATGATTAGAAATGAACTCAAAGTAACGAAATTCTTCATGTTCTGTGATGGTGATCTTATAACTGAATGTTATATAGGACGGCATAGTACTTTCAATATAAAATATTATATCCATCTCCTCGATTAACTCATACAAATTATCTAACTGAGTTATTGAATTAGTTTTGTAAGTTATCATATCATTATAATTTTGCATCAATATTGTACATTTTGTGGATATAAAAGAACGGGCATTAATACTAACGTTTACTGTTTTTGAGTGGTACACAAAGCCTCCTTTGCGTTTTAAAATCTCTTTTGTAATGTACAGTTGGTATGAAAATGATGTATCCAGTATAAATAAGGCACAATGTAGCAATAAGTTATAGTGTTCAGAGTTTGAACGAACATCCGTTGTATTTTTAGGAAACCCTACTAAATTGATTGGTATTACATCATTTAGACATTGTAGAGGTGTTCCCACATGGAGCTTGGTGAGTTTTATACCCCCATGAAGAGTTACCTGGTTGATATACTGAATATCTACAGTCACAAAGATTAGACTCTCTATTGGATATGCATTGCAAGCAATTGTCCTGTTACCGATGGATTGAGTGATTTTGCTTTGGAGAACTGTCTCTGACTTCCCGCATGAGTTGCCCTCAATTTCTTCCTCAAAATAATGTAAGCCTAGAAAAGATTCAGAAGAGGCTGGTGTGAATCTAAAGGTACAATTATTAGTCCTTTTATAAAATGGAAATTGATGTATATATACATGATAAGATTCAGTCTTGTGGGCTATTCTATTCCATTTGGATTCTAATAATCCGCCCCTCCCAGCAAAGAGTAAGTCAAAAAATGACATTGTTTTAAAATAAAATGCGTCTAAAACCGATAGGGTATTAAAATATGCAAGTTTTAGCTCCTGATATTGTTGATCCATGTAACAAGGGTTGGTAATGCCTTCATCGAAATATTCATCTTCTAAGGTTAGTTGTATGTGTACATGTGTGCTTCTCTCGGGTAATGAGTAGTACAGCAACACCAGAGTTGTGGTACTAGAGTGCATAGTCCATGTCGATGGTATTATAAATGTAGTATCATTGCACACTGTGGCCACGTGGAGCAAACTGTCATAGATCATAAGTCCACTCAATGGGCAAATTCCTGCAATACAATATTTAATGCTAGTAACAAAGTGCTTGATATAAATCTAAATACATTTCATTCAACTGTCTCAATTTTTGTATAAACCATGATATGACATGCTCGTCTTAGCAAACCTTGTTGGCAGCGATTTCGTAAATTGTGCCTGGCATCACGAGGTCAGAGGTCAAGTGTGATAAAGATGTGTATTGGGCATGATTTTTCTATACAGTATGTCGTAAAACCCGGCGACAAAAATGCTTAAATAAATTTATTAATCATAATATGTTATTTATAAACTTAATTAGTCACCATTTGTAGGAAAGGTGTAAGAATGCACAGCTAAAAGACGAGATTACTAATGATTTGGCATAAAACAACACATGAAAAGCCTCTTTAAATCCCATGTAAAAGTTGTAAACAAAGGTTTTGGCCATGACAGGATTTTTCACCAGATTTAGAGGGGGTTTAATAACAGCTAGACAAGCAGAAATTAATCTTTTGACTTCAGATATGGACTCCTACACTTGATTTTAGAACAGGTGACAAAATATTATTCAATTCCAAGAGAATTATGTGAGTTATTTTCTACTTGTTATTGGCATCTCCGTCAGAATTTTCCGGTGGATGGAAATAAAACGCATGGGTAAACATTTTCACACATCTCCGGCTTTCAACTAATATTTGACAAACCTACTATTGTTGGATTTCTTATTTCATGGTGTCAAATCAATCGCATATTATTTTGTATCACTCACAATTGGTTTGAAAGGGGATAATTTCGATGCAACTGCATATTTGTTGATTTCCTGGACTTACCTAGTATTTTCATTCATTTTACAATATGAAATCACCCGTCCATAACACAAACTTATCACCATTTATATCTGATCTGGTGACGTCACTTCTATTTACGGAATGGCTTATAGACATTGACAGTAAACGACTATCCAGATGGTGAGTGACTCAATATATGAAAGAAGAATATTCCATCTAGATAAACGTTCAATTGCAATATGTTATTTGTTAATTAATCATGTACATAATGAATAAGTTCAATTGCATGTCATACATATTATATATCATCGCATGTATATTAAAAGCTACCATTTGGATTTTTTCATTGAGGCCCAGTCATTAACTTAGTAAATGCTCAGGTGAAGTGCCAATATTTCATATCCATTCTAATGCATTACAATCTATTTGAAGTTTACTTTCATAAGAAAAATACAAAGATTAAATACCTTTAGTGTCTGTAACGCTAAACACTTGGTCTCCATACATATTTACCCAGGAACTTGGGATATTAGATTTTTCTCCTTCCACTGACATGTGTACAAATTTCATTTTTATACTATTTCCTCTTGCAATAAAATAGTTGAAGTCTTTTTGAGGATAGGTAAATTGTGCTTGCTTGTCCTTTAAGATGTCTTCAACAAAATGGGCATTTGCATTGGTGATATTTGCAACAAAATTAATAAAGTTTTCCATATGCACTTGTAATACAAATGTGGCAAATTTGTGTTTAGATATTTCAAGAGGCACATATTCCTTCCCACCACAAGAAAGATAGTGATGATTATAAACAATCCAACTTTTGGGTAATAATCCTTCATCAACAAATAACCTTGCTTCATTTTTTTCATGACATGAAAAATCAATAACTGTTAGATACTTTCTGTACACCATATAGTGTACACTACCTGGCATGTACAGCTCAGGAATATATACTTTCTGTGAGTAGTACCACATGTACTCAATAATTCCACTATCAAAATAAATCCAATTCGGAGGATTTAGGAATGCGATATTATGGTTCGACATGTTGAGATTGTTGATTCTACAAGCTGAGCCTTGTGAGTGAACTTGGTAGTTTATATGCATATTAATTCTGACAAAGTACATGGTATGGACTTGTGCCTTTCCAACATTTCCTTGGGTATAGACAGTTTCCAACAACACATGTCCACATAGTGTTAAAAGAGAAATATTGTTGCTTGCAGAATGAACATCCAAAATCTCCAAATAATTGCCAACACACTCATCTGAATAAGGCAAATAAGCCTTCACCACTGTAATATTCAACTGGTATGACAAATGCACTTTTATTGTGACCCAGAAGTTTCCTTCCAGTCCCACATCATAGTAAGCATTATTACATACCCCTGCCAGTAAATCCACACCAGTTTCTGCATCAACTTTGAACTTTTTGCTTGAAAAGCATGTGTGAAATATATTCTGCACGTTTCTCCATGCGATTTGTAAAGCATCTATAAAAGTAGTCTTTTGTTTGAATAAAAATGATGAATACAACTCTTGTTTTATGTACTCAAACCCAGCTGTATCATGATCATTAATGAGCAAGGTAAAAGTAACCTCATTGCTGCTATCCCAGTGTATACTATAAGCGTGACTTGTTGGTATTTTCACATTTGCATTGGCAGATACAGTTGAGATGTGTGTTGTGCTGAGTAATGTATTAGGCAAGTTGGTGGTGATGTTAGGTAAATTCACACCACAGGCATTCGTATTCACAACTTTTTCAATGTATTTTGCTATGTCCATAAGTATGTCCATACTACTCATACTGTCGACATCGGTCTGATCATCCTCACAATCAAAGAACCTATTAATAAGCATATCATAATAGTCATAACTTATTATATTCTCAAAATACACGTTATCAGTGACAATGCCTCGGTTTTGATAATAACATATCCATGCTGATAGTGGGATTTCATCACATGCTGTAGTCTGCGGTCCATTATCCTTAGTACCTAGGATGAAAAGTGTATGTTCAGCATTTCAAGTGAATTACCAAATGAATTGACATTAAAAATGCAAAATTGATTTGTTGAAAAATTAAATCATACTTCAAAATGCATTAGAAAACAGCAGATTAGTGTTGAGGATAGAACTTTTTACATTTGGACACCATAGCAACTATATTTTGGCATTACGCTGAAGTAATGGTACACCTCACACCTTAAAAGCTTTCGTATTGTGCAGCAGCATCTTTGTCAGCGATCTTTATTGTTTAGAAGATGGAACCATGAGATCATACAGAACATTGTCCCGAATATTGTCAAGTTCAAGGCTTTTCAGGCAGTTGATGTAGATGGATTCCTTAATCTCCCTATTGTAGGTCACCCTGTCTCTGTCCTGCACAGTGACGTTCTCAAATAAGATGCGATGGTCCTTCCCTTCCTGTCAGTGTCTGTGGAAGGAAACCTGGGGATTAGTGCTGCTCTTTTCCCCTTCATGGTTAAAGCGTGTTTTCAGTGGCTGAGGGTTTTTCTCGATATAAGGCAACTACCACAGAACTGGCTGTTGTTTCGACCACATTGTATCATTTACTCTGCTCCACAAACAACTTTTTTGTCTGATGCATTTATCAATGAGTTCAACAACTGCCGTAACACATGTTATTCTTTCTGACAAAAAGAATATAATGCATGCACTTCAGAACTAGTTCCATTTAATGTGAAAAAATATAGTTGCTATGGATATTCACATGAACAATTAACATACATTATAATTTGACTTTATCACATAACTGATGAATTCTAACCATGGTACAGATCATATTTTTACTGTTTTCAGGTTTGTATTTTGTCTTGATGACATTTATTCTTACCCATTTTTGCTTGGTGGGATGATGCCGTTTTATCAATGGCCTGGGTAACACATTTTCTCTAGGTTGTAGGTTTTGGATATGTCATCTCATCTATTTTCATCTCTGTCTTTGAATGTCAGATGGCACGTTTTACTATTTAAATGGGCTAATGTTGTTACAACACTAAGATTTTACTTGAGAGAGTGACATGAGAAGAAGTGCAGGTATTGGTTTATATGGATGACATATTAGTTTCATTTCGGGATGAATGAAGATATTCTTCGATTACATGACAAATTTAATATTTACAACTCTAAGGTTTATAATGCATGCAAAGAGAACTAGTTCCATTTAATGTGACAAAAAATATATCATTGCTTATAGACATCTATTTCACATGGGTTCAATTAATGTCTTATGGTTTATAAATTTCCCTTTTCAGGTTCATGCGTATATCCAATGATTTACTAGCATAAACATCAGGTTACAAATAATAATCATTTGCAACAAAGGTTTTCACATGTTTAGTGCTATTTTGTCTGAGTTAAGGGGACAAGAAAGGTTATAACAGCCATCAATTTTCAGCATTTCAATTTTGTTATACTATGAAGAACACGATGTTAATGTTATTCATGTTTAAGGGGAGTGCTGGGTTGTTGAGATGCGGGTTGATTCGGTGTGGTTCAGGTTCAGTGCGTATAGCAACGACTAAAAAACAGGATTTGTCTGCATCAGGTTCGCGGCCCGGTCATGGCAGACACAGTGTCGCCAAAACCAACGTCGTGCGTCTGCACTGAGTTGCATTTTCAAGCACGTCGCCATGTACAGTGTTACTATAGACGATAGCGACGCCAAGTGGAGGTTCGGAAGGGACAAAAAAGTGTTATAACAGAAAAGCCATCACCTCTTCAGTAAAAATTTCACCGTTTGAAAACTATACTAGTGTGATCCCCCACCCATGATGTCAGTTGGTTACCTAGCATGTTTGGAGGTTCATGTACCAGCCGATTTGGTTGAATCAGAATCAGAATGAGATAAAAAATTAAACAAAATTAGCTATTAATCAGGAAATAGATAAATACTAAAAATTGTACCAACCAGCTCAGCTTTCCTCGACATTATACCTAAAATCCGACAAATCTTGTTATTTAAAAGTGTTTTTGATGATAATTTTTTTTCGTTTTGTACTGTACATAAGGCAAAGTAGTAAAATTAATTATTGCACTAATAGTTTCAAAGCAAACGTTTCAAATTCATACTATGTTATATCACTTTATTACCTACACAAAAAGTGTAATAATTTGTACAAATTGAAGCAATAATATGAGAGAAAACCAAATTTGAGTTAAGACCAGAATGGATTTTCTTGTCTCCTCAATACTTTGAAATTAAGTTACGAATAGTTGGTAAGCAGGACAAAAGTTACTGCTAAAGGGTAGCACGATATGATAATCAAGTAAATGTATGGTAATTTTGCAACATCCACTTTGCATTTCGCGACCATATCAAGGTCTTATAGATGCACTATATGCCATGTGCGTGTTGTAGCAAACAGGTACCAGTGAACTCCTAGTATATCCGGCGGGCTGTGTTACAAAGTATACACACTTGCAGAAATATATAAAACCATAATGGAAATGAAATGGAATGAAATATCTATGCACAATCGGCCAACTTTAGACTCAGATAAAAGCACAAACAACAGAGGGTAATAATTTTTACTCATGAGGAGTGTAAAATATTCGCCTGGCCCACACGAGGAGAGAACAATAAGATGAAGAACTTTCATGAAATAAACAATTTTTACTTACCTGTAACACGTTCCACACATAAAAGTAATAAGATGACATGCCAAAGAAAGCCCATGGTGAGGATCGAACACAGCCTTATATATCACATTGTCTCAGCCTTATATATAGTTATACATGTGTTTTTCCCCCAAAAAAATCTGTGAAGAACACCTAAATTAATCTCATTGCAGCAATATCAAATTAGTACTTGTCATTTATTTCGCCGTACAATGATTAATTGCAAAATCCGTGTAGTAAGTAATTACATACTATTAATACTATTAACTAGGAGCTCAGAACTGTTTATAGGACCTTTTGCATTAACATGTTCTTTAATGTCCAAGATTATTACAGCTAAAGGCTTGTCATCATAGTCTGGTTGCATATGTCATGATACATAGGATCCATGGGCATTTTCCGTCAAAATGGAATCTTTTGTTGATTTGGGTTGTGTAGAAACAACAGTAAGTGAAAATGGTGGAGAAATTTCTTTTCCACTACCCTGAACCATTTCATGGCAAGTTTAGAAAGTGGCTGGCCCCAGTGATGAATGTATCATCTATTAGCCGTTCTAAGCTATTTGGGACGGTGCAATATTTACCAGGGAGGGAGGACCAGTGCATTTGGTAGGGGGACAGGTACTTTTTTCAAGGTGCAAAGTAGGGGGACTAGATGATTTTTCATTCTTGTTGGGCATCGAACATGTATTTTTTTCAGCTGCTGAAATCCCATCTCGACGTGAGTGAATCGGAACAAATAAATCACGCGACAAATCTTGGGACATCAGGTTACATTAGGTTTTTTTTCATTGTATCAGCAGGGGACAAGACCTTTTTTCGAACAAGTTTTTCTATATGCACCGGTCCTACTGCCTGTTAAAAATTGCACCGCCCCTTACTACTGCAGAAGTGCTATGCATGAACGACTTTTTTTACATTAAGAAATATCTCTAGGTTTTGCTTTAATATTACTGGTAGGGTAGAACCATTGAAAATCAAATGCAAAAAATATGAATATTTTATTTTTGTTATATATTATTAGCCGGGTGGTAACAGCGGTGTAATCTAATGCACATTTATACAAGTAAACCAAGTTCGCAAGTGTTTACTGAATTTGAACTGTTATTTATTTCAAAATCTGTTGCTGCACGAAATTTCTGTTTCTTAAGTGAGAAACCTGTTTTCTATGTAAAAAGAATATCTATAGATAATTGCTTTTAAGTTTGCTGTTTATAGGAATTGGATGTCCAATTCTCAAATGTACTTTCTTAGTCCCTGAACAAATGCAATGCTTCGTTTGTATGCTAAACCACAAGGTCACGTGACAGTTATATGACTGAATGATTTTTTTGAATTTCTAACAGCAGACTGCAATGGGCAAGATAACCCACTTCTTACATAAAATTTACAAAAAAAAATCAATCGGTTGACATTTTGCGCTTTCACGTTTTACATATTCTAAAGCTGTATTTTAATGGTGTGGTATTCATATTTATGATGCATGGATGCATAATTTTGTGCATGATCATTCTCTATAACCACGTGCTCAGTAACATGAAAGGGTTTAGTCTTGGTCAGCCCAGACCCTTCCCTTACTCACTTACTTTCCGTCGAGAGGAACCTACAAGTCTCTCGAATGCAGTAGTGTCAGTCTGGTTGATCGAGACTAGGAACGGTTATATATTAGCTTATTCGAACATACAACACTGACTTGCCGTGCACTGTCTTATCACCAGATTGATTGATCTTCTATCAGTCCGTGTACTTCCAAACGAGGAGTGGAAACTGTTATCATAGACAGGTTCAACATCTGCATACTTAGGTGACAATGCACTGGTCACTCGTGTCCGAATGCAATGCAGATTTGAATTTCGTCAACCTAGTGTTGGCGTCGTGGGTTCTGTCACATCGGTCCAGATAATAACAGGGCCGTGCATCTTGTGATAACAGCGTGGTCAGTGACGACCTAGACGTGGACTATATATAGAACTGACGTGACCATGCAACATCAGTTTAGGGTGTGTTTTTGGAAGTGCTAGTGTCTCTTTCTTGAATAATACATTTGTGAAAGTTATACCTGTAATATATGAGGAAACAAGAGTGGCATACAAGTGAGCATACATTGTGTTGTATTACATTCTAGAATGTCTGGAATGGTAATGATTGTGAATGTACTTAAACTTTTAAGGGTATCATTTTAAAGATGTGATTAGAGCTGATCTAAATTTTCTGACACAACGGTAATCTGGAATTATATATGATAACGATCAGTGCTGATATCTATAAAACTCTTTCTTCAATATTTCAGGAAATAACACTCAACATTCTCCATAAAAGATGGCCGATTTAAACTGCACCAATCTAACTGGCAGTACCGCGTTCACCACGACAACCGCAAGTGAGGAGAGTGTCTACCTAGGAACCGCCATCATTTTCGTGTTCCTCATCATCACCGCATGCTTTTCTTTGTTTTGCTGCTTCCCGGGCCATGAAAAAAGATGCTTCCGACGAGACGCCACAGCCCCGGTCCACAACTCTGAAGAGGACATGGTTTACACCATCTATCGGTTGCCGCCACCACCCTATGATGCTGCTCTCAACATGCCTCGACCAACCAGCAGGGATCCACCACCGTATTGCTTAGAAATGAAGCAGAATGGTAATGATGGAGTTCCCTTGCATATGTCTTCTAGTAATGCGAATGCAGCAAATGCGACCAGTTTAGAACTCACTAACTCTGCAGAGTCTGTGTCTCAGACACAGACCACTGAACGTTCAATCAATGCAGCGGCTAGCTCGCTAGGAATGGGGATGACTGCATCGAGTAGTTCTTTTTGTTCTAGCCACTTTCTACCCATACCATCTTTCTTTTTGGAGTCTCATACTGTGACAATCACAGATGAATTACCATCGTATGAAGATGCACTCAAAATATTGACTGATACATCGATGCTAGAACCTCATATTATGTGATATCAGTGTGCTGTGTGTGTGTATCCAATATCCATTTGGAATGAAGAAGGTGTTCAAGAACCAATGTGGTTTAGACAGCTTAGACAGGTTGAAAATATTGTCCGTCTTTTATGTCCCCGAAAAGAAAGCACCGGTGTAAAATAGGTGTATCAAATATGCTTATCTAATAAGGTGACTTAGATCATTATTGCCTATGCATTCAAATACAAATGCCATAGAAAAGAGAGAGCGAGAGGTAGAAAATTGTATCCACATGAAAACTTGTGACAAACACAATAGAAAACAACTGCATTGTTGACATGAATTAAAATGTTCTTGTAATAAAAAGAATATTTACAGATGTACATTGTTTACCAAGTATGCTTTTCCTTCAAGCATTCTATTTTTTATTCTATTAGAAATGTACTCATTGTTGTCTTTATTCATTGAATAAAATACATCTTTTGTTGGAATCAGATAAGAATATCTCATTTGCTTAAGATAAAACCTTACAACCACAGCTTTTGTTTCTGACTTAAATAGATCTGGGTTCAAGTGTTCAATATTTAGCTAGATCATAAATTGTAATCATTAACAATTTAACCCTGACATCAGTACATTAACCAAACCAGCCATTAATGAAATGAAATACTAATTTATAAAGGCGTTGATGGGCACCACTCCTAAATATTGCATATGCACCCTTTCTACAGAGCATACGATAATGAAATAAAAAAAGCAATGTGTACGTTATAGTGCCTCTTTTTATAATCCATTTCCGGTTAAAATACCATCGACATCATTTACCCCCACCCCCTTAAGATGTTAAAATCCATCAAGTTCTGACTATAATTTGGTACGAGACGTTGTATGAGACGTTGTTTCTTGTCAAAGTCAGGAAAGAAGTGTCATGTAAGTGATTCAGTAGTACACCTGTTTTAACCAGCCTATATACATGATTTCTTTCTACAAAATACGTTGGTTTGATGTTGACGTTGATTTTCGACATACACCATGATAGTTCCTATTTTAGATGGTGCGTCAGTGATGTAGCCGTCAGTGTGGTACAGCATTCACTCATAAAATAAAGTCACAATCCACACTTCGTACATTTTATCTGTATGAAAATACGCATAAAAATAACTTTCAATCTCTGGCTATATAAAAATCTATAAACTTTAAAAATATACGTTCTACATTCACGTTCAAGGAGTTATGAATGATGTGTTGCACTAACACGTTATTCAATATTGCTGTTGTGGCTTTATCACCCCTGTTTGAATGAACAGAATTGTCGTAATAGACATTATACAATATACATGTACTGTTTCTATTTGAGCAGAGATGTTCGTCCAATGAGCATAGCCGTTATAAGATCGATCGAAATCCATTACTATACCATGAGGTTAGTTATTTAATATGCTCATCATTGATTTGGCTGTTGAATAGTAAAATTGCTAAAGATATATGAAAACAAAATGACAAAAGAAAGGTTTTTGGTGACCACCTTAAATTCTTAAAATAGCTACCATACTATTTATTATTTTAAAACCACAAACCCTGACAAGTGTACTAATCAAGAATGTTGTTCATACACAAAGCCTTTGTACTACAAATATAACTTAGAAAGTTCATAACAATCTGAGAAAGTTCATTTTTATATTCATTACTGGCGGCGGTCATTTTCAGATTTACCTTAAAATGGGATGGAGAGGGGTGGCTGGAAAGTTTGTCCTGCGACATAATCAAGTAATCTGTTCCTTAAACAGCAAAAACCACTTAAAAATCAATGTTGACAGATATGTCCATCAGGAATACATATGCTACCCGCCTATTTGACACTTTTAAGATATTGATGCATACCATTCCTGTTTCGTAATTGTTCATCTGCCAATTAAGATCTCGTAATTATAACAATTGTATCTGGACATTAAGGTGTAAAAGCACACGACTTAAAGCAAATCGATGAACTGAAAGAATGGGAAAGAGACTGATAGACACATATTAAATGCAATCAAAGAATGACCTACAAGCTATAGTATATAGTCTGCAAATTGGTGTATTTGAAAATATAATTTTATATATTGTAATATAGTTTAAATGTAGTAAATATTATGCAATATAACCCTGTCAAAATGACGCTTTCTTCATAATTTGCTGCGCATACGGAATATGGAGTGCTCTTGACTCTTAATAGAACAAGTTACATTAATGCGCGCTATTTCTTTATGGTGCACCTTATCTTTTTCATCAGACATAATTAAAGTTGTTAATAAATTGGCCACTTTAATCAAATTTCCACTATTTAATCAAACACATTTTCTTCACACTGTAATTACACGTAAAACTGATTTCGTAATGCCTATAGTCATTTATTTTGCTCCATTTGAAAACGTGTTTTTTTTTTTTTTTTTTTTTTTTTTTTTTTTTTTTTTTTTTTGGGAGGGGGCGCACGTTGGCCAAATTTGACACTATGCTCCTTTCAGGATGAAAACTTATGCATAAATGCACAAATTTCTCTTGTGAGATGGTCACTCCATTCAAAACCACTAAGCTGAGAGTCTTTAATAATATAATCTTATAACATTTGATTTTTAAAGCAACCCTGAGTTGACATTTGCCAAATTTTCTAAATATTATTATCATTTTTAATAAAAAAGGTATGTGACCAACATGTATTGGCGTCCTAAAAGTTGATCAATTCCCACAAACATGTGACCTCATTTGATTGAACATTTGCTAGGGAAAAGATAGCCACATGATTTGAAATACTCGACAACACACATGCCCCCCCCCCCCCCACCCCCGGACAGGTGATGTGTGCTAGTGTTATGTATTTAGATATTATTGCAAAGACTTATTGCAATCAGTAGAGGTGTTGTCTAATTTACAATTCTAAAATGAAATTGTAAGATTGAAATGCAAAGGTTAGGCACAATACTAATAGAAATGACACTAATCTACTTGTATTAATGAAATAGCTTTTATAATATGCATATCAATTAACTGTTGTCACTAATGCACGTATTTTTCCATATTCATTTTTGTTGTTGTGGGTGTTGATTATCCTTGTTTTTATCACGCACAATTAATTAGACTTTTTAATTTCTTTATTTTTTGTTATGGTGAACGCAGGGGCTGGTGGAATTTGCAACCCTGGATCTGCTTATCACCCATCTAGCTCAGTCACACTAGTTCCCTTTATACGAAACATACATACTATTGTTTTCAAGTACTCGAGAGAATCGGAATTAGAGGAATATCTATAGAAGTTTTCTTGTCAGCGTACATGTAAGTCTAGAAAATGTGCACATTGTAGTCAATAATATTTAACACTTGAAAGTGTATCAAAATTAAATTTTAGGTCATGTTTCAAAGTACTGCAATTTGGAATCCAGTGATGGTCACTAGTTAGATATCGAACATTGCACTAAGTTTTCATACTAGTATTTAGTCTATTTCATGTAATATCGAAAATGTATCTAAAATGACCTTCTAGAATGTACATGTATGCTTTAATAGTTAAAATCCCCAAAATCTAATAAAATTTGTAACACCTCATGCACCATCCAGGACCAACCGTTAGAACCAGCCAAAGAATACAGCATGCTTTTATTTATGCATCAAAATTAGGATTCCTTAGTCCTTAGCTTAAGTTAGGAACGTTTTGAGCACGAATTACATCACCAAATTGCCTACACAAGTATTAGTGCGTGTAAAATATGTAACCCTGTTGGAAACGATGAGGTATAATTCTATAGTCGCCAAGTAGCAACTATACGCTGTAACTAACAAATATTGTTGATACATGTCGTTCAAGCTAATGGTCATGGCCCTCGGGGGCGGGCGGAGGGGGGTACTTCCATAGTCGCCCTATACGGCATGTGCCACTGATAGGGATCACCTTGTTCAACCCCGCAGTTTCACTAGGGGTCACCTTTTCCACCACTCAGTTTCACTAGGGGTCATGATTTCAACATTCCAGCCAGTTTCACTCAGCGAGGTTCAATCTCGCGGTTCAATATCTAGCTCACTCTTCATGTGATTTGGCATTATTGAGCCATAAAAAAGCATAAAAGGTAAATATACGTTATAGAAAATCTTGTTTTCATTACAGTATCACATAGAATAATATCCCTTGGGATAATACCCCTTTGTTTTCATCCGGTGGTTTCACTAGTGGTATCATTTTCATAGTTTCACTGGTTTCACTAAGGGTTATGATTCTGGACCTTCAGTGGCACCCCCTACCCATTCACCCTGGAAGTAACCCCCCCCCCCCCCCCCGCCCGCAAGTCATGACCACCCAGCTTGTCAGACTGGTGATGCCTTGTGTGTGGCCCGAATATCTAGTTTAAGTGTAACAGAAAACGTGCCTATCTCCAAAACACATGTAGGTTTACTTACAATGAACATCACATATGGCCAAATTGTTACTGTTGAAAAAATAAGTATGACAATTTTAATGGAAATAATTCAAAGATGAGTGTCCTGATGTTATCAAAGTTGACGTAAAACAACTGAGCTTATTTTGCTCAATAATAAACATGACTATATCGAAAACACATGTTTGTTTACTTACAGACAACATATAGGCTATTGGCAAATTTGCTGCTTTTAAACCAAAATCGAATGTGACTTTCAAATGGACGTTCAAAATTATTTTGAGCTGTTTGTCCTGATGTCATCAAAGTTGATGTAACACAACGACCCCTGGTTTGACTCGTTATGGCTGCAGACCCTGGATCCACGCTCCCAGGGCACCGATGTGGCCAGCATTCTTGCAGATGAAGTGGTGAACTCGTAGCTCCTGTAAAGAAAGTAGTCGTCATTAAGGAAAACAAAGGATTGTTGTGGAAATTTATTTCTTGAACACATTTCTGCTGCACTGCTATGTTTAGATTAAAACATTGTTCATGGCAGTGTTGCATTATCAATTTACATGAATTTCATTATTACACACAAACAGTTCTCATCATACGCAGTAATTAGAAATACAGCTATTCTATAGATTATAGAAACGGTGTTTTAAATCATATGCATTTTGCACATGAATGCATGCATATATCTAATAAAGATAAATATATAGAGGATTTGTTTTCTAATACGTCTGTAACCGTGTCAAATTAAATATGTATGTGGCGTCTGCGAGTTTCTCAATCCACCAGATTGCTGACTCTATCTAAACCTATCTTCTGACAGTCCCAAATATAAAAGCCAACTCAGTATGAACAATGGGCACATTGTGTAGTTATGGACATGCTAAGTTGATCTTTCCATCCATCTGTACCATACAATTTCATCAGATATCATCAGAATAAATCCAGTGTTTAACTTACTAAATCGAAATTTTCGGTCTTGACCCCCAAAGGCCATTATCGATAATGACGTCACATGGAGGTGTCGCGCATGTGACGTCACATGCCAATGCATCTAATTCCCAAGTGACAGAGCTCAGGAAAACAGTGGTTTCACACCCGCCCGTGTCCACTTACTGGGGGCTGCTGCATGCTTCTCTCCACGGCCAGGCGGGCCAGCTGCCGCTGCACGTGCGGGTGAGACACGAACGACCCCGTGTAGATCACGTGACGCACGCCCACACCTGGCAGGAGAAGAGAAGGTCATGTGAGAGATTTAAAGGTTATTATACGAGTGGGGGTGAGATATCAGAAAATATCTCACTGAGTGTGGACCTTAACAGAACAAGTGACCGTTATTTTTATTCGTCATTTTAGGCTATAAACTTTGTAGTGTAAGATATCGGAGAATAATCTCAGCCAATCAGAATCAATGAGTCATAGTATTTGGTTTTATTACTCACAAATATTATGCTTAATTATATTCCAAATGATATACTAAAATATTAAAACATCCAAAATATTTGTCTTAAACGTTTTCAACCTCTGTCCTCTTCAAGTCAGTTTGCACTCTTGAACGTATCCAAGAGCGGTAATGTTTTGCCGTGTGTTATAGGTCTACGTAAATCAAGTTAACGCGTGGGTTGGAGTAGTCATTCGGTTAAGCTGCTTGAATTTTGTCTGTGCTTCATGTACTTTTCACAAACTTCATTCACTTGCAACAAGTTTGTTGATGACAATACAGAATTGTGACTGATATGAAAAATGGTTGGATTTTAAGAGATGTAGGATTTAAGCACAGCCACACAAAATCTCCATTCCCTGCGAAATAAATCTTCACTTGCACCAACAAAAATCTCTATTTTCAAAATAAAATAAAATAAATACTTCATTCTCACCTGCTGAGGCATGTACGGCCAGTTGCACGAAATCTCCCAACAGATGGCGCAGCAGGGTGGCCGCTAGGTCGGCTGGCCGGAAGTCGTCTGTGAACCACGCATAGGTGCAGCAGAACAGGTGTTTGCATTGTGAAATTGCTTGTCAGCTGATAGGCGATGTCAAGGTGATTTGCTCGAATCTTACCTCCAGAACAGTAACAATGCTTTTCGAAGCAGAATTTTATTTATACCATAGAGCTTTTAAGATTCTAACCATGATTTTATACCTATTAAAACTTCCTTAGTCCAGCTCTCATTCTAATCACAAATAGGCTTTTCTCACTTTCCTACCCACACGCTCATTTTGAAGTAATACGCCTATTGGTCTAGACTACTCCAATTCACAAAAAAATATATATATACAACTAGGTTCCCAATAGACTCTAAGATTACGTATGGGGACAATGGGACAAACAGTTTATCAGTGTGGTTAGTATATGGGCATTTCAATGAGGAGTGTCTAGCTCCTGTGTATTCTAAAAAAAAGTGAAATCCCACTGTTCATGTATGTGCCCAACAAAACACCTACCCATTGACTTGTCCCTGGCCTGGCCAAAGCTGTACAAGTACAAGTCCGGCGGCACAAGCGTGTACATGTTGGATCCAGGGCGGCTGGCAGAGGCGGAGGGGTCATCATCACTGACCGCTGTCTCATGATGCATGAGTCCATCCACTTGGTCCGCGGATCCAGATTCCGCCAGGGCGATCAAGTCACTGAAACTCTGCCGTGTGGAGACAATGTTAACTCTATACAAAAGTCATTGATGTCTGGAACGAAGCCTAAAATATGCAAATATGCTCAAATTTGCATAGGACGATGTCTGATTCGGCAAGATGTACCAAGTGGTTGATTTGAGCTTATTTCAAGCTATATTCTAAGCTGCAATAGTTACCCCGTTTACTACTTTAGCCAGTTTCTGTGTTCATACTTATGTCTTTCTTGTATAGTCTCTTATTATCACAAGTTAGTGCAAACAATCATGTATTTTTGCTATACCCATAGTCCAAGAGCTAGGGCACGTTTATCTGGGGTAAATAGTGCAAAAGGATGCTTATTATCTTGAATAAGTATATTGTTTCCAGGGCCCAAAAACCCATTTCTTACAAAATTCTATACGGACATGGCTTTATAAATCGCGACCAAAGATGATGAGTTTTTTTTGCCAGATTTCATTCATTCCTATATTCTTGATTCAACAACTACAAATAAACTTTTATTGTAATTCATTTACGATTATTTATGAGGAAAATGCCCTAGTTAATGAAAAAAAAAACAGGAAAAGGTTTAGAAAATAATCATTATTGGTGAAAATTACAGAGAAAAACAAAATACACGAAAAATAGTGTTTTTGAAAAATACTTATTTTTATTTTATATTCATAGTATATTTGCGTTACAGTCTATATGCAGGTATCTTTTCTCATTCTGTTCCAAATTCAATTACGAACATAAGCATATGTCTTTTGTGGGTGCCATTCTTTAACTGTAATGCACAATTGGGACATTATTCCTCTCCTAAAAGCACCTCGCCCCCCCCACACACACACACTTTTTTTTTACAAAACTCATCATTTCTCTCTACGGAGGCAGAACAAATGCATCAACTTTTAAAGTAGGCTAATGCGCATTTTATTGAGAATATATGCATTGTTACATAGATTCTGAGGTTTTGTACTTCAAGGAAGTCGTATCCGATATTGGTTTGATGATTTGACCTCATTTTGACCTTCAAATAAAAGATGGCTGCCACCATTTTGTGACAACAAACCTTTTCCTATGTATCAATGGAAGTGGGAGGATATAATTAATTCCTTTACATGTGTAAAATCATAATTTTAACTCTATATAAACACGTTGTAGATCCATACATTACAAGGTGACATGTTTATAAAAAAAAAACAATCAAGACACACTTTATCGATTCGTATGCTGTTTTAGTTAAAAACGACTGCTTTAGCAAGACACAGTGCTTTGAGAATCTTCTGAAAACCTTTTTCCCAAATGTTCTTTTCTATGTCATAAACCTGTATTGTTTTCGATGCATTTTCATTCCCACCCAAAATGAAAATATGTTTCTTCCACAGAAATATAGCAGGAAATGTTCTAGTTTGTAATGGTTTCCTAAGAGTGGTCCACGTAACGTATTAGTTGTCGCGTTATAGCGGCTACAAATGTTGTTAGCGCCTCCACATAAGTAAAGAGTGTCTTCCATAGGGACAAAACGAGCTCCTAGAATGCTCACATTTTCAGGGTGTTGTGCTTTAATATTCCACTGATTGTTCCCTTTCTGGAACTGCTGAAGGAATCCCAATTCAATACAGGTATATACACTCTTTCCAATAGCTGCTGCGGCTGGCCACCACTGGCCACGATGCATATCTGGCTGATTTTTCCAATCACGCTGAGATAAACCAATAGAGTAAACACTTTTTGAGCATGCAGGACTACCACCAAGGACATAGATCCCTCCATCGCAAAATACAGCACTGGTATTCTCTTATACTAACTGGTGTGTCAGGAAGGTCCGTCCATGACTTGGTTTCAATAGTATAAATGGAATTTGTGCCAAAGCTTCTACCTCCACATATTATGTCGAATCCACCGGGAATCTCGACCATAGGAACCCGTTTGTTCTTCAAAATGTAAGGAAGTGCCGCAAGATAACTCTAGTGAAACCGTAGATGCAGCCGACCTTCACATAGTTCATTCAGGTCTCAGACCACCAAATCAATACAAAATCAGCAAAACATTCGGTCCGAACACGCGCCGGAAGTTGATATTAACTAAAAAGTAGGCGTGGTTCCGATTATTTACTGATTATAGATATGGTAAAAAAATAAGCTTATACCCAATAGGTGTCAAACCAGTTATTTTATTTAAATAGTTTTGAATAGTTAGTGCACATGGTCAGTTATAAGACGGCCATGTATCAAAGAGAATAGTGCTAGACTACAGAGGATTTCAGGGGGTAGGTCTCATCTATGGCTGCCAGCGCTCTGGGAAGGTGGTTATGCCCACATGAATTTTGTCCTCAGCAACTGGAAATGAAATACTCCGTTTAAGAAAAATAAGATTATTGGCCAACACTCAAAGCTAAGCAGAGTTGGGGGGGGGGGGGGCTGGTTATTACATTGTTAATAGATCTTACAATTGAGCATTTGTGTAGTGGTCTGAGACCTTATAGGCATTCATATGTGGTATGACATGTCCAGTAAATTGGTAATTTTGTCACATTAAGTTATTCTCACCCACAATATGTGTTATTTTCTTTGAAAAACACTCTTTTTCATTGCGAATCAGTGTGGGCGTTTTATACAAAATTTATTATTTTTTGTCCAGGGCCATGTTTATGGCCATCCAGTAGATGATTGGCAATCCAGTAGTGATTTGTAATGTTTCTATCTGTTGTCAGTGTCCATGGACACTACATAATCAAGAACAAACCATCCTACATCAATCAAAAGTGAATCTATGATGTGACGAAAATGGCGAGACAATGAATCCGGACCCCTGTGTAAAAAGACATCAAATGGATCTCTGTAGACTTCTAGAGGAGTCGATATTAGGTATATTCCACCCCAAAAATGTATGTTTATACGGTCTGTAACAATGATGAAATAGGCTAAACGATATTTACTAACAACACTTTACCTTTGCTGCAAGTGGCCTAGAAAGTACAGTTTGGGTGAAACAAACACTCAAATAATATTTTTCTAAAAGAGCTGCTGCTGTCGGACCAGAATGAAATTTGTATCATTGTCTGGTGGTGTTATCTAAAGGTTATATACTAAACTAGCATTAATCCTAATTTTGAAGCATTAAACTACCAAAAAGTTTGATTTCCAGGTTATCAAACGTATTACATGATATAGAACTTATTGCATATTTTGTAAGCCTATAACGCCATGTTGATCCAGCATATGGAAGCAGCACCCATTATGTGCTCACAACATTTGGTATCTGATCCCAAAACCTATCAGACTCTATCATGTCTCCCCAATTAAATGCATGAATATGCAAAGAAATAAAATTCTAAGTGGCATAACATGACTTGGACATGCTGCAGACATCATAAGTATATATTTAAGCAAAATATAATATTCATCGTTTCCCTCATTAGGTCTCAGACCACCAAATCAATACAAAATCAGCAAAAAAATTCGGAAGTTGATATTAACTAAAAAGTCGGAGTGGTCCCGATTATTTACTGATTATAGATCTGGTAAAAAAATTAAGCTTGTACCCAATAGGTGTCAAACCAGTTATTTTATTTAAATATTTTTGAATAGTTAGTGCACATGGTCAGTTATAAGACGGCCATGTATCAAATAGAATAGTGCTAGACTGCAGAGGATTTCAGGGGTAGGTCTCATCTATGGCTGCCAGAGCTCTGGTAAGGTGGTTATGCCCATATGAATTTTCTCCTCCGTAACTGGAAATGAAATACTCTGTTGAAGAAAAATAAGATTATTGGCCAGCACTCAAAGCTGAGCAGAGTAGATCTAGAGGGGAGCTGGTTATTACATTGTTAACAGATCTTACAATTGAGCATTTGTTTAGTGGTCTGAGACCTTTTCAGTAACGGACATGTCCACACGTCACAATGAAGCAGGAATATTGAATAAACTCATGCCACCACAAGCAGTTGTGGAGGTTTCTTGGGAAGGTTCACTCGTTCACACAATTCATCAATTATTATCTGCTTCACATTACTATCTACCAGAACGTCTCTGTAGGTATTATCTGTCATAATCAAACACGCTTCAGAGCATTGGGAAAATCAATAATCAGGGCCCTAGCCAGGATTGTAAAACAGAGGAGGCAAAGAAGTTTGGCGAGGGTGCAGGCAATTGCCGTAGCCGTACAGCTGTTCTAGAGTGGATTTGGGGCACTCCCACCCCAATATATTTTTTCTATTAATTAGCCTCTGAGGCTCAGAAATAAAACACAGTTATTGACTAAGAAAGCAAAATTTTACATATGTTAAAAATGAAAAAAGTTTGTTTGTCAAGTATGAATACATATGCTTTTCATATTTGTATCTAGTTTGATTTACGTGGCAATTATATAATTAACAAATAATGTCTGGTCATTTAGGTGTGAGCCAAACACACCAAATAACACACAATTTATGTCACTTGATGATTCTAATTTGCGGACACTCAGCGTCAAAATTAGCGCCATGGAAATTTTCAAATCCATGATTTGCGTCACTAGCCGTCAGTGCACACTAGTTTGTAGGTGATTTGAGACATTGCACTCATCAAGCACCCTGATTTGGACACTTGGCACATTGAGTACGATGCGATCTGCGATGCCTGTTGCATAAACAAATCGACAAGGCAGTACGCATCGGCTCACTTAACTATATATTTTATTATGTTTACATCAGATTGCTTTTGCAAGTTCACCACGAACGTGCACACTGTACATTTTGGCTCTTACGGTCGTGGAATTACAGTGGAATCTGTTCAAGTGGAAATCTCCATTTTCTCCTATTACATGTGCATTGTGTATTTGGTATTTCACTCCGTTGTATGATCGAATCTGGTGTAAAATAACTCCCCATCATGAACAGTTATGCAGACCAAGTACTATTTTAAGTGAAATAAGAAATGCTAAAGGCCGATGCTCACGATTTAGAAACGGGAAAATTTCATGCCAAATCATACATGGCTCATTGTGTGAATAAGATCAGTGTCGCTCTCGTAAAGTTAGATCTATTTATGCAACATGACAAATGCGAAAAGGAACTAACATCGTGTAGTTTCATACTATTAATGATGGGAAAGTAGGTTTATATAACGAGCCCCCGGAATCATTGGTCGCGCCCCTAGTGGCTCGGAGTGGACGCCTAGCCTCTATTGTGCCACATGAAACGTGATGCCAGCCTTTACAAGGCAGATGTACTCGCTGTGTACACAACGATACAATCCACATTCATCAATTCCACTGTTCTAATAGTGTAAACAAGTGATTTGATTTGTTAGAATAAATACATGTACGTGGCTCAATAATTGTGTAACCTTTTTTTTTCACTGTAAGATTCCATACACGTGCGTACCCGCTGCCTGATATATTGTTAGGTGAGATAAATGAATGGGAAATAATGTCATACAAAAATGTCAATTATGGACCATATGAAGTTATTAACTTATTAAGTATCAATATATTTCTCACTAATACTGAGACTGAACCATCATATAATATATATATATATATATATATATATATATATATATATATATATATATATATATATATATATATATATATATATATATATATATATATATGCATATGTTTATAAGGCCCAAACCCCTCATGTTATGTCTGTTGAGCTCGGAAACATTCCTAGTAATTCCGCTATATACATGATCCGATGGAGTCCATTTTAAGAACTATATTGCTTTTTTGAATTATCCGATGTAGCGTGGAGATAACACTAGCTATGCACAAGTAGTGAATGTCTACAAAAGTGATCATTGGCTTTTTACCTCCCCACTTTATTAGATTTTTTTACTGTATGGTGTTTACTGTTCGAGTACATCATGCATGATGTTCAGACTGCCGATTCGATTCTTCCTGTCTTGATAACATCAATCAGGCTCCATACTCAGTTGTTATGGATGCTCACATGCCATTTTAATTACAATCTATTTTATTAAACATATTGTATATGCAATAACAATACACGTATCTACTAATATGCCCAGAATTGAGACCATCAATAAAAATATCTGGCTTGTTTACAATAGATTTATAGTGTTAATGGCTGCATGCTTACCAGAATTATACTTTTTTAAATAAAAGAACATAAATAAGAAAATACAAAACAAATATGTTAACTCTCAGTTTCATTCAGGGTTTGAGAAAAAAACTCCCAAAATCAGAGCAGGGAGCTGCCTCCCCTACCTCATATCTAGCTACGGCACTGATAATGTTCATCAAATTAGCGCATGTCCTAGCCTAGATGATTTCCTGTAAGAAACCCAATCCAATGCAGCTTCTATAACAATATCCTTGTCACACTCGATTTGTTCCTGGAATAAATCCTTGATTTCAGCAAACGAGATTACTCAGAATCAAGATTTTGCACTTTCTAGCGAGTTCATCCATATGATATTTATCAGCCAATTTTAAGAAACTTATACAGTTATCACTTGTCAACATTTCTTCATTCACAAACTTGCAAAGTTTGTCTTTCATTTCACCCAACATCAGCAATTCACAAGCATCACAGATTTCTGGTAACTTCTCAACATCGATGTCTATTTTATTTCCATAGAGATATGCTACAATACTCTTTACGACATCATAGTCCAAACTATCCAGTATTACTTTCCCTTCCTTGCCTTCTTTCATGCCCGAGCTGAACAACCTTTCAAAGTAAGGGCACTTAGCAGAAACCACATTTTTATGCACATCTATTTCCTTGTCACGAACAACAATTTTGAAATCGGTATGGTTTGATTGTTGTTGATACTGATAAAGTGTTTGCAGAAGACCTCCTGCATGATCTTCACGCGGCTTCATACTTATCACTTTCCCCTTTCTTGTATCCATGTCTGTTTGTTACCCAAACTGTGGTGGAATCTAATCAAATAGTTGTAATAACAACAAATTCTGTAAACGGCCAACAAAATAAACTTTTATTCGGCGTGCAGGCTTCAGAGAAAAGCGTAAAACGTCGTACGTTTAACGTGTTCATCAAAACGTCAACCCTCCAAACAATAACGTGCGCCGCATTTCTCTGGACTACGGAAAGCGGAAATTATCATACATGCATAAGTTAGGACGTTTTATGTTTTGAAAACGATGTTTTCTCAGATAAAACGCCGTATTCACGACCTTACATGTACATGCTTCAAATAAGTATTATTAAAGCCAATCAATATGAATTCTAGCATAGTACAATAACAATACCACAAAATCAGTTTCTGAGTCACATTTTTGGCACAGAAAAGAATTATTTTTGATAAGTAATGCAATTCTTCAAGTAGCTAAAGCGCCGAGCCACTACAAACGGTGGCTCAACTAACACCATGCCTTGTGTATCAACCAACCCCCAACCACATTAGTTAAAAAACACCAACTGTAACTGTTCAAGAATTCATGTTCTTCACATTTAAAACTAGTAGCATTTTGTGCACCAATGATGGCTTTGTCATATGATATTGTTCTAACCCATTGCTTATACCTAATTCATCTAGAAAAACAATTTAGCATGACAAAAGAAATCTACTACATCATGCCATGAATCAGTTTTTTCGGTTCTAGATGCTAAAATATTTGTTGTACTAATCTGATACGTCGATAGCACACGTGTGATAAGTTATGTCACAGTAAACGGATGTAAGGGGTTGTAGCAATATGACGTTGTAATATTACAACGCCTTACACTCCACGGGGGACGTCATATTTATAACGTTTTGAACCTTCAACGCGTCGTACTAATTGATAATTTCCACTTTACGTAGGGTTGAACCTCCAACACGTCGTATTTTTTGATAATTTCCGCTTTCCGTACTGGACGTCTTACATGCTGTTTTGAACGTCGTAATAGAGTGGCGAGAATATTACAAATTCGAACTAGCGTGGTGCCCGTTTATTTGAGATTCACCAGATTCTGGTTTTAACATGCGATGGTCGATTAACCAGATTCATGATACATGTTACATCTCCCTTTTTATGAAGATGAACAATGGGTCTCTCTTTTAACTAAAAGTAACAATAAGAAGAAATATTAAAAATTAGAACAGCCAAATACGAATTACAAACCATTATACACATTATATAACATTATACACATGCATACTTTAGCTTATTATTAGAATGCTCAATCTGAAATTACTACTTGCAAGTTTACAATATCACACTGACTAGTGTCACATGAATGTATGCATGGTCATAAGAATTCAGAGTAGAATCTGCATCAGAGCTGGCCCTTGGGCATACTTAATTGTCACTGAACACAAATCACTGTTTATAATCCTTGAGGTATGCGAGTCCGCGTAGTGCCCGGCCAGAGCGCGACACGCAAACATCACTAGGACCGGGTGTCTCTTTCTCTCTTGTCGTTGGGGGCGGCTGATCCTGGGTTGACTTTGGCTCTACTTCCTCCTGTGGTGGTTGGGATGCTGTGTTGCAAAGTTCTTCTCCCGTCTTTAACGGGTGTCTTCTGTTCCTTCTGAGCTCATTACGTTGGAGTTCCAACCAGTATGAGCTCGGTTGTTTGGTTAGCTCTGTCACCTGAGCTGGCTCCCACCCGTCCCGTTTTGATCTCTTTGCTTCCTCTGTCATAATATCGCCTTTTTTTGCTTTTTGCTGCTGTAGATGTATCGTGGGGTCTACGACCCGTGGCATAAGAGCGTGAGCTGTTGAGGGTACAATCGACTTGAGTTTTCTGCTAATCAAGATTTGTGATGGTGCAAATGGAGTGCCTGTTATAGGTGCTGTTCTGTACAAAGTTATTTTTGTGTAAACCTAGATCTATGTGAATACAAATAGTAGAATGTTCATTTTATCCACGATTTGATTATGTTCCACATCTGATATTTTCACGTTTAGGGGGAGGGGGCGGGGTCAATAAAAAAGCGAACAATGTTCCACTTTTGTGGAGCCTGACAAAATGCACATCATCCCTTAGCAGGCCTATCTGGATTCATAATTGAAGTAAGGATTACGAAGGAATAAGTGGGTGAGTGAGTGAGTGAGTGAGTGAGTGAGTGAGTGAGTGAGTGAGTGTTTCTGTCCTCCCACCTGTTTGCCGGTGAGCAGAGCGCCCAGCCCCAGAAACGTCCTGCCGGCTCGCTGATCCAGCTCCACAAAGTGGACGGTCCCTTCTGGAGTCACCTACAGAGAAATGGCGTGTGCGTATATTTTTCTGGTCACAGGAGGGAGGCGTTAGGGGAGTCCTTGGCATACCTATCAGCTTTTTTTTCAAACGGTGTGCTCTTGTGGCCAAAGGTGTTAATGCACGAACATCTTCGTCAATAGACCCACCACTTTATTAAGGTTGGTGGAGTGTATGTTGGATTTGATAAGTTCATATATTTCATTCGCAACAGGTGCTCTCATATCTAAGAGATTTCCCCCCTGGTTTATTAGAAGGACAGTGATTTTAGAAACGTAAAACAATTGTGTTTTTGATAATTGTCAAAGATTTAAGATTGGTTCTAAACAACGCCTATTGATCGGGCAGTGTTATTGCTACATGTATGTATGTAATATTGTAATATTAAGTACGCAAATCATCAGGACATTCGAAACAATAATGTACCCAACATTTTCCCCGGTCAATCTCGATTGCCGTTTAACGTCAAGTAATTCTTTAAAATGCAAAGATTAGACAATTCAACATACGTTGTCCATCCCAATTGCTCACTACAGAGGGGTGGTCTTCCATCAAGTGCTTTAAATACCCAATAACTATGATGTAGACGCTTACGACCTTTGTGAAGACCACGCCTACAGTAGAGAACAGCAAACCACGGTAAAATGTTACCTTGTTAAAGGCTGCACCGGACCCAATAGTGACCAACAGATAGGGCTCCGTGATCTTGCCGCCGAACTTGAGATTGACCCCCAGACTTTCTGCCTGTTTTCGGAAATCGTCTGATTCCAGGTCTATTTCCGAAATTGCCGATGTGGGTCGGGACCTTCTACTCGGCCAAATTTGGTGCGCATCTTCATGAGTCTTTGAGCTTTATCTAGAGCTGCAAATACAACGATACTGTATCAAGCCTACATAATGTATATCCCATTGTGGATTTTTTGTGAAAAATCTTGATCACGGACTCACTTCCAGCTTTTTATTGTATCGTTTCTGGGCAGATTAGAGTACGTTTATCTATTACCATGCTTAATGCTCCATTATGTATGCCAGTCAAGGGAATTAAGCTACATGTACATGTAGGTTATTGAGGATGTCAAAGGGGACGGTGACTTTAAAGCAGTTCATCATGACAAAATACAATTAGTGAACACAGCATGTAATTTATCAGTCATGTTCACTAGTAAAAATGTGACAACTATGACATTTATTAACGTTGCCTATAAGTAGCTACATGCACCATTGTACGTATTTATTATCAGATTGTGTATCCTAATCGTATCTTGAATCACCTGTCTTTAGATCTTCGTCTTCAATAACATAGAACAAATTTGCAACGTTTGTCGAATGGTCCGTCAAGTATTTCACACCCTCGCCGAAGCATTTGAACTCTGAGAGAATAGTTAACCTGTTGACACAGAAAAAAGACAATTGGTCAAATACCGAGAGGAAAAATAATTCATCCAAGTGAAAAGGTATGACCAAGAAAATCTCGTCACATGGTTTGAAAAACTATAAAAAAAAGCTACTTGTAAATTGAAAAATGTGAAAATTCAGTGAAAACTCCAAGATTCACTTTGAAAAATAAAATAAAAAAGAAATCCAATACTAAGTACAAGAAAGAAGTTAATTTAGTATGTAAATATCTGTGAAAATGAGGTGCAACATACGTACTTAACATCAAAGGCTTCTTCCACGTCATCTTTGAAGCGCAACGTTCCCACCCCTGTGGCGTAGATAGTTGTTCCTTTAGCGGAGTCAAGGAAAGATTGGTCCACCAATTTCTGAAAGAAAAGTGTATGCATACAATTTGTGTGTTTTAGTTACACAAGAATGCACTGTGATGGACCAATACAGTGGAGCCTCTCTAATATAAACACCCCGAGTCTTGCCCAAAGTGGTCTTAATAAATAAATAAATAAATAAAGGGTTTCTTTATGAAGAATTGGCCACCAAAATTGTGTGTGGGGATGGGGTGTGTGGTCCTGAATGGGTATGTGCAGTTCAAAAATCTATTGTACCGGTTCACCCATGTGTGCCGAAAATACTGGTTTCTGATTGGTTGAGAGGCCAAGTGGAAATTTACACCCCTACGCTACAACTGACTTAAAATTTGTTGAGCAAGGTTCATAGCATATGGGAAACCATGTATCATATTGAGTTCGTTCTTCTTTATAAATAGCTAAATTCCAAAATTAACACCATATAATCACTAAATATATCTAAAAATATATATTTATTTTATAAAGTATTTTTATATTTATATTTATGGTGTTAATTTTGGAATTTAGCATATTTATAAAGAACGAACTCAATATGACATGGCACTACAAATTATAAATAAACAAGAGAGAAAAAGGGTAATCATACGAGTAGGTGTGAACGATCAGACAAAAATCTCACCCACATGGATTTAAACAAGAACTCTTTTTCGCTGCACTCACTCATT